>CAFUXE010000771.1:369826-444045 GCA_903364295.1 Serranus cabrilla | reverse complement strand
AGAGAGAGAGAGAGAGATTTTTTTAAAAGAGAGAACGGATGAGGGCAGAGAGACTGTCACTACTGCCCATACAAGCTCAGGTTATATTATACTTATTTATATGAGCACTTTGACTGTAAAACGGGTGGCAGAGTGAATAAAGAATGGTGTTCAGGGGGACGATCCCCTACCTCTCTACAGAGGTCAAGGCTGAGCCAGGAATGCTCCTGTACAGGCCAGAAAGATTTCAGTGTGATAGCTCTCTGTCTCTGAGCCCTCAGCATGTTAGTCCTTGTATGTGCACAAAAATATCTGAGAGAAAGATCAACATACCAGCCTTTCAATTGTTTTGATAACGACAACAAAACAGATATTGTGTAATTTGGGAAAGCATGACAAGGTCAAACGAAGTGTAGTAAGATACTACTTGTATTGTGTCTACAGACACTTGTAGATTTACCACAAATTAAAGGACTTCTTTCCATCTGTTCAAAATGCACCTTAAAGGAAAATTCTTCATGTATTCATGGATGGATGGATATGCTCTCACCCCCAGCTGGGTTATACATCAGCACGTTCTCGCCACTGAAGAGGGCACTTTAGGTAAGTTTTTGCCTCCCAAGAGGACATCTGTGAATCTGTGAGATGGACACGATGTCCTACAACATTCTGACACTGCTGAGCAACACTGGTGAGAATAAACAAAGAAACAACAGAGATAATCTACACAAAACCTGGATCAATGTCAAATCACTATCAGTTTCTTTCAGAGACGTTTGTCTTCCTCATCTTTAAATCTCTACTGAGCCATTATATTTTCAAGCTGTTATTGGACATACATTAACATATGTTAATATATGTGCACTCACAACATTTAGAGTCGATGCCCAGTAACTCATGGGAGCTGTAGGGTGAACAGTAAGATGTTTTACTTTTTAGAAAGGTCATTGAAGAAGGAAATCTGTCTTCAGTGATCATTATCAGTCGAGTGCATCAGATACGGATTCACATGAAGGTATTTCATGTACTTCTTTAACCTTTACACATGGGAACCTATGGATGTTATGCTATCAAACAATTTACAGATGCTTTAGTCACAGAGTTTTAAATGATCAAATGTGAATGTTAGGTAACATCTGGTTCATCATTAATAGTTATAAGCAAACTTTTTTCTCACCAACATCAGCGTATTGTGTTTACTGTGGTTGGAGCTGCATTGTGATCGAGTGCATGATGAATTGTATTAATAACTAAGGTGTTTTGGGGTTGGGTCAGGGTTTGGGTAAGCCTGCACAGCACATATGTTCTGTTTTTCATTTGGTGACATGAATGAACAAATTGGTCAATACACAGGATTTGGTTTTATTGAGCAGTTAAACTAAGCAAACAAATCCAAAGTACAAGCCAATAGCTGTGCCCTGCAATGATCATGTCAAGTTAACCTTTATGCCCCTCGATGTCGTGGTTTTGAGCCCTCGCTAAATCCTTGCTGCATAGAATTTATTTTCAAAAGTCTAAAAGTATAACCAGTTAATGTATCAACTTCTATATCAACAGTATTCAATCATGTTGAGTAACAAGATGGAAAAAAGACACATCAGTGGAGTACTGATGATTATAGATCACACAGCAGAGTTACCACACAACTTCATACAACAGCACAGGCTCCTCTAGCTCACACACTGTGTAATGTTTAAGTATTTTATTACCTCAAATCAACGTTCATTCATAAATATTTCCCCATTGGTGTAAAATAAACCAGGCCAACAGTCTGACAGTTCTCTCACTTCTCTGTTTCTACATAGCGCGCCCAGGTTCACGGAGGCTGCCATGTCCTTCCAGTCTATAAAAAACTATGAACTGCCGAGAGGGACAAAAGCACGACCAAACGCGTTTTCACTTAGTCACCGAGAAGCAATACCAGTGCGAGACGGTCTTGTTACTTTCCCAGCAAGTTTGAGAACCTGCAATGTATTTTTGGTCAAATAAGAAGGAATCCTCATCGCCAAAAAAACACAAAAGAGAATTAAAAAGACAACGGGACCGGTGAAATCACAAAACAAGGGTAAATATTGGGGTCACGTTTCCCAGGTAGAAGGCGCTATTGACTGAGAAAAGTTTAAAAAAGGACGCTGAATCTCGACCCATTCCGCCTACCGAGTTCAAAGAGGTTGTAACACACGTTTGAAAATGCAATATCAAATCTGAACACTAGATGGGAGAAACAATGACACAGTGCTCGTTTAAATGTACAATCCAGGTTATAACACCCACCACCAAAATCATAATCACTTAGGCCATTCAAAACTAATATCACCAAACTAAGTCTAAATAAAAAATGTTCTTTTCACACAGCTGTTGAACAAGCTCAGATACATTTTTATTAAAGTTTGAAAACCTCCCAAAGCCCAAACTGTAGATTCTTCTTTGGTGCTGCACGCCTCGGGGCTCAATCAGTTTCTGTCAGGATACGGAAAAATAGCAACTGACTTTATTTACTGAATTTAATATGTTGGCTTTTGTAGCTGCAATGTTAAAAATACTCATAAGATCAGATGAAGATGTTTTAGGTTCTAAGTTAGTGTAAATTGCAACGTGATCTCAAAAATTACATAATTACATAAAATGTTCAAATATATGTGAATTCTTACATGTGAACAACATGTGAACAACACGTTAATTTCACGTGATTGTGCGCCCTTTGGCCACTTTTCCAGTTTGACCCATATTTTGCTAAAGTAACTGATTAGTCTCAAAGTAACTTAGTGTAATATTTTTAGGGTTATTGTAGTTTGCAGTAGTAAAGTGGTGCAGCCTAAAAATTCCCCTATAATTATAATCGACCCTTGAATGTCACGTTTCATCATAGTCTTGGTCTTACAGGGCTGTGCTCTGTGAGTTTGTGCTTAAGCTGAATAAAACTATCATAGTTGATAAATGCTGACAGGCAACAGTGTTTAAAGGTGATACTTGTGATACTTGACCCTGATTCCAGGTGACTCACCTTCTTTAGGTTTTACAGGTAAAACACAGAGTTCTGTATCAGAAAGAGATGTTTCAGCATGCACAGTTTTCTTTGCTGTGTTTTGCAGGTCGGCTGCTGGAGTGCATAAAGTTTTCAGTCTCTGTAAAAAGACAAAACATTTTCAGGCGTGGCTCCGTGTAAGCTAGATATAAGCTTGGGAAAGATCCATTAAATTACCTTCAACTGCAAATTGTTGCACTGATTAAGCTTAAACAAAATAACATTTCATTCTTGGCAGTAAATCTTTAATGTTATCAGCAGGAACACTAACCTGTCTCACTGTTCCCGGGGTTACTGCCATACTATAGAGGATCCACAGAGGAGTCAGAAGGACTGAAGAGAAAGAAAGAAATATCCCAATGGCATAACCCCACCAGGGGTACTGGTAGGAGTTGTTGTACTTCAGAGGAGTGAACTTGACCAGAGAGAAGAGCAATATTCCCTGTTCAAAAAGAAAAGACCAGATAAATTAATAACATAAAATATGCTGTATAATGCATGTGTGTGTTTTCAGTTCCTTACAGCTTACAGAAACAACAATACACCATAAATGTACTTACAGCACACACAGATGGTGTGAGGAACTTCCAACAACATTTCATGTACAGTGAGGGGTAGTAGCCAATCATTTCCTTTATCTTGTCATAATAACGATCAGCACCTTGTGGGCAGAGAGTCATATTAGCCATATCAACTTATAAAGCACTGAGCATTCATCTACATTATACTTTGATGATACAATTTATATTCATTATTAATACAGTGCACAAGAAGAACATTTGCAGAATGTCACATTTTTGTGATATTTGGATGAAAACAAGACCGAACTAACTGTGACTCTAATGTTAATGTTAAAATTCTAAATCCTTCTTCGTATGGTATTATTTAAAGGGATACAGAAAAAGGGTATTTTTCAATCTCCATAATAGAAGATTATTAAATATTCTGATTGCCCTTGAAAAAACTTTTTTTTTCTCACCAAATATCCATCCCACACAAACGGACTCCAAAATGGCAAAAACCATGATGGGTATTCCACTGCAAGCATAGTAGTCAAACAGCAGAAACACATAAAGACCTCCCTACAGCACAGAACAGAGACACAAACTTACTTACATATGAGTCTATTATTTCTTTACAGTTATGATATCACAGGTTAAACATATAAACTCTCACCTCAGTCACCATAAACAGGCCAGTAACTAAGGACACACCACAGATGACCAGCAGAAGAAGTGTTCGTCGATGACCAGTGAAGAAGAAGGACGGATATATGTCTGATATGGACGTCACCAAACCCTCCAGACACACAAACTGAGGGTGAAAGATAAGTTGGTCACATTCACATAATTGACATGTTCTGCTTGGAAAGTTAGAATGAAGTAAATTAGCCAGTGTGAGGCCGTCAGCTGTTTCCTTCAATCAACAAGGCAGTGTACATTTTGTCTCAGTACTTTTTTGTATTTGCACTTTTTTTTTTAATTCAGTGGCTGATCACTAATTGGAACTCACATGACAGAAGAATTAACAATATTTTACAGATGATTTACAATAGCCTCAAAACGTTGAAACCATTCAACGTGAAAGGAAGTGGTTTTCAAGTTAAAATAAAAAAGAACTGAAAATTGAAGTTGCTTTTTCATGTCCAACATGGAGGGGTTCATAACTGATGACATTAAAAATCTGATGGACATTTTAAAAAGGACTGAGTAGTTATACTTTACCTCACCGTCCAGTCCAAGAAAGATGATCATAATGAAGAAGAAGGCAGCCCAGAGTTGGGGTAAAGGCATCATGGTGACTGCCCGAGGGTAGGCAATGAAAGCCAGGCCAGGACCTGCCAGTGGTCCAAAGTAGACAAAGTAGCACATAGTGTACAGTAGCATTACAGCAGCGAGTTGCTCTGTTACACGTCACTATTGTCTCCTCCCACTATGCTCCCCTCTCGACGCCGGACTGCACTATGAATCATCCTGAATATCTATATAATATATAATATTTTATAATATATCTGAGTAATCTTTTATCAGGATTTCTCCTCTGTACACCCACATAAAACACATTTTAATGACATCCTTTTTTCATCTTTGTGATATCATACAAATCAGGAACAGGGTGACAGGGTGACTACTTCTAGATCAGATTATTACAACTCCCTATTATCAAGCTGTTAAATTAAGTATCTTAAGACTTATCTTAAGATTGTAGTATACAATGCTACAGCCCATGTACTGACAAGAATTAAGAATAAAAATAAAAATACCTTTTTTACTTGTATTTGCTTCTTTGTACTGACTCTATGTAAATACAGAATTGAATTAAAATTAAAGTGCTTATTCACTATTACCCCACAATGCAGGCTTACTTGGGGGTTCCTAGAGTCTCCAAAAGTAGAACAGGATCCAGAACATTTAGCTGTCAGGTTCGTCTCCTATGGAACCATCTCTCAGTTTGGTTCAGGAGGCTGACATCCTTGCCACATTTAACAGTGAGTTAGGACTTTCCTCTTTGATAAAGTTTAGTTAGGGCTGGCTCAGGTGAGCACTGAACCATCCTTTAGTTATGCTGCTATAGGCCTCGACTGCCAGGAGACTTCCCATGATGCACCAAGTGCAACAAAGCTGATCACACAGTGGTTGTCTACAAAGTAATCCATACCTGATTCAGCCACCATTGAGATGTCAACACCCAACTCATAGGACATGAAGCCGAGGACAGAGAAGACTGCAAAGCCAGCAACAAAGCTGGTTAAACTGTTGAGGAGGCACAGGGCAAAGGTGTCTCTGAAAAATAAAAGAGAGCAATATGCACTGTATTCTGCACAACATATAAAAGGCAAACAATGTAAGTACATTGAATAATATTACTTACTTGTAGCAGTTATTGTTGTATTTGTTGTAGCTTCCCAAAGCTGGCAAAGTGCCTTTGCAGACACAGTAGGAGAATAATATCTGGTTTCCAGCATCCATCCACACCTTAAAACAGCAAATAGCTGGTCTTTGTTAAATGCCTTACACAGCATGTCTGACATTTATGTACACTTGGTTCAGTATTTTTGTGTAAATTTAATTATCAAAGAAGTTTTTGTTAAATGCACAGTAAGGAAACATGTTTCGCTGTACAGTGAAATTATTTCATTGTGGACAGCAATGAAAGAATTTCTCTGTACAGGGAAACATGTTTCCATACTGTGCATTTAACAAAAACTTCTTTGAAATTTAACCATACACAAAAATGCTGAAGTATAGTATAGATAGGGTAACAAAACAAAAGCAATTCTAAAAGATGAGCAAGCGTTAGCCTCCTGCTGCATGTTGGACCACAATCCAACAACTGTAAATACATTTTTCCAGTCTTATGAGCTTTGACAAGCACAATGACCCAGCAACCAAAGCAGATTTTCTTTATTTTTCTAATAACATGACATTTAGCAACATTTGAATCATAGCTGTTAGCACTCTTGCCTGACAGCAAGAGGGTCGCCAGTTCGAGCCCTTTGCATGTTCTCCCCGTGTGTGCGTGGGTTCTCTCTGGGTACTCCGGCTTCCTCCCACAGTCCAAAAACATGCAGCTTAGGTTTAATTGGAGACTCTAAATTGCCCGTATGTAAACCAGGTCCTTCTTTGGTACCACAGTGGGCCTCTTGACTGAGTGTATCATTCTGTGGTCAGTATTATGAGTTCAGCACTCAAGAAAGTTAAAGCGTGATTGGGAACGGCATCCTAAGGCGAATCATAAAGCAGGTGAGTCAGAGAAGGAAAAGAAAAGAAGAAAAGAAAAGGCTAACAGGCAGACATGCAAAAGAGATGAATGCAAACAGGATACAACACACTGCGGCGGCAAACCTAGATTCACAAAAAGTCCATCACTGTAAGTGTGCCAGGGTTAACACAGTATGTCATTCATACATCCACTCATCAGTCACACAAAAACTTCACCTGAGAATCAGTCAGACGGCTCAGATCAGGAAAAAGGTAAAATCTGATTCCATCTACAGCTCCTGGTAACGTCAGACCTCGGATCAGCATCACAACCAACATCAAATAGGGAAAAGTGGCCGTGAAGTAGACGACCTGAGAGAGAAGAGAGAATACACATTTCACATAAGTTTTAATCTGCTCAAAGTGACATAGCAAAATAATTCATGGAGGGCTGTTGCAATTGAATTTTCATGAGCAGAATAAGTGGAGACATGTCACCTTTCCTGACGTCTTGACTCCTTTCCAGACACAGAAGTAACAGATGATCCAGCTGAGCAGAAGACATCCAGCCAGGTCCCAGCGCAAACTACCCACCTCTTCAATTCCTCCAGACAAACTCAGGACTCTCCTCCTGTGTGCAGAAAGACAATTATTCAAGATGCAATTCTAAAATTTAACAACAATTTTGATGTTATGAGTACTTACTGCCAGAATTCTTCAGCTGATGATGTTGCATTTTCATTGTGGCCTTGAACTGAATAATTTTTACCAACATCAGTGCAGGTCTCTTGCAGTGGAAGAATAAACAGTAAGGAATTAGACAGGCTTCAAAGGTTTAAAATGTTTCAACATGTTGATATTAAGTCAGCTTGTTAGGAAAAAACATTGCAGAATTTTTTGTTAATGCAACACAGCGCCTTCCTTTTTTCCTCATTTTGTTATGGTTACAGCCTTATTTTAAAATGGATTATTCTTTCATTCACTATCCCTAACCACTCCCTAACCAACCCTAGTTCGCGGAGGGGGCTGGAGCCAATCCCAGCTGGCATTGGGCGAGAGGCGGAGTACACCCTGGACAGGACATTAGATTGCAGGACTGACACACATTGAGACAGATACCTATTCACACTCTCATTCACTCCTACGGGCAATTAAGAGTCCCCAATTAAACCTAAGTTGCATGTTTTTGGACTGTGGGAGGAAGTTGGAGGACCTGGAGCGAACTCACGCTGACACAAGGAGAACATGCAAAATCCACACAGATGACCCGCAGGCCGGAGTCAAACCAGCAACTACTTTGCTGTGAGGCAAGTGAAAAGTTTAAATTTTTTTTGCAAATTTGTTAAAAAAATAAAGAACAAAAATATACATGTACATACATATTCACAGCCATTGCTCAATACTTTGTAGAAGCACCTTTGGCAACAATTACAGTCTCAAGTGTTAAAAGTAAGTACTAGTAATTTTGTTAGTCTACTTGAAAGCCCACCATTGGGTTCCCTCCATTTGAATGTTGAAGGAGGGGTTACCTGACGTCTTTTAAATATCATCCATACAACAAGCCCCATGACCCCAGAGATAGTGATCGCCCTCGACACCGAAAAAGCTTTTGACAGGATCGAATGGGAGTTTCTATTTGAAGTAATGGCCAAGTTTGGTCTGAGCAAGGACGCCATTCTTTGGGTCAGACTTTTGCATTCATCTCCAGTGGTTTTGGTGCAAACAAATGACTTACTATCTCCCCCCCATCTCCCTTGGAAGAGGTACTAGAGGTACTAAAAACAGTGTCCATCAGGCCAGGCCAGTTTAAAAGGCTTCTCTGTCCAACCACTGCTGTAGCATGATTCCAGAAAACCCACGCTCTATAGTCAGGTATAGTGTTGAAAAAGAGAAAGACTCAGGCCGCCTTCAAAAATTTCCCCAAAACCTTTTTCAAGTTTCCAAGTTTCAAGGGTATTTTGTGTAGAATAGTAAGGAATGAATTAATTAAATGCATTTTGGAAGAAGGCTGTACATAACAAAATGTGCAAAAAGTGAAGCGCAGTGAATACTTCCCAATGCGCTGTACATTTACCATACCCTTTCTCGAAACAAACTACAGTCATGACATATAATAATAGAAATGTGCACCTGTGTTCCAGGTGTTGTTGCAGCTGGCCCAGGGGAGTACAGTGTGGAAGGAGGAGAAGAGGTAGAGGAAGGCCCAAGCCAGGATGACGATATAATACATCACAGCGTATAGTGTTACCATTTGATTGCTGTAGCCAAAACCTGTGCACAAATATCAAATTGTCAAATCGGAACAACTGGTACACATCTGTAAAGTTAAAAGTATTCAAAATGATGCATGAACTGCATTGGATATCTAGTTAAGCTAGCAGTACTGTTAGGGCGCGTTTGTTTTGTAGAACAGAAGAGAGGAGACTAAAATCCTTTTAACTATTTAATATGACAGTAATGAAAGAGAGAGCATGTACATGGACCTTTATCTGTTCAGAAATCACAGTCTGCAAGCAGTTTGCTGCAACCACCTCACAGAAAAAGGGTCCCTAACTTACTGTTACACAGAGTTTTATAGTGAGAATGTGCAACTATCTGATTGGTCTAAACTGTTGGGGCAGTACTGTGGATTTAGACTCAGTCCGCCCATCGTTGGCACACAAGCTATGTCCATAGCCTCTTGGTGCTACAGCTTTCTGGCCACCGCCCTGCCGAAGGAAGACAGTTTACCCCACAATTGCCCTTATTTGGCTTTTTCTATCTCGTGTCTGAGGTCATCTTCACCTGGTTTATCACCTTGATGTAGCTCTCAATGGGCTTCTTGTGCTACATCTGCCTTCAGATATGTGAATATGTGTAGGGGTGTTTATCTGTGTGTGTGTCTCTCAAAACAAAGTGTGTGCGCTGCATACTTCCTTCCTCAGTACTGTGTGTCTCGAAACTCTGTTATCTGTGTGCTGGTACCTGTTGGTATGTGTGGCATAATTAATCTGTGTTTCAGGCCTTGTGTGGTATATACTTTAAGCAGCATTTATTACAAGTGTCATGGTGTAGATAATTGCTCATTTTTTCCAAACCTAACAGTACCTTCAAATAAAGGACAGATTTTCCTCCAGCATGTGATCCCACCCTGACGAGTCAACTGTCCCAGAGAAACCTCCAAAAAGAAGATGGGGATTCCACAGGTGAGCAGGATCAAAACATAAGGAATCAGGAAAACTCCTAAAGGGGAGAATTTATAAAAGTAAAAATTATAGCAGGAAGAAGTACAAACATAAAATGGTAATGATTACAAAACATTTTAGTCATACCTCCTCCATTTTTAAAGCACAGATATGGAAATCTCCAAACATTGCCCAGACCAATGATTAATCCAACTACTGCCAAGATGAACTCCGTCTTGTTGGCCCACTGGCCTCTCTTCTCACAGTTTGCTTGATCATGATTTGGACTGTCGTCAACTTTTGTCACACTGTTCTCTTGATGACTTGCTGGCTCCATCAGGAAACGTCTGCTGTGATTAAATGTAATTGATGAGAAATAATTGATTTTTAGCTGATCTAGGTGCAAGTATTTTCCTGCAGTACATTACTGTATTTGGATGTTCAAAGAGAGAGAGAGAGAGAGAGAGAGAGAGAAAGAGAGAAAGACAGACAGACAGACAGACAGACAGACAATAAAATTATCCATGACAGGTTGGTCATAGGAATGTCAGATAAAGAACGATCTGAAACGCTCCAACTAATGCCAGGCTTGAAGCTTGATAAAGGGCAGTAGAGCTTGTGAGGCAATCTGAGCAAATCAAAGGGCAAAACAGTCAGCAAGGAGCTGTTCACAAGTGAGTGAAGAAGCATTCAAACAGCAGCACGAAGACAAACAGAGAAATGGACGTGGGCAGAACAAAGACATGGTGTCAACAGTAAGAGACACAAATGATCCACATGCAGCACAGTGCTAAGGAGGACAGGTGTACGTGGATGATATTCTCATCTACCGACACGGAGGAGGTATGTTCAGCAGTAATGTAGAGCAAACACACCCGGAATATCCTACAGTGGATCCACTCAAGTTTCATGACCAACAGGTACAAAACTACTACTACTACTGTATTAAACAACAACAACAAAAATGAAAGAAAACATTTTGCTGATTTAAAGAAACACCTCCCCTTCCAAAATATGTGAGACATGGCTGTGAAAGCATGTAAGATAACTTTCTAAACTCCTATACACTTTCATAATTTCAAGTAATTAATTAATTGATTAATTATGACTACAACATCTTGACATACAATGCTGAGCTGCATCTTAAATTTATCTTCTTGTTTAGATGGTGTACACCACTACAATAAAAAAAAACATCTATCTCCCCTCAAAATCCACAGCCCAAAACCCCTGATTCTCTATAAAATTGGGTGGAGTTTAAAGGAGTTAAAGTCAAAAACGTTTATTTCTGAGAGACGAAGTCTGTTAGAAGTCACCAAAAAGTATCACATCACTACTTTATGCAAATTCAACATAAAAACTGAAGCCGATTTCCCCCAAAAAATTACAATAAACATCTGAATACTCACAGAACAGAATGGATGAAGACAAATGTGCACAGGCAACAACCTGATTTATATATACTGTTAGCCCAGAGAGAGAGAGAGAGAGAGAGAAGGAGGAGTAAAAGTTATCTCCTGTTGCTGTCACTGCCCATACAAGCTCAGGTCATATTATACATTCATTTTCCGTAACCGCGTCGTGGGAGGCAGGACGCCGGACACATATAGACAGACAACCATTCACACACTCTCACTCACACCTACGGGCAATTTAGAGTCTCCAATTAAACCTAAGCTGCATGTTTTTGGACTGTGGGAGGAACCCGGAGTACCCGGAGAGAACCCACGCACACACGGGGAGAACATGCAAACTCCACACACCGCGTGGCCAGGTTAAAGAAAATTACACTGCCACAGTGAATAAAGAATGGTTTTCAGGGGGACGATCCACTACCTCTCTACAGGTCCAGGCTGAGCCAGAAACGCCCCTGTCTAGGCCACAAAGACTTCAGTTTTGATTGCAGTCTCTGTGCCTTCAGCATGTAAAGTCAATACCACGGCAACACGACAAATCCCTCCAACCACCTACTGAGGTGCCATGATTTCACACAACACCTCAGTAGGTCACATCACAGCAACAATTGCCAAGTTTATCTGCAAAGACACGCGACCCTATAGCCTGACGACGTCATACTCACGATTCTGGTCAGAATGTGAGTCTGAAACCAATCCGTTATGGGACAAGGGGGGAAATGCCTAATCGCTCAATTGGATAGATCAACAACCAATCAGAGCAGCGTAGGATGTGATGTATGTTAAGCGACACATAGTTGATGGTAGATTTTTGCCGGTGTTGTAAAAAGAATTTAAGGATATACAGAGTCGTTTCCAACACGGTCCTAATTTTTGAGAGTAATAGTGTAAAAAATGTATTGAATATTCAAAATTAGAGCAGAAAAGGTTAACCCTCTGTTAATTCAACTTAAAGTGTTGGTTGCACTTTATTCAAATAAAATGTGAATGCATTTGCCATCATTTGTTGTTTACTCGTTTGTTTATATCCATAATTAATTTATACTTGATTCCCTTACAAGAAACAACGAGAATCCAGGAAACTTCACCTGCACTGTCCAGTATCCAGGTATTTATTTCAGTCACATTGGTTGAATTTTTGGTTAAATTTTTATTACTGATGTTGCCTTTCACAAAACACCTTGTTCTTTGTTTTCTGATACAGATAGCAGATAATATTTATCTGTGAGATGGACACTATGTCCTACAACATTCTACACTGCTGAGCAACACTGCTGAGAATTAACAAGGAAACAACAAAGATAACCTACACAAAAACTGGATCAATGTCAAATCACTATCAGTTTCTTTCAGAGCCCTTATATTCTCAAGCTGTTATTGGAAATGCATGAACATATGTTAATATATGTGCACTCATAACATTTAGAGTAGATGCCCAATAACTCATGGGAGCTGTAAGGTGAACAGTAAGATGTTTAACTTTTTAGAAAGGTCATTGAAGAAGGAAATCTGTCTTCAGTGATCATTATCAGTCGAGTACATGGTGACATGATGTTATAAAATTCAGTGTAACAGGAACATCTGATAATGAAAACCTAAAAATAAAAACATGCTATCAAACAATTTACAGATACTTTAGTCACAGAGTTTTAAATGATCAAATGTGAATGTTAGGTAACATCTGGTTCATCATTAATAGTTATAAGCAAATATTATTAATAATAATAATTAATATACACTGATGTTATTTCTCACCAACATCAGTGTTTTGTGTTTACTGTGGTTGGAGCTGCATTGTGATCGAGTGCATGATGAATTGTATTAATAACTAAGGTGTTTTGGGGTTGGGTCAGGGTTTGGGTGAGCCTGCACAGCACATATGTTCTATGTTGCATTTGGTGACATGAATGAACAAATTGGTCAATACACAGGATTTGGTTTTATTGAGCAGTTAAACTAAGCAAACAAATCCAAAGTACAAGCCAATAGCTGTGCCCTGCAATGATCATGTCAAGTTAACCTTTATGCCCCTCGATGTCGTGGTTTTGAGCCCTGGCTAAATCCTTGCTGCATAGAATTTATTTTCAAAAGTCTAAAAGTATAACCAGTTAATGTATCAACTTGTACATCAACAGTATTCAATCATATTGAGTAACAAGATGGAAAAAAGACACATCAGTGGAGTACTGATGATTATAGATCACACAGCAGAGTTACCACACAACTTCATACAACAGCACAGGCTCCTCTAGCTCACACACTGTGTAATGTTTAAGTATTTTATTACCTCAAATCAACGTTCATTCATAAATATTTCCCCATTGGTGTAAAATAAACCAGGCCAACAGTCTGACAGTTCTCTCACTTCTCTGTTTCTACATAGCGCGCCCAGGTCCACGGAGGCTGCCATGTCCTTCCAGTCTATAAAAAACTATGAACTGCCGAGAGGGACAAAAGCACGACCATACGCGTTTTCACTTAGTCACCGAGAAGCAATACCAGTGCGAGAAGCAGCGAGAGGGTCTTGTTACTTTCCCAGCAAGTTTGAGAACCTGCATTGTATTTTTGGTCAAATAAGAAGGAATCCTCATCGCCAAAAAAACACAAAAGAGAATTAAAAAGACAACAGGACCGGTGAAATCACAAAACAAGGGTAAATATTGGGGTCACGTTTCCCAGGTAGAAGGCGCTATTGACTGAGAAAAGTTTAAAAAAGGACGCTGAATCTCGACCCATTCCGCCTACCGAGTTCAAAGAGGTTGTAACACACGTTTGAAAATGCAATATCAAATCTGAACACTAGATGGGAGAAACAATGACACAGTGCTCGTTTAAATGTACAATCCAGGTTATAACACCCACCACCAAAATCATAATCACTTAGGCCATTCAAAACTAATATCACCAAACTAAGTCTAAATAAAAAATGTTCTTTTCACACAGCTGTGAACAAGCTCAGATACATTTTTATTTACGTTGAGAAACCTCCCAAAGCCCAAACTGTAGATTCTTCTTTGGTGCTGCACGCCTCAGGGCTCAATCAGTTTCTGTCAGGATACGGAAAAATAGCAACTGACTTTATTTACTGAATTTAATATGTTGGCTTTTGTAGCTGTAATATTAAAAATACTCATAAGATCAGATGAACAGGACTGAAAAAATGTGCACTGATGCAGTCTACAGAGACAGAACAGGTTATTTTTTTTAATCTTTTTTTTTGTTGAGTCATAAATGGAGGCTTTACGCTATGTAACTGTTCATTTACAGTATTATAGCATTCTGTTGCTTTTCTGGTCCACAGAACTACAGTATTAAAAGTTTGTAACTTTTATCAAATGTTTTTGCCAGATTAACAACAGCAAATTATTACATTACACACATTCTGGTCTCCATTCACCAGCTCCCTCTCAAACATCTAAGTATATCCTGTAAGACATTACATGGGCACATTATCCTATCTGCAATTTGATCATCCTGTATGTGTGGATGGATTACCTCAGATTGCAAGATGTTTAACTTCTAAGTTAGTGTCCCAGTGTACAAATTGCAACGTGATCTCGTAAATTACACAAAATGACCACCGAATTACATGCTTGTATGGAAAGCCAATTCTTTCCATGTGAACAACATGTCAACAACACATTCACAACATGTAATTATAATCGACCCTTGAATGTCACGTTTCATCATAGTCTTGGTCTTACAGGGCTGTGCTCTGTGAGTTTGTGCTTGATTAAAGTTGAATAAAACTATCATATTTGATAAATGCTGACAGGCAACAGTGTTTAAAGGTGATTTGATACTTGACCCTGATTCCAGGTGACTCACCTTCTTTAGGTTTTACAGGTAAAACACAGAGCTCTGTATCAGAAAGAGGTGTTTCAGCATGCACAGTTTTCTTTGCTGAAGTGTTTTCCTGGTCGGCTGCTGGAGTGCATAAAGTTTTCAGTCTCTGTAAAAAGACAAAACATTTTCAGGCGTGGCTCCGTGTAAGCCAGATATAAGTTTGGTCAGAGAAAGATCCATTAAATCATCTTCACATGCAAATTGTTGCACTGATTAAGCTTAAATAAAATAACATTTCATTCTTGGCAGTAAATCTTTAATGTTATCAGCAGGAACACTAACCTGTCTCACTGTTCCCGGGGTTACTGCCATACTATAGAGGATCCACAGAGGAGTCAGGAGCACTGAAGAGAAAGAAAGAAATATCCCAATGGCATAACCCCACCAGGGGTACTGGTAGGAGTTGTTGTACTTCAGAGGAGTGAACTTGACCAGAGAGAAGAGCAATATTCCCTGTTCAAAAAGAAAAGACCAGGGAATGATAAATTAATAACATAAAATATGCTGTATAATGTGTGTGTGTTTTCAGTTCCTTACAGCTTACAGAAACAACAATACACCATAAATGTACTTACAACAAAGACAGATGGTGTGAGGAACTTCCAGCAACATTTCATGTACAGTGAGGGGTAGTAGCCAATCATTTCCTTTATCTTGTCATAATAACGATCAGCACCTTGTGGGCAGAGAGTCATATTAGCCATATCAACTTATAAAGCACTGGGCATTCATCTACATTATAATTTGATGATACAATTTATATTCATTATTAATACAGTGCACATTTGCAGAATGTCACATTTTTGTGATATTTTGATGAAAACAAGACCGAACTAACTGTGACTCTAATGTTAAAATTCTAAATCCTTCTTCGTATGGTATTATTTAAAGGGATACAGAAAAATGGTATTTTTCAATCTCCATAATAGAAGATTATTAAATATTCTGATTGCCCTTGAAAAAACTTTTTTTTACTTACCAAATATCCATCCCAAACAGATGGATTCCAAAATGGCAAAAACCATGATGGGTATTCCACTGCAAGCATAGTAGTCAAACAGCAGAAACACATAAAGACCTCCCTACAGCACAGAACACAGGAAAGAGAGAAAAAGGGGAAGAGATTGTTTGGTAAAGGGAAAAATGTATTTAACAAAAAGAAAGACTTTCCAACAGACAGGTGTAGTATTTCTCAATTCACAGGTTAAACCCATAAACTCTCACCTCAGTCACCATAAACAGGCCAGTAACTAAGGACACACCACAGATGACCAGCAGAAGAAGTTTACGTCGATGACCAGTGAAGAAGAAGGACGGATACATGTCTGATATGGACGTCACCAAACCCTCCAGGTATACAAACTGAGGGTGAAAGATAAGTCGCCACATTCAAATATTTGACATGTTCTGCTTGGAAAGTTAGAATTAAGTAAGTTAGCCAGTGTGAGGCCATATATTTCACAGATGATTTACAGTAGCCACAAAACGTAGAACCATTAAAGGTGAAAGGTTTTTTTTCAAGTTGAGGAATAAATTGAAGTTGCCTTTCATGTCCAATGTGGAGGGGCTCATAACTGATGACATTAGAAATCTTTACCTCACTGTCCAGTCCAAGAAAGATGATCATAATGAAGAAGAAGGCAGCCCAGAGTTGGGGTAAAGGCATCATGGAGACTGCCCGAGGGTAGGCAATGAAAGCCAGGCCAGGACCTGCCAGTGGTCCAAAGTAGACGGAAAAATAGGTTAGACATTAGTATTATTTTAGGTTATAATCCGTTTATACTAATAGGCAGCACATACTGTACGGCGACAGTACAGCAGCAATGCTACTCTTTTACACGTCACTATCGTCTCCTCCCACTATGCTCCCCTCTCGACGCCGGACTGCACTATGAATGGTCCTGGACAGTGGTGAAAATCCCAATTAATTTTTGGGGGGGTTGCAAGGGTTGAGCCCTCAGCATGTTAAATAATGTTATCAAAAGTAATAANNNNCCCCCCCCATAATCTTTCAACGATTAAAAACCACATTGTTTTACGTTTATAACTTGCACCGCCAGTGTTGTGCTTTTATTGAACATTTGACTTATTGTCTCATTAACAATTTGTCTGTATATTATGTGTTGGCTTTACTTTTGTTTTAGTTTAGGAATAAATATTCTTTTGGAACCTACATGTTGTCTGTTTAATATTACACATGAATGAGTGATATTTCAACCTCTTCTATGAAAAAGAACTCCAGGGATTTCCTTCAACCATTGCTAATATTAATATGGTAATTTTATTATTATTATTTAATTAATTATTAATTAAGATTCCAAATTAATAATTTAGTAACTTTATGAGACTAATTTAGGCAAATTGGCTATCTTTTCTCTGTGAACAGAGTGGTGCCCCATCTAGAGGTGACTTCGAGTAAATCAAGTCATATAATTTTTCATCATTAATAATTATTAATGATAATTACTAATAATATTGATAGCCATCTGATAACCCTTTTTATTAATTTATGGTGCCACCCCTTTGAGGCATAGCACCACCACCATTTATCCCAACACTTGTTAGGAGCAACCTTTGAGGATGATGTCTCAGCCCAAAAGAGGAAGACACCTTGAACGCATGCGCTAACATAGAGACACAGAGTAGTTGCGCCACCCTCTGTTCCACTGTGAGATTACACCTCTAACTGACATATATAAGTTTAGTAACCCTGTATTCATGCGGGTTACACATCCTTTAGTTATGCTGCTATAGGCCTTGACTGCCAGGAGACTTCCCATGATGCACCAAGTGCAACAAAGCTGATCACACAGTGGTTGTCTACAAAGTATTCCATACCTGATTCAGCCACCATTGAGATGTCAACACCCAACTCATAGGACATGAAGCCGAGGACAGAGAAGACTGCAAAGCCAGCAACAAAGCTGGTTAAACTGTTGAGGAGGCACAGGGCAAAGGTGTCTCTGAAAAATAAAAGAGATCAATATGCACTGTATTCTGCACAACATATAAAAGGCAAACAATGTAAGTACATTGAATAATATTACTTACTTGTAGCAGTTATTGTTGTATTTGTTGTAGCTTCCCAAAGCTGGCAAAATGCCCGTGCAGACACAGTAGGAGAATAATATCTGGTTTCCAGCATCCATCCACACCTTAAAACAGCAAATAGCTGGTCTTTGTTATATGCCTTAATCAGCATGTCTGACATTTATGTACACTTGGTTCAGTATTTTTTAAAGAGTGAAGTTCAAGTTCAAAGATGTTTTTCTCAAATGCACAGTAAGGAAACATGTTTCCCTGTACAGTGAAATTCTTTCATTGCTGTCCAATGAATGCCAAATGGAAAGAAATCTCTAAGTATAGGAACCCCAAGGGGTTCTCATGTCAAAGTTAGCTATTGTAAAGTTAGCTATATGTACCCTGCCTCTCGCCCAATGTCAGCTGGGATTGGCTCCAGCCCCCCACGACCTGGGTTTGGATAAGCGGTTATGGATAATAGTGAACCATAGCTAAATAAAATGTCAGAATTACCAAGTACACTCTAAGTGTGACACTAATAGTCCTATAAGGGCTCATAAGGGCTACTATTTAACGCGGGAGACAACCGTAGTCATGAATATTCATTCACCTTAATAAAAATAATAATGTTGCCAAATCAAGAGCAGCATACTGGGACACTGATTCTGTGTCTTTCTGAATATTTGCCTGGTATTTCACAAACAAATTTCATCTGCATATCAACTCCAGTACAAAGGAACTCTGGAACAGGCTCATCGGACTCTAAAAACTATGGTAAAGACCTACAACATTCATTTTCATGGAGAGTGGGCTGTTTTACTCATTGTTTTACTTTTTGCTTTGAGAGAATCTGTAAGTGACTCTCTGTGAACATGTTTTTTGTACTGACATAGGGAAACAGGTCCCCCGAAGCTGTTCAAGTAACAATTGCTTTAACATTATCCAGGTGCAACTATGTTGCAGTATGTTTATAGCATAATATTATAGCATAATATTATAAAGATTATTTTTGGTCCTCAAGTCAGGTTACCAGTGATAATATTCACCAACTCCAGATATATATTAAGGCTCAGTTGTTTAAGCGTGTGGATCACTGTTTTGCTGTTGGAGACCAGGTCCTTCTTTGGTACCACAGTGGGCCTCTTGTCTGAGTGTATCATTCTGTGGTCATTATTACGAGTTCAGCACTCAAGAAAGTTAAAGCATGATTGGCAACGGCTTTATAAGGCAAATCAATAAAGCAGGTGAGTCAGAGGGAGGCGCAGTCATCAACAGGAAAGCAGTACGAAGGTACGTGCTGAAAAGTCTTGCATGAAAGTGAAGAACAATCTGCCAGTGAGTGGCTGGGTTCAGGAGGCTAAAGAAAATAGCTGCATGCACAGGTGAGTGGAGTTGCCTGATGAGGAGGGAGTGGCCAGCAGGTAGGGTGTAGCTGACGTAAGCTGAGTGGTAAAGTACTGGGTGCAGAGCAGTCTAACCTTGGTATTGATTTGCGGGGGATATGGTCAGAGTGTTACAGACAAAGAGTTACATGCTACAGTTGAGGGTAACTGGAAATCTACTAGAAGCAAAGTTGGGTGAATAATGACTTGCAATGGTGCGGATTAAAGAACTTCATCCAAACAAACCAAAAATTGTAGCTCGCTTATTTCCCACCGTTCAGAAGGACTGGAGTATACTATCAGGCAAGTAGGGTTACACCTGTCTGGTTTCCTGACTCCCTCCTGCGTTTTAACTCTGAGGAAAGACTTACCAGTTAATACTCCTCTTTCCTGATGTGTTTGGTTTTCGAGTTGTGCTTTTGGGTTCAAACCTAGGACTTCACAAAAAGTCCAGCACTGTAAGTGTGCCAGGGTTAACAAAGTATGTCATTCATACATCCACTCATCAGTCACACAAAAACTTCACCTGAGAATCAGTCAGACGGCTCAGATCAGGAAAAAGGTAAAATCGAATTCCATCTACAGCTCCTGGTAACGTCAGACCTCGGATCAGCAACACAATCAACATCAAATAGGGAAAAGTAGCCGTGAAGTAGACGACCTGAGAGAGAAGAGAGAATACATAGTGTGTTCAGGAATGGTGAAATTTCACATTTCACATAAGTTTTAATGAGTTGAAGTGGCAAAGTAAAATAATTCATGGAGGGCTGTTGCAATTGAATTTTCATGAGCAGAATAAGTGGAGACATGTCACCTTTCCTGACGTCTTGACTCCTTTCCAGATACAGAAGTAACAGATGATCCAGCTTAGCAGAAGACATCCAGCCAGGTCCCAGCGCAAACTACCCACCTCTTCGATTCCTCCAGACAAACTCAGGACTCTCCTCCTGTGTGCAGAAAGACAATTATTCAAGATGCAATTCTAAAACTTAACCACAATTTTGATGTTATGAGTACTTACTGCCAGAATTCTTCAGCTGATGATGTTGAAGTTTCATTGTGGCCTTGAACTGAATCGTTTTTACCAACATCAGTGCAGTTCTCTTGCAGTGGAAGAATAAACAGTAAGAAATTAGACAGGCTTCAAAGGTTTAAAATGTTTAACCATGTTGATATTAAGTCAGATTGTTAAGAAAAAACAGTGCAGAATTTTTTGTTAATACAACACAGTGCATCTGGAAAGTATTCACAGTGCCTCCCCTTTTCCTCATTTTGTTATGTTACAGCCTTATTTTAAAATTATTATTATTATTCTTTCATTCATTATCCCTAACCACTTATCCGAACTCGGGTTGCAGGGGGCTGGAGCCAATCCCAGCTGGGATTGAGTTTCTAAGTTTGGTCACTGCTGTAGCATGATTCCAGAAAACCCACGCTCTGGCAATAGTGTTGAAAAAGAGAAAGACTCAGGCCGCCTTTAAAAATTTCCCCAAAACCTTTTTCAAGTTGTCGTTAGGGGGTATTTTGTGTAGAATAGTATGGAAAAAAATGAATTGAATGCATTTTGGAAGAACGCTGTACATAACAAAATGTGCAAGCGCAGAGAATGCTTTCCAGATGTGCTGTACATTTATATTATATATATATATACATTATATTATATATTACATATATATTTACCATTCCCTTTCTCAAAACAAACTACAATCATGACACCATCATAATACAAATGTGCACCTGTGTTCCAGGTGTTGTTGCAGCTGGCCCAGGGGAGTACAGTGTGGAAGGAGGAGAAGAGGTAGAGGAAGGCCCAAGCCAGGATGACGATGTAATACATCACAGTGTATAGTGCTATCATTTGATTGCTGTAGCCTAAACCTGTTGACAAAAATATGGTCAAATCGGAACAACTGGTACACATCTGTAAAGTTAAAAGTATTCAAAATGATGCATGAACTGCATTGGATATCTAGTTAAGCTAGCAGTACCTTCAAATAAAGGACAGATTTTCCTCCAGCATGTGATCCCACCCTGACAAGTCAACTGTCCCATAGATACCTCCAAAAAGAAGATGGGGATTCCACAGGTGAGCAGGATCAAAACATAAGGAATCAGGAAAACTCCTAAAGGGGAGAAATTATAAAAGTAAAAATTATAGTAGGAAGAAACACAAACATAAAATGGTAATGATTACAAAACATTTTAGTCATACCTCCTCCATTTTTAAAGCACAGATATGGAAATCTCCAAACATTGCCCAGACCAATGATTTCTCCAAATACTGCCAAGATGAACTCCGTCTTGTTGGCCCACTGGCCTCTCTTCTCACAGTTTGCTTGATCATGATTTGGACTGTCGTCAACTTTTGTCACACTGTTCTCTTGATGACTTGCTGGCTCCATCAGGAAACGTCTGATGTACATTACTGTATATGGATGTTCAAAAAGGCTGATCATCATTATCTTTTATATATACAGACAGACAGACAGACAGACAGACAGACAGACAGACAGACAGACAGACAGACAGACAGACAGACAGATAGATAGATAGATAGATAGATAGATAGATAGATAGATAGATAGATAGATAGATAGATAGATAGATAGATAGATAGATAGATAGATAGATAGATAGATAGATAGATAAACACATGTCTCACATGAAATGTTTTTGTCTTTCATGAAATATTTTCATCTCACATTAAATATTTTTGTGTTTGATGAAATGTTTTTGTCTCACATGACATTTCTGCTGTTGACCTTCAGGGCCACCATAATATGGCCCCAAATCTAATCTAATCTAATCTTTTTTCAAACCCTTACTGCAGATGGATAAATTCAAAAGTACAAAAAAAGTTAGTAGTCAACTCACTATGGGAGGCAGCAGAGCAAGTTTTCGAAAACGTACACATTTTCTTAGGAGGACGAGGAAGATGAAAATGATTATGAGACAGTAATGTTGAAACTGGATAGCTATATCGTAACGAAGAAGCCTGGAGAAACCTCAGAGGAGTACATCCTGTCTGTGTGAGCTGGCTGATAACTGCACATTTGCTGATGTTAATAATGATATCTTGACATACAGAGCTGAGCTGCATCTTAAATTAATCTTCATCTTCTCATTTAGATGGTGTACACCACTTCAATAAAAAAAAAAAAAACAGCTGCTGTTGAAATCTATCTCCCCCTAAAAATCCACAGCCCATAACCCCTGATTCTCTATAAAAAATTGGGTGGCATGCATAGGTCGAGTAGTTATACCAACAAAGTCACTTGTGACCCCCTGATGACTCAGGGAGATTATATCTACCGGAGTCTAGATACGAAACTTTGCATACGTCTACATACTTAACTTTTGATCAATTTTGATAAGTTAACAGTTTTTACAAGCAAGAATGCCAAATATGACATTATATCATCTGCTAAGTTAAACAGATGTTTTATATTGTATTCTATTCTATTGTATATATATATATATATATAGCATTGAACAATGTTGTTGAAATAACTTTGAAACAGTTTACAGTTGCACAAAAATGTTAGTTCCACCACTAAGACGATGAGCTACAATAAAACGACCATAAGATTAATATTGTTTTGTTCCCCAGTTATTGAGACACACAGAGAGCTTTAAATATGCAATGCTATAATGTAAAATCACATAAAACTGTTCATAAATCATAATGCTCTAATGCAATGTGTTTGTCAGAAACTATCTCACCTTGCTGCAAACATTGCTATCTCTGGTCACAAGACACTTTACATCCACTTTCACTCTCTAAAGTGATTTTTTTGTGTTTAATTTGTTATTGAAACCTGTCCCATTTTAAGTTATTTGTTACTATTATCGTCCAGGTACATATTTGTGTTTATGCTGGTGTATATAGTATTTATTGCTTATAGATTGCATGCTTATATATAATAATGCTGGAGTCAGCAATTCATTATGGCCATGGGACAGTTTTTTTCTATATGAGGATTCGTGGTCAGCAGTAATGTAGAGCAAACCCCACATGTATTTAGAATCAGGGTTGTTTATATGTGTAAAAAAAAATGAAAAGATTATTGCCAATTTAAAGAAATACCACCCTTTCTAAATGACCATTTGCGAGACATGACTAAGAAAGCATATAACATAATACAACAAAACGCCTGTACACTTTCATCATTTTAAGTAATGAATTAATTGATTAATCATGACTAGAACATCTTGACATAAAGTGCTGAGCTGCATCTTAAATTAATCTTCATCTTCTCGTTTGGATGGTGTACACCACTTCAATAAAAATAAATAAAACAGACAAACACACAGCGGCTGTTTACCATCTATCTCCCCTAAAAATCCACAGCCCATAACCCCTGATTCTCTATAAAATTGGGTGGAATTTAAAGGAGTTAAAGTCAAAAACGTTTATTTCTGAGAGACTAAGTCTGTTAGAAGTCACCAAAAAGTTTAACATCACTACTTTACGCAAATTCAACATAAAAACTGTACCACAAACAGTTGCACAGGAGATTTTAACAATGAAGCTGATTTCTCCAAATAAAATTACAATAAACAATAAACATCTGAATACTCACAGAGCAGAATGGATGAAGACAAATGTGCACAGGCAACAACCTGATTTATATATACTGTTAGCCCAGAGAGAGAGAGAGAGAGAGAGAGAGAGGATGAGTGGCAGGTGATGTAGAGAAAGGGGGAGTAAAAGTTATCTCCTGTTGCTGTAGCAGCAGAGACTGTCACTACTGCCCATACAAGCTCAGGTTATATTATATTATACATATTTATATGCATACTTTGGATGTGCACATATAATTATATTATACTTATTTATATGAGCACTTTGGTTGTAAAACGGGTGGCAGAGTGAATAAAGAATGGTGTTCAGGGGGACGATCCCCTACCTCTCTACAGAGGTCAAGGCTGAGCCAGGAATGCTCCTGTCCAGGCCAGAAAGATTTCAGTGTGATAGCTCTCTGTCTCTGAGCCCTCAGCATGTTAGTCCTTGTATGTGCACAAAAATATCTGAGAGAAAGATCAACATACCAGCCTTTCAATTGGTAACGACAACAACAACAAAACAGAAGTTTGTGTAATTTGGGAAAGCATGACAAGGTCAAACGAAGGGTAGTAAGACACTACTTGTTATTGTTAGAGATTTACCACAAATTAATAGACTTCTTTCCATCTGTTCAAAATGCAAAAGGTAAATTCTCCATGGATGGATGGATGGATGGATGGATGTGTTGGTAAATATGATTTGCCACTTCCCGCCACAATAACGCTCTCACCCCGAGTGATCTGTGACTGTCCAATAGTCTCCAGTGAGTGCAAACATCTAGTCGACCTCAACTTCTTCCTGTTTGTGCAGTTTGTATGCAAGTTGTGTGTCTCTGATAGCATGAGAGTTATTTCATGCAAATCCTGGTCCTCCACAATGTTAACAGTCTTGCTGCAAGCTAACAGCACACTGCATTAGTTTGTACTGGTAACTCAGTTAACAGTGACAGTAACTGCAAATCACTTTGGTCCTGTAGCTGAACCTGCCATAAAAAAATAACCTTTTCTTTGTTGTTGCCATCTGACTTTGGTCAAAGGGTTATCATAGCACAACCTACCAGTGGCATCGCTTGACTTTTCCAATCACAATTTTTTTCTTTTGTAACATTAGATTTAGAAGTATTTCTTGTGTCACACGAGTCGCTGAAAGTGAATCTTGTGTTTTGGATGTTTTGTTTTATTGATATTTTCAGTGTGGCAGCTGCCTGCTCTCATCCCCAGCTCTCTGAAGCTCTGTGTCCCACTGAGACTGTGACTCCACTGGGCCATTGCTGCAGTGTATTTTTAGGTTCCTTACATGTACCCAAATTCAGGAATGTGTAGGATAGTACGAAAGGCATTCTTTAATCTAGCAGCGTCTGTGGTTGCACATCATCTGGTCTGAACAGAATGAAGTCAGCAAGCCTGGTGTAGCCTTCTAGCTAGATACTGCAGTATATTGAGAAGAGAAAGAAAAAAAAAACATTATGACAAACCAGGCAAAGTGGTCGTCAACACCCCCAAGCTAATCTTTACTGTCATAATCCAGCCTGCAGCCACCAATCTGAGGGAGGAGCGGCAGGAGAGGCTCCAAGGTGTTGATACTGATTCATATGCTTCCTTTTCAAAGACATGTCTTGTCTACATCATTAGTAATCTATTAATCTGTCGAATTGGCTGTAACCTGAGATTCATTGAAACCTCCTTTTGAATACTGTTTTATTGCACTGGATGCTCTATACTCCCTCTGTCTGATTTTTTTTTGTTTTCTTTAAATTGGTCAAGGCACTTTAGTTCATAAAAGTTTAAAATGAAAAAGCCTGAAATAGATGGCTTTGGGGTTCAGATGAGAACGTAATGTGGGTCTACACTGGTTTTAAACTTAAATGTTTTATTTTTGAGTCTTATATTTTACAGTTTTAATGGTAATACTTCATAATGATGTATTACGGAAGTTGCCTTTCACAAAGCACCTTGTTCTTTGTTTTCTGATACAGATAGCAGATAATATTTATCTGTGAGATGGACACTATGTCCTACAACATTCTACACATTCGACACTGCTGAGCAACACTACTGAGAATTAACAAGGAAACAACAAAGATAACCTACACAAAAACTGGATCACTGTATAATCACTATCAGTTTCTTTCAGAGCCCTTATATTCTCAAGCTGTTATTGGAAATGCATGAACATATGTTAATATATGTGCACTCATAACATTTAGAGTAGATGCCCAATAACTCATGGGAGCTGTAAGGTGAACAGTAAGATGTTTAACTTTTTAGAAAGGTCATTGAAGAAGGAAATCTGTCTTCAGTGATCAGTATCAGTCGAGTACATGGTGACATGATGTTAGAAAATTCAGTGTAACAGGAACATCTGATAATGAAAACCTAAAAAAAAAAAAATATGCTATCAAACAATTTACAGATGCTTTAGTCACAGAGTTTTAAATGATCAAATGTGAATGTTAGGTAACATCTGGTTCATCATTAATAGTTATAAGCAACCACCTCACCAACATCAGTGTTTTGTGTTTACTGTGGTTGGAGCTGCATTGTGATCGAGTGCATGATGAATTGTATTAATAACTAAGGTGTTTTGGGGTTGGGTCAGGGTTTGGGTGAGCCTGCACAGCACAAATGTTCTGTTATTTTCAAAAGTCTAAAAGTATAACCAGTTAATGTATCAACTTGTACATCAACAGTATTCAATCATATTGAGTAACAAGATGGAAAAAAGACACATCAGTGGAGTACTGATGATGATAGATCACACAGCAGAGTTACCACACAACTTCATACAACAGCACAGGCTCCTCTAGCTCACACACTGTGTAATGTTTAAGTATTTTATTACCTCAAATCAACGTTCATTCATAAATATTTCCCCATTGGTGTAAAATAAACCAGGCTGACAATCCTCCTGGGCGGAGAATCACTTCTCTGTTTCTACATAGCGCGCCCAGGTCCACGGAGGCTGCCATGTCCTTCCAGTCTATAAAAAACTATGAACTGCAGAGAGGGACAAAAGCACGACCAAACACGTTTTCGCTTAATCACCGAGAAGCAATACCAGTGCGAGAAGCAGCGAGACGGTCTTGTTACTTTCCCAGCAAATTTGAGAACCTGCAGTGCATTTTTGGTCAAATGAGAATGAATCCTCATCGCCAAAAAAGCGCAAAATCATCGGGATCAATGAAATCACAAAACAAGGGTAAATATTGGGGTCACGTTTCCCAGGTGGCAGGCGCTATTGACTGAGAAAAGTTTAAAAAAGGACGCTAAAGTTGCTGCCTTCTTCTCGACAGGTAAGTCAATGTTACTGTCTAAATTGAATCTGGACCCATTCCGCATACTGTAGTTCAAAGAGGTTGTAAATGGTTTGAAAATGCAATATCAAATCTGAACACTAGATGGGAGAAAAAATTACACAGACACACAACCCTAACCACAACTGGAAAGTGTCTCCCTGCAGGTCTTCCTTGAACACCTCTAGTTTCCTCTGGAATGAGCGGACAGCTGTCATCACATCACAAACTGAATTGTCCTTGCCCTGTAGCTTCAGATTCAGTTGATTCAGATGTGATGTGATATCAACCAAAAATGCCACATTGTCCATCTTTTAAAAAGAGAGAAAACTGTGTTTCCTTCTGACCTCTCAGCTCTGCAAGCTGCTACTTCCCTTCTGATGGACCACAAGCGCTCCAACACCCTACCTTTGCTGAGCCATCTCACATTGTTGTGGAGCAAAAGATCATCAGCGTTTGCCTTCTCTCAGAAATTCTTTGAGCAAGCGATGCTGATAGGAAGAGGATGCCCTGAGAAAATTTATCATTTTCATCACTGTGTTCATCACCTCAGCATGCTCATCAGACAGGGTGCAGCACAAGATGTGTCAGTATGCCTTTTCTTGCAAACTGTGAAAAGAGAAATGCAGATAAGAAAACAAACAAAGCAAAACTTTCAAGCAATGTAAACTATATACTGCCAGTTTTGACAGGCCAAGTCTATGAGTCTGATTTGAGAGTCTTGCCCTTGAAAGTTTTGAGACTATGGAGATCCTTGGTGGAGCTACTACAGGGGGAAAAATCTGCACAAGCCTGTTTGTCTTGAACATTTTATACTATTGTAATGAAGAATTCTTTGTTTTTATTGCCTTGCTTATATTTATAAAATAAGTACCTGTATTTTCATTGGACCTATATTTGTACTTTTAAATGTTTAATTCAATTATCCTGTCATAGCAATGTATAACTAGCACCGGTACCTTTCTTATTATCTGTTGTAGTAATTAAATAATGTTGAAAAATCAATAAATACACTTAAACAAATAGATAAATAAATACAAATGTAAAGTAGCAATAGCTAAGGGTAAAATTACTCCACTACCAGTAAGTCTTGCATTCTAGATCTTATGGTACCAAATTATTAGTAGCAATTGTATTTTAAGAAGTAAAAATAAAAGTGAAATAGTAGTAAATATTAACGTTGCTATTCTTTATTCTATAAACTGAGCATATATTTTGTATGTTTAAAAAAAAAGCACCTCAAAATTAAATTTAAATCGAGAACTAAAAGTACTTCTTTACAGTCCACCACTAGTACTACAACTATTACCAGTATGCTGTGGTCGAGTGTGCAGCCATCAGTCTGTGAGTTTGACCGCAGCCACCAAGGGGCAGCATAACATTAAATTAGTCACTGCATGGCTTCTTTTTACTGCAATGACTGGGCCTCTCTGAAATAATTTTGTCTAAAGTTTAAATATATATAGATGAATTAACTATTTTGATAATCATTAAACATTATTAATTAACTGGACATTTTAATGAGCAATAATGCCAAATATTAAATGGTCCCATTGCCTCAGTTATAAGGATGTTTTGTGTCATGTTAAACTGAACATGCTTGACCTTTGGATTTTTAGGTCAGACAAAACTTGACATCACCTTGGGTCAACTAGCCTCATCAACACTGAGCAGTATTGCTGAAATTACAAAAGTACAGTTGTACAAAAATCTCATTCACATCACTTTGAGAGGATGAGCTACAACATAACTACTCCATAAAAGAAATTGTTTAGTTCACCAGTTATTGAAGACAAAGTTATTGATAAAGCTGCAATGCTATCATGCAAAGTCACCTAAAACTTTTGTTAAATCATATTGCTCTACTGTGATGTGTGTCAGAAACTAGCTAACATTGCTGCAAACATTTCCACATCTAGTCACAAGAAACATTTTCACTCCCTTCAGTGATTTTTTTGCATTTAATTTGTTGTTGCAAGTTGTCCCCATTAGCTTTTATTTGTGACTATTATTGTCTCAGTGCATTTAGCTGTTTATGTTGGTGTATAATAGTATTGAATACTTGTGGATTTCATGCTTATATACATGATAATGTATATAATTTGGCACATTCTATTATATTCTATCTATTTATGTAATTTAAAACAAGCCAGGAAACCAGACTAATATGCTAAACTCACATCAGAGTTTTTGGGTGGAATCAATACGTTTTATTCTATTGTGTACCATCCCCTCTTGTATTATTTTACTTTATTTTATTGTTGTTTATCATTGAGGTCATGGACCAAACAAAATCAGAAAGAGTTCTGGGATATAGTCACGACCGGAAGTGTTACATTAACTATATTA
This sequence comes from Serranus cabrilla, assembly GCA_903364295.1. Lineage (NCBI taxonomy): Eukaryota > Metazoa > Chordata > Actinopteri > Perciformes > Serranidae > Serranus > Serranus cabrilla. The sequence continues at coordinate 414,304 of CAFUXE010000771.1, read as the reverse complement.
CTATCCCGGAGGTGTTCAGGTGTGTTATTCACGTGTGTTACTGGTGTTACCGTGGTTTTGACCGGTGTTGCCTCCAAGCTCCTGTCTTTCTCGCGCCAGTCCTTTGGATCTCGCGCGCGGTTTCGGTGAGTTTTCGCACGCTCTGTGGCGGGCCAATCAGAGAGCAGCATTCCCCGGCAGCGTCCCGTTGCCATGCAGTTGTCCTGAAACCTGTCCTGTCCTGTCCGGCAGCAGGGTGAGTCTGCAACAAGTTATTCATTCATTACTTTATTTAATTCTCTCTGCAAACTAAGATTAGATCACTTCGAGCTATATATTTCAAATGTAGATTCCTGTTTATGTCCAGGTTGTTCTTACGTTGATATAAATCATTATTGTAGTCAAATTAGTTGTGTCTCTGTGCAAGGTTTGGAGGTGTTAGATGTTCAACAGTGAAATTAACGGTACATCTGTGCACAAGTTATTAAAATACGACCAAATGTGTGTTATCTACAGTATAGATTTCTTTTTTTTAATAGCGGTATAAATGAAAGAGGACAGCAGTCAGCTGCTGGGACGGTAGTAACCCGGTTGGAGACAGACACGCCTGTTTCTGTCTCTGTCCAATCCCACTGGAGAGCACACTGGCTAAAATTAGCATACGACCAATGATCACAGCTATGCAAATATTTGCCTGACTCTCATTGTCGGACAGTTTTAATGTGAAGTTGCCAGATTTATCTTTCAGTTGCAGCACAGAAGAGAAGCAGATAAAGTGTGTGTTTAGTCGAGAAGATACCGGGATAACTACAGCAGTACTACACTCTTTGCTCTAAAGTGGATTTGGATTTTATGTACAACATGACATTTGAGGAACTAAGTGGGGATTATTCTCAAGAAAGGTAAATAATATGAATTATGACTAACCAACATTTATTCTCGTGTACGTCGATGCAGATTTACCGGTGTCGACCTGCTACGCCGGCATACACTTGTTTCTGTGCATCAACATCGCATGCATTTAATACATTAATACACGATAAACGTAATTTCAAAGTTTCTGTTCTATCTCAGCATCTTTAGTGCTGGAGACGGATATTAAAACACAGCAGCACATTTGATCGGTTAGCTAACTGTTCTTCTGTTGGTCACGAGACAGTCTCTACTTTACGAAAACTAGCATACAAAAAGACTGCAAAGGTGAACAAAAAGTGTCAGGATACGTGATACGTCAGACGAAAATATGTCGGTTTACTTTCCCACAGCTGTCAAAAAACATTTCAACCGTAAAATTGACAACACTTGGCTTTTCAGGTGGCGAAAGCGACTTGTGCACATATGTCAGTTGTGCTTGAGACTACGCCGGGGGGGGTTAGCTAGCAGCCCGGCTAACGTCAGCCGGCACAGAAAGGGACGGTGGAAAGTTTTTGTGTGACAGTTATAACGATGTTCACATGCAATTATTTGTGTTGCAGAATGGATTCAGTGGCGAAAGCTTTGGAAGAAGTGCTCACCTCGGCGCTGCCACAGGGCTGCATTACAGTCGGAGTGTACGAGGCTGCCAAATCACTCAACGTGTAAGTACAAGGTTATATAAGCTAACACGAAGTTTCTGACCCATTGACAGTCATTAGAGATTAGACACACTGTAAGTAAACGTTGTTTATGTCTATCAGGATTTTACTACCGGTGCTGGAAATCCTTGAAAGCTCTTTAGTGGCGTTTCATGGTTTGCAAAGTTGCTTGATTTAGGTTAAATAGGATGCCAAGTCTACTTATAAACAGGTGACACATTTTTGAACATGAAACTTTGTTCTGTAGAATTGCCACAAAACTTAATGTTGGTTGTTTAATGCACGATTACTTCTAATTTAATGTGAAGAAGACGTGCAGTAATCTGCATACTGTATATACATTGTATGTGCTGTATATAAATATGTAATTTACCTCAACTGAAGTGCTAAAAAAGCTTAAAAATGCACCTTGAAATGCTTGAAAAATGCTTGAATTTAACTTTTGAAAAGGTTTAACAAGCAAGCTGTGCATTGTTAACAGATTAATAGAAGAAGAGCATGTATTTCTCTCTCTCCCCTCTTTAGAGATCCTGATAATGTGGTTTTGTGCATCCTGGCCACTGATGACGAAGATGTTAAAGACGTGGCCCTGCAGATCCACTTTACCCTCATTCAGGCTTTCTGCTGTGAGAATGACATCAACATCCTGAGAGTCAACAACACCCGGCGCCTGGCAGAAATACTCGGGGGAGGACAAAAACAGAGTGGGGGTGAACCTATGGACCTTCACTGTGTCCTGGTCACTGTAAGTAACTTTTCTCCTTATCCTACATGTTTTATACCTACATAAATCTGGTCAAGATGTGATATATACAAGTTGATGAGTCATGTGCAGGTGAGATTAAATTGCACATGAGTGAAACTTTTACTCAAGGAAGAACTTGCTGGGACTTGTTCTTGTGCATCTGGTAAACATGTACATGACTCCTCCCTCATCTGACTTCCTAGGAATTTCAGCAGTGGAAAATACCTTTTATCTGCACACGCACAGGATTAGTTTTTTTACATTAGGATAGCATATAAATGGAAATATATGCATTCAGTTCACTTATTCTCTTGTATTATTATTTTCAGAGCCCACATTCTACATCATGGAAGGACCCTGCTTTGAGCAAAGTGAACCGATTCTGCAGAGAGAGCCGCTGCATGGACCAGTGGGTACCCATCATCAACCTGCCCGAACGATGAACTCTTCAGCTGCAAAATCCTGTGAAAGGACTTGTATCTGCACAGTAAGAGTGGTGTGAACCCTGATGGACACATGACCGCCCTGAGATCAAATTCCAAAGCACTGCTGACGGGGAAAGAAAAATTTGAAGGAAAAAAAAAGACCCCGCTGTCTACATGGGATGTATTTAAAAGAAGAAAAAAAGGAGCTGGGGGATGGATTCCCACTTTGGACAGGACTGTTTGGCGTTGTGTCTGTCAGCCTTGGCAACCGAGATGAGATGGCGAGGCACTTGTATCGTCATGAGGTGGAAATGTATTTAAAAAAGCATGTGAAGCCGGACACTGTACAGAAGGATTATATCATGTGTGTTTGGTAAAGCCTTTGTGACGAGTCAGAGAAGTGGGGAGAAACCAGAAATTGGAGCTGTTGAGTGGACCAAGGCCTCGGCCTCTCTCTGCAGAAACAAAGCACTTGTTGAAACACTGGACCTTTTGCAATTTCACATATTTGATTAAAATTGTTAATGTTGCTGTTGCTATTGTCCTAATTTAAAAAGGGAAGGGCTACACATCCAGTGAAGACATTCTGTGTATTTAGTGTTTCCTATGCCAGCTGGTTTTTTGCCACAAGTAAAATAATTCTTTTGTTACAATTTAAGTTATTTCTAATGATATTTAAGTGTATTTATGTTTCATTTTTTTACCTTTGCAAAATCCGAATACATATGTATTGCTGTCAATAAAAAGTGTTTTTTTTTGGAAGCCAGAACTGCATGTGTTTTCTTTTTTTTTCCATTTCTGGAAATTTTAGTAAAGCCGAGGTGAATTCTGACCTTTAGCAGTTGCAGTTGTAAAGAGGAGTCACGTGCGGATCACAGGGGTCATGTTGGCCTCTGTGGCCTCAGTGCCATCTCTGAGCTGAAGAGAACAATAATCCTCAGCGCTCTCTCTGCACAGGCTTCTGCCTCAGTCAGCAGGACCATGTTCATTCATCCACACAGGTTCCCTTTTCACCGATTCTCAGTGATTTGTTGGACAGTTTTAGTTTGCATTTTCACCAGCTGACTTCCTAGAATAGAGCATGTGACCTCTGCACACATGCTGCACAGCTAGACAGGGAAGATGGACACACAATAGCTATATTTCACATGTTGCATTACACTGAATATTCCTAACAGAAGAGGTGAATGTTTATCACTGAGGCAGCAAGGTATTATCAGGTGTTTTCAGGCTATTTGTGTCTCTGGTTGCCTCTGCCCTCGGGACCAGAATGTGTGGTGTAGTTTACTGCAGAGCACATGACTGGGACTACTTGGAAGGAGGCTTTGGCATGCAATCTGTTGTGCAAACCGGTCTAAACTGCTCCACTCCTGCACTCCTTTTCTTTTCCAAATATCACACACACACAGGTGATCTCTCTGGCGTTGAATGTCAGTGATGTCACGGGGCTGATGTAAGGCAGGCAATCCCCTTTGAAAGTGCTGAGTCATAATCACGAGAAGAGGGAAGGCAAAGGCTGTCCTTGAGTTACACAACCCAGTCCAGCTTTTCATGTGAGAGGAATCATGTGACAGTATTTAATATTGCTGAAAAAATGTTATGAAACTCAAAAGCCTGAGCATAATCAGAAAGAGTAAATGTGAAGGGACATATGGATGTTAGGCACTCCGGGACCTGATAAAAAAATATACTGTCTACTCTGTGATACCTGAGAAGATTTGTCTGTCTAAAATTACCCAGAAGCCCCAAACACTGAGATTTATAATAATGTTGAATTTAAAGGCAATATAAATGCATTTAAACTGTGTGTTTCCTTGCTATAACTACAAATATATATATATTTAACACAATTATATTAACCCTGTAATCTAATGTTCTCATGTTGGGGTTTTAACAGATTACATCAATATAATGTAATCAGATTACAAAAAAGTAACCAATCACCTAAGATCACATTTGGTAAATATGCTATAAGATGTAGTTACATTTTCAAAGATCAAGGGTAAATTGAAACGGATTAACTGAAAACTTTGCATTTTTAAATATTTCCAAAACTTTCTTTTTTTCATGAAAACCAATTAACCAACCAGTTAACTCAGTAAAGTGTATCTGACTTGCTTCTTCAAACATGCAAAATGCATTTTATTTGCATGTTTTGGGATTTTTAAAGGGAAAAACCCCAAAGATTCGTGGTTGTTGTATTTCACTGGATTAAGTAAATAATCCAAACATCACTGTGTAATTTGCATTCAGTTTCTGACTACATGGAAAAGTTATCTGGCCTATTAAATGTGGCACAAATAAACGAGGTCAACATGCGTGCATGTAAGGCGCAGGCAGTATTAGTGAAGTCTGATGCCAAATAATAAATTACACTTCAATAACTTCTAACAAACCATAATTATCATTACATGACATACAATGCTCGTGAAACAGCGAATGACTGGCATCTGAATCAAAGTGTGTCCCTGCTCGAGCTTCTTGTCCCTGTGGTTTCCGTGGGCACTGTGTGAAAGGTTGTCTGGCGTGTGACTGCAGGGTGTGACGCCGGCTGACGTTATGTAGTATTGTTATGATCGAAGGGAAAAGGTTATTTTAAGCTCAGGGCAGTGCACGGCTGATGTAAGTGTTAAAATGTCACTTTGGCCTTCCAGAGGAGTCCAAAAAAGGTTGAGGACTGCATACAGTCACTAGTACCTGCTGGCTGCGCTGCATTATAGGTTAAAGTCCAGCTGCAGCATATCTAGTATGTTTCTAAAAATACAGCAGGATTTCATGATCTGATAAGTCATGTACTTTGAATTGTTCTATATATAATGCAATGTGGGGAACAGATTGTACAACCTGAGTCTGTGGTGTAATACATATAGGATGTGTTACACTCACTCATTGTGACAAAGATTAAGAACATACTGAAATCAATGCGCTGAACTTGGTGTGAGGGAAAAGGTAAATGTCAGGTTAAGATAACAGTCTTGCAGAATAAAGGGAAGTGTTACCATGAAATATAAGATCTACTGTGTGTGACAATTCTAATATTCAACAAGACAAATCATATCATCAAACCTTGAACGTCCTGTTTTAGAATCAGTCACAAGTCTATTGTTTGAAATATTCCACCTAAATCAGATTTATTTGGATTTATTTAGCCTTAAAATGTCAGAAGTCAGAAAACTCCCCAACAAGTGTGCAATTTAAAGAAATGTTACAACATAAAAATACTTGTAAATGTCTGTTAATTTTGTAAAATACTTGTAAATAAATGTCAAAGTACTGTACATACATGCTTCTGTAAGTGAATTGTAAAAAAGCAATGCAAACCAGCCTAATTAAGAATGTTAAGCCACCAAGCACTCAAGGTCCCAAAAGTTGATATATTTAATGCTAAAACATACAGTAGTGCAAAAAGTATTCACATCTTTTACTTGTAGAAATAGTAGCGACCCTGTAATCTAAAGTATTGCTTCTACATTTAAAAAAGTAATCAATTAAAAGTGCATAAGAATTATATACATATCACTGAATTCTGATTAGTAATACATTTACGTGGTTATCATTTTAATGTAAATTACTATAAATATGTGACGACTTGTATTTGTTTCATACACTGCTGGGTATCAATGCTGGGTACACTGCTGAACCTATAAAAATATATCAGCATTTATTGGTTGATTTATATTTTTTATATTAAAATCTGAATTTGAGAGAAACTTAAAAGAAACTTGTAAATAAATCAATGTAGTGGAGTAAAAAAAATATGAATTGTAGAGGAACGGGTGTTAGACATAGCATAAGTCTTCAAGTAAAGTACAAGGTGAGTTTTACTGTGGAACAAATTATGAATTTATCATATATATGCAGGACCTTTATTATAGATGAATGCACCATGTAATGATACATAAATGAGTTATTTGAAATGTAAAAATAGCTACAGCATTAAAATAAATGTAGTGAAGCAAAATGAGTCTCTAAGTAAAAGTATAATGTAGCACATGTGGAAAACACTCAGGTACATGCACCTTAAGCACAGCTGTAAATACTTCATACCACTGCTGTTGAGTGGATGATAATAGTTAGATATGACACTGAATCTTTGGGAGTGTTGGCTGCAAACGTCTATTTTCTGTATTTCTACACACAGATACTGGCCTACCAGAGGAACAGAGGTGCCACTGCAGCCAGCCCACCCCCTCCACCCCCTCCACCCCCTCCTCCCCCCGCCCTCACCTCCCCTTCCTCTCCCCCTCATCAGCACATTCCAACACACTGACACTGTAACTGCCAGGGCAGATTTCCACAGCGAGGCACATGGTCAGTGAGCCGGGCTGCCAGCCGCTGGCCGTTTGCCCCCACCCTGTGATTCTCACATTGCTGCACAATGAGAAACTGGGATTACTGCAGAGGCTGTGCTCTGGTGGGGGACATGCTCCCAGCCTTCAGGGGCATTCATGCTTACAGAGAATGTCCAGGCCGTCTGCACCATCGTGCATAACAGGAATACCTCTACAGAGCTCTTTTTGGTAAAAAAAATAAATAAAAAAAAGTTATCCTGAAAGCATGCATTATGATTGATTTACTTTGTGCGAGCTATCTTTGGCATTCAGTTAAGGTTTGTCTGCTGTACACAATGCTAATGCACCTGGCTGCCCCTGCACAGCAGCTGATCTTACAAAGAAAACAGCACAATCTGTGAGAAAAGGACGAGAGGAAAGCACGGGCCTCAACAATAAATAATAGGTGACAATGTTATTTCATCATAGTCAGTTTTAGGTGTGAGAGCTGTCATGCTCAATTCAGTATTCTGCAGTTTTTACAATAGGTGACAATGAGTATTATTCCTGTGTGATCTTCCCATTGTGTGCAGGAGAAAATTGAACAAGCTGTTTATCCAGCAGCTGGGCAGAAACAAGGTCAGAGAGACCCGAGTGACCACCAACAGAGAACGAAAACACACTCCCAGGCTAAGCAGACACTTTCCCAAAATAGTTACTCAACTCTCCAAGAGCGGAAATCAGGCTTTGGTTCTTTCTATATTTAGCCCTCTTGTGTTCTCTGGTGTCCGACAGCCATGGTGAGACGCCCGAGGTCTCTACTATCCCGAGTGAGGTATAAATAAACCACTAATAAGAGGAAATGGCCCCAGATACACTGTGGGCAGATCTCTCTGGCCAGGAGCCAACGGAACAATTAAAGACCCGAATTGGGTTTCTATATTAAAGGGACAGTTCAGATTTTTGTTTTGTGTTGTTGTATGACTTACTTATTGATAGTCAGTATATTACCTGCAGTAGACGGGGCTCAGGACAGCCTGGTTTGGAGAAGCAGGCAGGAGTACCAGCACCGAGGATGAGCATTGTACTGCTGTGGACAGGGGCAGCAGCCAAACATTGTAGCACCTGAAAAAAAGTAACTTACATCAGTCTAAGTATTCACTTTATTTAGAATATGTTCACTGACTTCCCTTGATGTCCGACAGCCTTTTACAACAGAATAGAAGCATTTATCGATCTCTTTAAAGCCACCAGACTCCATTGACAAAAACAGGATTTTTACCTTGCAGAGCGCGGGAGCTGATGGTCCACCACTGCTGGTGCTCCCGCCTGCTTCTCCAAACTGCAGACATGTCGACTGCCATCTCCTGTAGGTAATACACTCAGCATGGATTATTGGAAGTATCCCATGAAACAAAAATCCAAACTACCCCTTTAAATACTGTAAATCTGAAGACATGCAAAAGACAGCAGGGACCATCACAAGTTCAAGTCTTCTGACTGTGCAGCACAACACATCTTTATTGAGATATTAGTACAGTATTGTACTGTAGGAATGCTTCACTTTATTAATCTTAGTTAAGTCTTCATACAAAGGTTGGTATATTAATAAAGACATTTATCAAAATGCAGATTTTGACAGTTAAATTAATCTATCAATGGAACAATAAGGCCGTTACGGAGTTGCTGAATGGACAGAAATCATGACATGGCAGTGGTAATCTGAAATTTTCCTTAAGAGGCATACAGGAACGATTTATTGCAAGTAAGAAAAACTGACTGTTTGAGACAATCATAAAAAATACAACTGAACAATAACACGAGATCTTGCTGATTTGAAGACCTGAAAGTACCCTTTGGAGAAGGTAACAATACCAGAACTGCTGAAAAGAGGAGCACCAGGTAAATTAAACGTGATTTCACAGGTTTTGCTAGTGACATGTAGACAGAAACGGATGGCACAATATTGTTACAAATCACTTTCATCCCACAGATAAAAACATTTATTGGAAACATCTTCTTTTTTTTTTCAAGAAAGTACTCCCAGTTAGAGTATTCTTCATGATACAAGGCAAACATAAGTAAGGCTTTAGAGTGTAAGAAATTCTTAATTTATGCTATCTATTCTGTTTTTGTTACATTTACCATAGCAGACATGTTCCCCCAGAGAATCACAACATGAAGGACATGTTAGACCGAAGACCCTCACCGACACAAATGTTATATTGAAAAACATGGAAAACTTGAGAGCAATCTTGGGAGAGTGGTTTCATCATCGAGGCACACTACCATTTGCACCTGTACCTACAACACTTTAAGACAACAATGTGCACATTCACTCAACTAAGACACTTGTGAAAAGCAATAGGCGTGGCTCACAGTGTTGCGTTACACTTGCTGACATGCTTTGTGTCGTCAGTGTGCTAAAAATATCGTACCACAGAGAGTTTTCAGAAGGAATGGCTACAAATAGTCTCATTCAGACGCATGTTTAGATGTTTCTAGGTGCAGTATCATTGGTTTGGCTTGGTCCCAGGGTTTTCATTACACAGTGTTGCCCTGCACACGATGTCAGCCGTCACTTTCCGTTAAAAAAACAAACAAACAAACTGCATTCATGCGATAAAGCATTTTCATTTCTGCTTCATTCACGCCGTAAGCTGACAGAAGCATCACAGCACCGGGGTCATACTATCCCAATGACTTCAATCTGAGAATAGATGATCTTGGATTAAAGATGTTTGAATGGAATTTATCTCCACAGAGAATCAACTAAAGACAACACTGTACCATGGTAAGCATACTGCAAATACCAGACTGGAAAAACGATGGATTAAACAGCAGTGGATTGTCGTGGACCAGTCAGAGCTGGGTCGTAGAATACTTGTAGAATTTTACAGCAGATATAGTGACATTACTGTCCCCAATCAAAGATACATCACGGTAACATTTGAGTAGAGGCTCAATGTAAATCCTGACACGGCAGAAAATCTGTAAAATACTGGTGGGAAGTGAGATGCCACATGGTATCTAAGGACTGAAGGGAAACTTTGGCTGTATGAATCCACTTAAGGCAAACTAGAGAGATAATAACAGTCACTGTCCAATGGAGATTAAACTGCTGACATACAGTAGGAAAGACCAAATCCATCAGAGGAGCGCCAATGCTGTTACAGTACACAAACGATCATTTCTGCTGTTTATGATTCAACGTACCTGATGCCATCGCAACTCTTGCAGCCAGAGTGTTGGAGTTAGTGGTCAGAGCTCAGACTGAACAGTGGCACTAGAGGGGCCTTCTTTGCTCATCACAAACTGCTGTTTTATTTTTTTTAGAAAATCCTGGTTGAATTTGTTTTTGATTTGTTAACAGAACAGGTGAAAACATGGTAATGATAAGATCACAGTCCACCCCTCACTCCTCCCAACAAAAGAATACAGCAACATTAATAAGCAAAAAAAAAACACATAAAGGCTAAGTAGCATCCACTACAATATAGTGCAGGGTTTTTTGTCCTTGAAGGGATTGTCTGAGGCGGGGATGCCCATAAGGAGAGGGTCGCTTCTGGCGTGTTCATTGCAGTAGTTCATAAGGTCTGCAGACGCCTTGGATACCTGCAGACACAACGACAGACACACAACTTCAGTTATGCAGCAGTTAGGCTGGTGAATGAATCATTTCAAATAAAATCAATCGAATTCAAATTATCAAAATATTTTTAATTATGATGAATTCAAATTTGGATTTCTTAACGTTTAGTTTTTAGTTTTTTTAATTGCCTGAATTTGAGAAGGCAGCTGAAGACAGGCAGCTGAAGACAGACAGCTAATGACGGAGGAGGGGATTATAGCAAACAGCCACAGGCAGGAATCAAACCAAACCCAGCCTCAGTTCAAGGGTTCAAAAAAACACATCTGAGATGACATCATTTTGTGACAAACTTCAATAAAAGCATCTAATGTAAAAACAAATATTACATTAGAACTTATATTACATGTACATTACATGAATACAGTCCTAATGTGTATAATTGATAAGCAGATATAAAATAATTATCTGGAGCAGGGATAAAAGTGTAGAAAAGGAAGCTGCATAGGGAAAAGGTTTATTGTTGCACTGTACCTTTATCCTCTCAATGCTCGCCTCTATTCTCAGCTGCTGCACCGTCCGCCGGGCATGGGCGATGTTATTGGAACTGTGGGCCTTCGAAGACATCCTGGGCAATACAGCACTGTAACGAAGGACAACAAAGAAAAGATTAGGCCACTGGTGTAAGGTACTTCTTGAATGTCATAATCTTTGCAAGCACCTTTTAACATATTCTCAGGTCAAACTGGAGACAAACAAATAAAAGAAATGCACGTCAAACTGGGAATGTACTACAGTGCTGTCTCTACAGCACATTTGTTTAAGATTACAGAAAAAACTTGGCTGTGATGATGACAGGTGTAAAGGTCAAATCATATCTTGTACATCAGGTAAAATTAACAGAATGTGTGAGCAAAGAATACAGGAATATGTCTGTGTGAGGAAGTGTTTTATATTCATGTTCAGTCAGTAAATTATTTAACAACATGTACTACTGATGACTGTCAACGACGCCTCTGCTTCACTTCCCCTTTCCTCTGCAGGGTTGTTCCCAAAAGTGACATAGGCAACGTTGTTTTTTTTAAATCAAGTGAACACAAAGCTGAGGCACACCCAGACATCTGCACTTTTTTTAATATTCAAATATGAATTTAGATTTCCCCCCTTTGGTTTTTAAAAGTCCCCTTTTGCAACGACACGGCACAGTAATGCTGCTTTGTTTCAGTGTGTACACAGTCGGAAATATGAGCTCGGCTGATAGTTGCAAAACTACAACAATGGCTGGAAATCTGACTTTGCAGGATATCTATATTTAAACAAAAAGCTGTGTGTCAAAAGTGTGCGTGACTTAGGGGCTGGTCTCTGGGAGTGAAGTGCTGGAGCGCAGCAGTGGAGCTGCGTTGTGATTCCACTTCCTGCTAATCATTTACAGGCTGGATGAGAACAAGCCCGGGCACATCCTGCAGCCCATGTGAGAGCTCTGGCTCCAGTGTCTCTCCCCTGTGCTCTTAGTTCCTGCTACTGCCATTTGTCTGCATTTCTCATAAAAACACATTTTAGCAACACACACATACACGCGTGCCTTGTTGTGACATGTCCTCGCTTTCACCAAAGCTTTTCTCAGTAGTAGACAGGAAGCTTTAACTAGTTTCTTAGAAGTTTGTTGTGAAATTCACAAGAGAAGTTTCTTCACACACAAGGTTCATTTCTTTTAAAATATCAAAATGAGAAAAAAGAAGAAGTTGCTGTTCACATGCCATGGCAAGAGAAGGGCAATTTGTCCCATTATCGTATTAACATAATCGTGTAATTCACCCTGTTTTTCTCAAGACTTCAAAATGTAACTTCATTGATGTTTTAAGTTTAAAGTGTTGGGCCTCAGTCACAGTAACCATGAATAAAAAGGATAGTAATGCATAGTGCAGTGAATGCAATAGTTGAAAGTAACATGCATTCACTTTTTAAATACTTTTTATGACTATAACTATTTCTTCAAGCGAACCACAACTTGCTTTGTTCAACCCTGTCTGCACCACATTAACCCTGCAGGATGTAGTGCCTCCAGACAGCCTCTGATGCTGCGGCTCTTCATTTGTTTCAGCAACAATGAGGGAGCGAGGAATAAAGAAGAAGAAAACAGAAACAGGAAGGGAAGTAAAATCTCCATCTTCTGACTTCAGTTAGGGAGTGCCTGATTAGAGAGCTATATTTCACTCTGAAGATAAGTAATCACTGCAAAGGAAACGGCCAGAGATGACTCAAAGAGCTAAAATGCTAATGATAACATGGACGTGAGACATGAAAGGGTCGTGCTGTACAATGCAAAGGGAACAATCCTAAAGAAACATTCTCAGCTTAGTCATAGAGGTGAGGCACTGCAGGTGAAGACGGCAACAAAATCCTTTTCCATACATGATGAGTGAGGGCGTTTATTTCTATAATCTGGAGGAGTCTTTTCATGGAAGTGAGTACCTTCTGCATGCTTCTCTGACAAACAGGACATAGTGCAGCTACTGACGTTAATGGCTTTCTGGAATTCAGTCTAACTAATCTATTGAGGCAGTCCTTCACCTGGAGAACAGGTTACTCACCATCTTCTTTGTACTCGTCTTTGATTGCTTTTCTGAGCAAATAATTGAATCCTGTCAGGTAACTTGGGTTTCCTGGCACTACCAACAAAACCAGATTGCATAGTTTATAAACTGTGTAATAAGCAAACACATTGCAGAAGCTGCTGATCAGGTATAACAATGAATAAAGAGATAACATGAGAAATGCAAACAGCCTTCACACGGCAGGACGTCGGTGGATATTACTGGGGAACTCCTCCTTGAAAAGCAAGCCTGCAGAAACCAAAGAGCAAATAATTCATGACTTGGATTTAACGTCTCAGCTGACAGAGCTGCAAAAACCGATAAAAAATATAAAACCGAAGCATGCTTCTGAGCAGTGGTGGAAGAAGCATTTAGATCCCTTACTTAAGTAAAAGTACTAATACCACACTGTGAAATTACTCCACTACAAGTAGAAGTCCTGCATTCAACTTACTACAAACATACCAGCATCAAAATATAGTTCTTGTTATGCAGAATGGACCCAAAGGTCAATCAAGTCTAGTCTCATACAAGTCATGTCCTTGTTCTGCCAATGCCAGGATGCTGTTGAACCAAAGGACAAGAGGAACACGATTTTGACATATGTGTAATTAATACAATGTATTTGGATTGGACTGAAATATCACATTGTACCTTTAAGATGACATTAAGACACTATTGGTCTCTGGGGCCAAAATATTAGTTCAACCAGCATGTTGAGTGGAAGGTAGGAGGCAGTTAGAGGCAGTTAATTCCCACCAGCACTTTAAAGTGATTCCTGCAGGCAAACCATCCCTGCTGAGTCACCTCAGTCAGCCTGTGCTGCCCCTCTGATGTGATGCCAGCTTCTACCAGCAGCACCGGTCTGACTGAAACTCAATGGGAGGGCACCAATGTGTGTGTGCCTGATTGTTTGGCATTAAACACCATACATATAGGAGCCCTGCATAAAAACGCTACCTCCAAGGATCAGAAAAAGACCACCCCCTTCACAGCCCACCCTACAACAACACACACACACACACAGCAGCCGGGACCACCTACTGCACAGAGCAGCACAGCCCCCCCGCTCTGCTCTACCTTACACACACAAATCCACCCGCACACATGCGATTCATTAGCACAGTGTTCAAAGTGCTAAGAACACGGAGCCATTATGACTCAGTGCCGTTAACACCAACACTCTGAGATGAAAAACGGTGTGTGTTTTACACTGCTGCTTCACTGCAGCTCAGATCCAAAGAAAACTCTTAAATTTGCTGCTGACGAATACAAACGCCACAACCATTAAAGGCTAAAAGAAGAGTCGGTCCTGTCAGCCGTACAGTATGTGTGGTCCCTTCAGAGTATCTGAGGCTTTTCACACTGGAGTACTTTTTGTAATAAAGACACACCACTGGAAATAAACTGCTTTAGGGCTTAAGTATTGCCTGCTGCACGTTTGACTTGACATGAAGTGATGAGAGGTAGGCAAAGCCTTCCATTTAGTTCACCCCAAAATAACAAGACGGTCATTTTCTGCCCTCTCTTTGTGGCTTGTAAGACTATAAAAAGACTAGGTCAAAACCTAGTAGAAGGCTGGAGCCTGTCAATGAGCCTAATGGTGGCCAAACTGTTGCAGGGATAGCCAGCGGTGGTGTCTATAATGTGAATTCCTGGATATTAAATGTTTAACCGTAGTGGTCCCTGTAATTTTGTACTAATACTAAAGTCTATTGAAGTGGCATAGCACATGACGTTCGTCATTTGAAGACTCATTCAGATCGGAAAGTGTCTATGAGGACTGATGTTAGCTAACGTTAGATAAATAGCGATTTATATCATCGATCAACCCAAATGATACAAGAAAAACGGTGCCATTATGGCATTAATTATGTTCCATGTTGTGACTGTAACTTGCCCAACCAAGGCCTTGACTCGTCTCACAAATAAACTGAAACCTACAACCTTCTACCACCTGACAGCTTAAACGTTTCTTCCTCCACTCCGACCCACCTGCTGACTTCAGTGGCGCACCGATGTTAAAAGCACCACCAGAAACTAAAAACTAAAAAGCTTCGGTTCCACTGGCATCGTTTCCTTATGCTTCTATTCAAAGATGATTTGTACTTCTTTCATAATGTGTACGTGGTCAGGAGGAGTACCATACAGCTTACACAGTTACACAATTTTATTCTATTTTTTCACACGCCAAGCCTCATGGGAGCCTTTTGGATTGTGCATTGAAATAGTGTTGGCAGCAACAACACACACGTATTGATGGAGTGGATCAGCAGCACAAACATATCACCAGCAGAGCCCTGGTAAGCCTGTGCATTAAAGCCGTGGTGGCAGCAACAAAAAACAATTCAATGAGCAACGGCCAATGGGAAGCTCCAACTTCACCGATGTCATCATTAAGCTTGATGCTTCTGGGAACATACACTTAAATGTCTCTGCTGACCTATAGAGAGTCAGGGAATATGGGTAACTGCAGGTCACAGAGGAGCCAATGCACACACCCTCCAAATCTCAAAGACGTGTCGTGGGAAACTGCATGATGAAAAAGCTGCATGAACCTAAACTTACTGTAGATGGTGATGATTAAAATATGCATGTCAGCATTGTGAGCATGTGAGCTCAAAGCACCACTGAATCAAGGCTGGTCCTCTTGCACATACTGCAGATGTAAACCGTGCAAAAGAATTTAACTTCCTTATGTAATCAAAGTCTAATGTTTTATTGTCAGTAACACTTATGGAGGTCATGTTAAAAACTGCTGAAATATCTGCTGCCTGGCGTCTGTCTGACTTTATGTGCCACTGAGAGGTGAAGAACAGCGACTTGTGGAAAGGCGATATTTGGAGTCTAGACAGATGTCTCGTGCTTTGAACAAAAGAGACTTCAAAGACTTGGGCCCCAGCCACAAGCCAGTATATTGGTTGTTCTCTCTTGTGTATCCGCACTCACACACACGCACAACCTAATTTCTCTCACCCTCCCCCTGCACTCTCTCTGTCTCTCTGTCTCTCTCTCTCTGCATGCAGGAGTTTCCCAGTCTGTAAGCTAAAAGTAGCCTTCTCATACTCCCTGGTGCCAGTCAGCAGTTTTCCAGCTGAGTGAAAAACCGTCTCTCGCTTGACCCTAAAAACACAACCCCTGCACTGGAGTTTGTTGCCGAGCAGATCAGATTAGTGCAACTGTGCACCCCCCTCCTGCTTTACTATAAACACTGGCCTGTTCTTAGTTGGTTTCCGTGCTTATCAATTGAAATAATATTCAAGTCATCAGTCCTGCTGCTGAGCAAAGTGGGATTGTGTTTATGAGCCAGAGGGAGAGACTCTGGCTGCTGAGTGTCTGTGAAAGAGAAAGGGTGAGGCAGGGAGGAGATGATGTGGACACTGGTTCATACTGTGAGAACCACCAGAGTGATGTCACCACTTTCCCACCAGAAAGAAAAGGGAAGGCATTAAAAAGATTAGTGGCTGCCCTGGTTTCTTTGGCAGCCACCGTCATGTAGTTGACACTGAAAATATCACAATGATTTTGTTTACCAAGATAACAGAAACCATAGAGACAAGAGGACCCTGAAGATAGAGCAGCACAAGTAATGATCAGTTACTACAAGGAGCTTGGTTATGAAACAAAGTCTCAATTAGATGCCTTTATATGACCTACATAAGCAAACAACAGCATCAGCAAGAACAATGGCAATTTCTATATAGTTCTATGCAGCAGGGTCTGTCTGCAGCTGCAGGAGCTCACCGCCCACTTCCTGAGAGCCAACAGCGACCCCACGCTGCTGGAGACCCAGGCCCGGGAAGGGAGGCCCGGGAGAACCTCAAAGAGGACTGAGCAGGGCAGAATGTCAGACCCTGCTGCAGTGAAATGAGAGGTTTTCTAAAGGGAGTCTGGCAGCAGGAGTAGAAAACAGAACTGCTTTTGTGACCAGGGGCTGCCAAAATCCTTGCAAAATAGAAGTTTCTTGTAGTATCTTAAAGAATGACTTAAATTGTTCTTATATTTGATTCATTATTTCAGTTGTTTGATCAGGCAAAAATGCCAAATATTTGCTAACATCATTTTGGAGCCTGGAGTTTAAAGGTCTAACCAATTCATCCAAAAAAATCCACACACTGATGTTGTAAGAGTAGGAAAGGCAGGCATGTATCAGCTGAATGCAAATACAGTTCACATGAAAAACAAACAGCTGAGAGAAGCCGTAAACCAGATTATGTGCTTTAAGGGGAACCATGACGAGACACAGAGCTGCAGCACCACCCCGGAGCTGCAGGTATGGCCGTTGAGATAAGTGGAGCTGACAGGACGCCGCCCAGGCCACTGGCTGCACACTCAGTACAAAAGGGAATACTGGGAAATTCAGCGTCCCCTATGCTGGTCTGCAAGGCTGCGCGACTATGATTGGCTGAGGGTATCCCTTATTCCTGTGTAAGCAAACGTTTCCAGGAAGAGCTGCAGGACTGTGCAAAGGTTAATGGAAAGTTGTGGAGATTACACATGTGGTGCGACAAAAAACACAACTGTGTGTTTCTTGTGTGTCGCCATGAGAACGTTTCAGGTCAACTTAAAGCACCATACAGTGGATTCTTAGAATCTGGAAAACTGCACAATCCTGTAGGTTCTGTGGCTCGACAGGATAGAAAACAATCCAGCATACTGTAACACAGTCACACAGTGTCTAGACAGAAGACTAGACTGGACTCATTTCTGCAGGGTTTCTAAATCCTAAATTCATGAGCAATTACTTCAGGCTCATTCCTGTCCAAATAAACTATGAATGATTCCTTGTTTCAAGCACAGACTAGATGGCTGACAAGTTATGCTGCGGGAATTACAGGACAACCCAGTTTATTATGAAGTCAATTCAAAAGCACTTAGGTTTTTAAAAAGGGCTGCATGTCAAGTTTGATAAGGCAGCACAATCACGAGATGGCGAGCCAAGTAAGCTAATCAGTGTCCTTATACATGATGATACTCAGAACAGGACTGTGTGAACATGGCTGACTGCACATGTAGTGGCTGTCAGTGAAGAGGAGCAGTAATGTGTGTCAGGGACTCTGACTGCCTGACATAATGACAGATAACAGTGATAACAGAGGGGGCAAGTAACACTCTGGTACAGTGTGTAAGGATTAAGCAGCAGTGAGAATTCACATGGTGAAATAAAACCACCCCTAGCTGGGCAACCTGTAATTAGGCTCTACACAGAGCACAATTCACACACTCATCCACTTGACTAATGTTGCCTGATTTAGACTTGCAGAGTAATGGTGCAGCAGAGATTCACTGCACATAAAAAACTCCCTTTTATCTTTTTCCTGATATACTAATTACTTTAATTTATGGATGAATACACATGCAGTCACATGCTGCTGCAGAGGAATTATGGGCGTATTTTCACACCAGTAAAACAACAGCCCAACTTTTGTCCTTGACTTATTTGACCTCTGTCTGTGAGCCGGGTGGTGAAATATGGCTCCTGAGCTGCTGAGTGGGACATTTTAAGCTAGCACAGTCAGCCATCCTGTTAGCCTATTGTTGAGAGGGCAAATTATCAGTTGTGTAATCCTAAATGTGGGTGCAGTGTGGTTTAAATGTTATGGGGAATGTAGTGTAAGTGTAGAGTAGCCAAGTGAAGGTCTAATGGATACCTGCAGCAGGTTGGAGGTGGGGGTCGGCCTGAGAGCAACAGAATATAACACTGCACATCTTGAGCTTTATTTTGAAAAATGAATGCAAGGTGCCCACGCAATATTAAAGGCACATTTCCCTGCCTCCTTTATTCCAAAACCAATGCTAGAAGGGGTGCACAATATATTACTTTAAAATCAACACTGCAATGTGCACATGCCCAACAGTCACAGTGCAGAACATGCAATGTGCAGTCAGATAAATTACATGTCAAGCTACAGTTTTATTGCTGCTTGATACAAATGGGGTCCTTGGTGTCTTTAACTTGTGCTTGGTGCGGGAGAGTACAAATATTTCTTCCAAGGGACCCCACTACTGGGGAAAATTTTGTTTTTTTTAAAAATCGCAATTTATATCAGCAACTATTGGCAACCATTTTATGGCCTTTGGTCGCCATCACTGGTAACTGTTGTTTAATGTTTAAATATGTTACGGTCAGGACCAGATCTCCCTGTGTTGATGTGTTTACTTGTTTGCAGCCAGGTATCTGTTTTAGACTAGATGACAAAGCAAATTAAGTTGTTTGACAGCTAAGCTGTTAACATCACAAATGTATGGGAAATTGATTCAACTAGCAAAAAAACAAGATGAACCTGAACGAACACAATGCATATTTTCAGTTTGGGTGACCAAAAGCTGATGCCAGGTTGCCAGCCTGGCAACTACTCACTCCCATTCGAGTCCAGGAGATGAATGTGCATTAAAAAATTCCCCTTATTTCCTGCCTGTCCTCTAATGAGAGGTCAAACACATTCAAGTACTAAAAACAAAGACAGTCTTGGGATTTCAAAAAGTGCAGGAAGTGAAGACATAAGCTAAAAAAATGCTCTCCACCACAATGGGTAATTCACACTTTTACAATGCAGGAGAGATCATGAAAGATAAGACGAGGACAAACTGCAAGATGCACAAAGACAGAACGAAACTGAGAACAAAGGGTGACAACAATGACTGGAAGATGTTTCTCCTTGCCATTGATGTAAATGTCAACTGAGCTCCTTGCATTCCTTCCCCAGGAAGGTACGGACGTAATGAGCCATTTATGTAAAAGTCCAAACACTTGCTGATGCTCAACATGTATTTAGACACAACGCCCAGCTTTAAACACAGCATGCCAAACGTCTGGTAGCAACACAAAAGATCAGCCAGCGCCTCAGTGATATCATTAGCAGCTAAGGTATGCACTAAAAATAGACAACAGGTCTGTTGCTTCTGGCTGCAGTGGAGCTGGTTTCAGCTAAAAACTACTCCAACAGTAGCAAAGTGTTACTAAACTGACAGCTGGGTGTCATCCAGATTAGCAAGGTCTCTGCAGTTTCCACCGAGGTGCCTATGAGACTCTGGTTCCCCAGTAATGGGCCATTATCAAGCCCAGAGCAGCCCAAAACAAACAGAGGCCTTTGGCAGATAATGCCCTTCAGACGTCACTGCAGACGCACAGAGGGTGACATGCAGGAGACACAGGCGACCTAGGCAGGGAGGCTGCCAGCCAGCGTCTCTCTGCTCTGCCCTCGGAAAACAAACAGCATTGTTGTCAAAAAAAAAAATGCACAAAAGAAAGCTTAGTGCAAGCCGAGTGGAGTTTGCTGGAAATGGATGCAGGGAAGGAATGAATGGTGGAGCAGAGGGCTGTAGAAAAAGACGTGTGCTTGCGACTGAGACAGAGATAAGAGTTTGTGTGTGTGAGGCAGAGAGTAGCTGTGCAGCTGTGTGTATGTTGCACTTGGTCGCATGCCAAAAATCTGCTGCTGGCGACAGGAACGCTGTAAAACTTAAAGCTATTGTGAGTGCTTTGCCTTTGGCCTCAGTCGCTCTTGCCTCTGAAAGCTACTATTCATGACGAAAGCAGGGAGATACTACACAATGGATCTCCATCTCTCGCCCAGCACTGCCCTGCCTATATGGAACAATAAACAAACGTATTCAGTCTTTCCAGCCTCCACCCTGAGCTGCTGCGGCTGCATGTTGCTGCTACAGCGATGTGGAAAAGAGAAGGCCTGTGGTCTGCTGCAGAAGGGGTTAAACAGCAGTGTGCATGGATGGAATAACTGATAATAGCCTGGACGTCACAAGGCTCATTAGAAAACAACGCAAAGGTCGTAAAGCAGAGTTTGCTTTTCAAGCAAAGAGGAAATGGGATTAGTCAGAGGGTGACATAAATGGGGATGGGGTGTGTGTGCATGCTTTAAAAAAAGATTGCGTGTGAGTCAGAGGGTGCAAAGTCCCTCCAAGTGGATATTTGCATGTGGCTTTTATGATATTTAGGTATACACTCAATGTTGTTCAAAGCTAATATTAATGTCATGTTCACTGAAATCCCTGTCTAATGAATACGCTCAGTACGCTCAATGTTATTCCATGGGATCAACAGATTAAATCCTGTAATATTCTTAGGGAGGCAAATGACAATATGAAGGAAAATACTTTGTAATCAGTCATTTGTGAAATCAATAGCAGCTACCAACCCTGTTAAACAGGACAAAGGGATTAGTGGTGGAAAAATGTGACTGCATGAGGGAGGGAGAGAGAGAGAGAAAGAGAGAGAAAGAGAGAGAGAGAAAAGTTCAACAGAAATTAACTTTTTATTTCATATATTTCATAAAGAGGTGACAAACTTTTGTTCTACTGCCAAGAAAGAAAAAAAATCACTCTGCTGCAGAGTTTCTTTACTTTTAGTTTGAGACAGACTCACTAATATTAAAAAAACTCTATAGAAAGAGCAGACCCCTCTCATGGCACCAGAATGGCCTGAAGGATGGATTTACAGTTGTGCGTTAAGGGATTGCAGCATATCTTTGGAGCCAACGTGTAGCTACTGACGTGTTCTTCCTCAGATGCATCTAAATACATGTCAGGACTACAGCAGCTACAGAGACACCATGTGGAAAGCATAAGAACTGTGATTTGTCAGCTCCCAACAGTCTCACTGTCATCTGTAGAAGACAACATTAAGCATGTCAAAGAAACTCCCAGTAATCTTCTCCTCTTCTGCAGCACAAAGAGAAGCAATTTTTCTCTGCAAACTCAGCATAAACCCTGTGACTGCAGGAAGTACTGCTGCCTAGAATGAAACTCTGCTCAGCTGGACTACGTATAATGCATGTTTTGAAAGTTAGAAAACAAACACCAAACTATGAATCAAAATAGGGCGAAAATCCACCATCCTGATGTCGATATATGTCATGATGTAGCCTGTTTTCTGGTTAATCAATGAATAAATAGTCCATATGAAATAACCACATGTTAACCTTATTTTTCCATACTCCATGTTTTTCCACATCACCATGAAAACGCTAAAGAAAAATATGCAAAGTAGACATTTTTACATAATTCTGATCATATATATCGTACAGCCCCACATCAAAACTTATCTACCATTAACCCCTTGCATCAAGTGTAAACAACCTTTAAACTTATGCACATTAGCAGCTGAAACGATGAGTTGATGAACAGATAATCAATCAACAAAACATAATTGTTAACCGTTTTTTATATCATATTTGAAATCATGCAAAGATCTGAAGATGCCATCACTTTAGATCAACACAGCTCTCACTTATAACTTAAACCTTGTATGTAGAATAATAAATGGAGCTGAAAGTGATTAAAGGTGTGCTTGTGCCATGCATGTTATTTTACATTACTTAGTTTAATCACTGAATAGTTTCACATGTATTCCAATGTAATCCTTTAATATTATTTCAGCTTGTCAGCTATTCGCCTTTGTAACAGTGATAATCTCTCATACATGCATATAAAGCAGAATTAAAGCAGAATCCAGGACAGGAAGGGACTACAAGTCCACACCTGCATCCACATTTCAGAGCGCTCATATCTCCTGTTGCACGAGACATTAGTCAATGTTTTGCCACCGCCTCATTAAATCGGTTGATATCCGAGAAGCTGTGCTTACTCCAGTGTGTCGCTCCGAGGGTGAAATTTATTTGTCTACGAACTGCTGAACTTTGTCCTTGTAGGTCAGAGTTCAACAGGCAGGCTGGGACAGTGTAGGTATCGCTTTCTTTTCCCCCCAGCCTGAGCAGTTTCCCCTCCTTGTGTGTTACCTCTGTACTAAACTGAGATAAGGTGAAGAACAAAGGTCTAGATATAACAGAGTTGCACCGGAAACATCTTTAAACTCAAATAGTTTAAGAGTCATAAAATACACCAAAGACGGAGCATTTGTCTATTTAGAACGATGGACAAAGATGAACTGGTTGTTAGTGCTGTGCTGCATTTTAAATGTGAGAATTTGTTACTTTTCTCATATCTTAACCTGCAGCCTAAAGAAAAGCATGTGATAACTTTAGGAGTGAGTAATGACAAGTCATTCCTTCATAGTGTCTTTATCTTTAGCAGAACCAGGTCCAGGACCCAATGATCCACATTATCTGAAGGGACATTTCTGAACAAACAAGAGGTGACATGCATGAGATTACTGCATGTGACAACTCGAGACAAGTTGCATGAGTAGCAACCTACGCACAAAAAACAGGAACAAGTGTCAGTAAAATAAAGCAAATAGTGCTGATGCGTAATTCCTCGAGTTATTACCAGAAAAATGCAACAGTCACTGTGACAAATGCACATTCCTTGACATTAATGTTATTAGAGCAAATATCAAGTGATGAACAACCACTTTCAAACTGATTAGCTATCAGTTCATGACTACATTCTGAAAGTATTTACTGTGCATCTGATTCCAAACCAGGTGACAGATTTTATGATCACTTTATGATAGAGTTGAAGGCCTGAGCGGGAAGAGGGATAAGGTCGGGACAAAAGGCCAGGACCAAGACTGAAAGCATCATCAAGCATCATCATTGTCTCTCCATTCTTGTGTCCATGGAAAAGGAAGTCTTCTCCTGGATATCCATTATTCAGATATCAACGGATCCAGAGATCGCCCATGTATGTCCGTACTAAATTCTGTACCAATCTGTTCAGCAGATGTTGAGGTATATCTCAGGATTAGTGAAAATGATGACCTGCTGGTGGCCCTACCAAAATCTTGTTGTCTATGGACAATGAATGGCTGTGCAAAATCTAAAGACATATCTAGGCTGAAGTTGTGGACTAACTGACCAATAGATGGACATCAATAGATCTGCTACAAGCTTTAAGTGTCAAGCCCAAACTGAGATAACTTGATGATGACATCGTCCAGGTTATTTTTTCAAACTTTCAAACAAAGACAAGCTGGAAAGAAACTGGAAAACTGGAAACTCCCTCTTAAAGTCAGATGACACCATACAACTGTTTATTCTTTTTACGCTGTGTCGTACTCCTAGTAATGAGTAAACTAACTTCATGTATAAAACTGCTGCAGCGCCTCTTCAACAGAAGGGCGGTGCATACAATGAGAGAATGTCATCACTGCATAAAATTCCAACAAAATCCCCCAAAAGAACCCTGAAGTTACTCAAGATGTTGCATTTTTATGACATTCAGTGTAACTCCAGAAATACAAGTCATGCCACTGGAAGTCAAAAGTGCTTTTGGTTTTGTTTTTTAAACATGTGCAGAGAGTTACAGAGCCAGAGAGTGCAGAGAGGGAGGGTGGAGAAGAGCTGAAATTCCTGTAACTGATCTTGCATCACTTAAAAACCGTCCTCGAGGAAAACTAATATATGAATTAGTCAGTATGGCTGGACAACATTTAAGACAGCAAGGCATGAAAGGGGAATATTAGTTAAAATATATCAAGAACAGAGGCTGACTGACCCTCAGACTGATGCATTGACTCACATACAGCCAGATTGACTTACAAACCCCCGCCACGACTGACACACACACACACACACACACAAAGGGGTCTGAGATACTATTAATCAGACACCACATGAATGGCCGCCCCTCCCTCCAACCACTGCGACTCCGTTCATCTAACAGTTTCAAAGACATGTCGGGCGGAGGAAGAGGCTCACTCTGTGGGTCACACTGAGGCCACTTCCTCTGCAGCCCACCCCGAATCCCTTCAAAAACGATGTTCACCTCCTCCTCGTCCTCCCTCCGTCTCCCTTTACTTCCTCTCCCTTCATGCTCTAACCATTCCAGCGCAAGGTCACTGAGTCCACCTGTGTCATTCATACAAGTAGAGCTTCTGCAGAAGAAGTAATAGAATAATTCACACAAAGCTGCTTGGCTATAGTAGAAAAGCTTAAACAAAGCTACACTGTGGTAAAGTCTTCAACATATAGGGACGTGTGTACGGAGAGATGTAATCATTTCTTCCACACTATCAAATGTCTGGATTGCAGATTCTGACGCTGATTGCTCCTAGAAAAAAAAACCTGTTTCACACAATCAGATAAGTGTGTCGTTTTCCAATAAGAAGCCCGCACAGAGGGAACATTGCCCATTTGTTACAGTGCAGAGAGGTAATTGCACAAGGAGCCACTGTACAAGAACCATTACCGAACAAAATGTGAGGCCTTGTTCCACCGTGCACCAAAACAGGGCAAATGACTCTTTGAATCAGAGCCCAACAAAGCCTCGGAGCTCTTCAAATGTGAGTCAGTCTGAGCGAGTGTGAATGAGGCACCTGATTCCAGCAACTGAGACTGTGGACAAGGAGACAGGCAGTGATTGTGCATCTCTCTGACACCTGTTTCTGCATGTTTCAAACACAGTAGCATAGTGTGGCATCGGACAAAAACTTTGGGGCCCGGGGCGACAAAAAAGGGGCGCAGTTTCTCCCCACAGACACTTGTGGATGCGAGCCCTGATGCCACAGGTGTCGAGCTCTTGTCCTGAGTCCAGACTCGGCCTCAGCGAGGAAGCGCACATAGCTGTCCTTTGTTTGGGACGCCAGAAAAACTTCCCCAGAGACTCATAAAGAGGGCCAAATAAATGAAAGAATCCATCAAAGTGACACTGTTTCTCCAGCCTGCTCACACACACACAGCTGAATTTACACTACAAGTGTTATGAATGATTCATTCAGCCTTTAAGATGAAATGCATCTCTGTGCTGCATCCTAAACTTTCCCCCAGTTCATTTAAAAGCAGATGCTGCTGAAACAACACTGTCAAGATTCAGGACTAGTTCATCCAGGATCCATTCCTGTTCTTCCTTACCTGTCTGACAGGAAGTGTGTTTATGCCGGCTGGACGCTGTCCCACTCTGACAGGATATGCCCATATTTGGGCTGCAGCCTTATGAAATGCTGTGTACTGTATGTCAGAGGAAATAACATAAGTGAGGAGAGTTTGTGTCCTCACAAAAGGTGTGTCTTCCTGTGAGTGGGAGTAGTTCAAGGCTCAGTCCAACCACACAGAAGAACTGGCTTTACATTACATTCCTGCAGCTACACAGCCAAGCAGACAAAGTGTGAAATACTAGAAAATCCTGTAGGCGAAGCCTTTCACAGACATTAGCTTCATTTATTGTGAAAAGAATGCACAGAGGACAGTTTACATGCTTGTTTCACAAAATGTGAGAGGAAAAATCTTCAATTGTTTAAATCCAACATGTAAAAGATTCTGTCTCTAAATCTGTCATATATCTGCTTAATAATATTGAATATAGAAAATATTTTTAAAATTTTTTTTTAGCTAGAATCATATTAAGTGCAGAGGGGGGAGATAAGGTCAAATTCTCCAGCTTGCTGCCGGTCATTTCATTTCTCAGTAACTAAACATATCACAAAATATCCTTCTACTTCTTTTAGAAATTCTGCAAAAATTATGCTTTTGGTTCTCTTTGTTATACTGACCCAATTCTCCAAAGTGTGTAGAATCGGTCAAGGAATATTCTATTTCATTTTTGAGTGGATTGGACAGACACAAATAATTGTCCTTTTTTTTAACATTGCAAAAAAGGTCCTGGTCTTGGCAGAGGTCTCGTACTCTGGACTGGGGTCTTGTCTGACTTTATCTACAAAGCACTTGGTTTAAAGTCTGCATTTAAATACAGTTAAAAACAGTATTATTAGCAGCATCACTGTTTGTTTTGTAACAAGACAAACATGTACAGAGT
Source organism: Serranus cabrilla (assembly GCA_903364295.1). NCBI lineage: Eukaryota > Metazoa > Chordata > Actinopteri > Perciformes > Serranidae > Serranus > Serranus cabrilla. The sequence goes on along the minus strand of CAFUXE010000771.1, from coordinate 387,456 downwards.
TCACCTGCTGCCGTCTGCTGTGTGTTAGTGACACTCTGCTTGTGCTGGTTACTATAGAGTCCTTCCAGTAAATAATCCAGACAGTAACATGACCTACAGGGCTGCACACACACTACCTGAGCTGTCTGACAGCACAAACACCTGACTCACTCTGCAGGTGTTACACTCTGCAGGAAAACGCCTCGTTCACACACATTCCTTCTCTCTCTCTCGTGAGAATAAACAGAAATGACTAAGTGTAATTAATAAATATTTAATTTAAAAAAAGCTTCTGTTTGCACCACCTGACGGTGCCAAAGTGACAGCTGGTGTATGTGTGTGAATGAGAGAGAGAGAGGGAGTGAAGCACCATGAGAAACAGAGAGCACTGAGGGAGTCAGGACGCAGTCACAGGGCGCCACCACGTGGCAGAAGGAAGCTGCTGCAGGCTTAAATAATAAACCAAATATTATGGTGATATATATCAGTTTCTAGTTTTTTGCTTTTGACTACCTAAACCTGTTAAAACAGCTGAATAAAGTGAAAACTGAACACAGAGCTCCAGTGTTTTCTCTCTCTTGAGGGGCTGACTTTGAATTACAGACGCAGCTCTCAAAGCTACAAAATGTGCCTGACGTTCAGTGACAGAAACACTTTCCACTTGTTCCAGAGGATAACCGGTCGGTGGTATGAAACTGCCAACCATCATCCACTCCTGTGACATTACCACCACATCCCCTCATGCTCATTACTCTGATGAGTGTCGGAGTTTTTCTGTTTTGAGAATTCGACTGTAATGATTTATTAGAAATGTGAAGCGGAAAAGAAAACAATCCTGAGCTGTAAGGCTGCAGCAGGTGCCCGTCCTATTGACTCAGACACAAAGTAAAGTCAAACAGCAGCTGACGACAGAGACACTCCTGCATGTGGCAGGTTGAAGATCACAATGACCCCGCTGATCTATTTATATATTTACTGCTTCTGTCTGTCCACTGCTCTCATGAAAACACACATACACACATTCAGAGCCCCGTGAAGCCCCATGAAAGACATTAAGTCCATTAATATGAAGCTAATCTGTAAGATTTTTGCAATATAAATTAATGTAGATTCATATACATCACTGAAAAGATAGAGGTAAAGTTGAGAATAACGCTGCAACAAATGATCAATTTCATTCAATTCTAGGGGTGTGATGATTTTTAAAAAAAAATTAAAATATTTTGAAATTAGCATTGACAAAATTTTAATTTTGACCAAATGTCTCTAGCGTGGTGCGATCCAGAACACATGGCATTAAAATCATACTTTCTGTTGTCAGTCATCAGGGCATAAAACCTGTTTGTTTGATCTTACAATGAATGGTTCAATTGTTGAGTTGGAGACACCCATAATAAATGAATCTGTTAACAGTTTTTAAATGATGAGTTCATGGCTAAAAAATGACTAAGACCCATGGTACCTTGTTTGAGTTGCGTATTTACATTTACATTTAATTCAAGGTAACGGTGCACTTTATTTGGTTGTCTGTCAATGGCATCATGTAATATGAATCCTCTCTATTTACTCTGATAATACATCAGAGAGTAATCATAAATCATACAATGTCACTGAACTATTCTCAGTAACAGTAATACAGCAGTATTTTATAACACATTATCATTTCTATTGCAGTAACTGCAACACAGTAATCCAAACAATAATGATTCAGTTCAATCAATACAGCGTGCTACTATGTGATGCAATGGAAAGTGAAAGATATATTGAGCATGATTATTTTAAATATGGATAACAAATCCTCAAAAATCCTCTCACAATGTTAAAAAAAACGATGTGTGTGAAATAGTCCACCTCACACTGTGAACTTCTTCACTGAAGAGCAGCTCGTTTGCTAACCTTGACAGTTTGAGGGACAGTTTCAAATCTAACCTCGGATCAGAGTCTACGAGGAACTTCAACCTTGCACATAGTTTACACTCCAAACACACCTATCTTATCTGCTTCCTGCTCTCTGTCCAATCAGAGCTGAGGATGAACAGCTGTGTGCAGCGCCACGAGCTAACTGAGGCCTCCTGCACAACCTGAACCAAAAAAGTACTGAAATGTCACTGTGAGTTGGTTTCAGGGTATACTTCTGTTCTTTTACACTGAAAATAAAAATTAATATAGATGCACTGCTGAATACGTCTGGTGAAGACACTGCTATACTCATTATGTGTTAAATTTTGTTATTTTATGCAGAATTACAAAACAGGTCCCTCAAATCATTCCATTAGGTTGATGATTCTGGTATAATAAATAAAAAAATATTATAAAATAAAGTATAGTGCTTGAAGATTTCATATTTTAATCTAAAACAATTCAAAAGGACATTATGTGCTTAAACTACAAAAAAAAGAGACTCAAGATGGCGTTGTTGCTCATTCTCACCATAATCTGTTGTTCTAGTAAGTAAGATGCATTTGCTCAGAATCCACACACTGGTTTCACTCTCTAATACAACCAAGAAAAAAAGATTTTTCCAAAAGTTTCCCTTCAAAGAGGCATTTTGGCTTCAGTGTGAGCTCACAACATGCTCTCACAGGCCCTCAGCGCTTGGTGGGCAACGGCAAGTCACAACACACTGTAGGGTGTCATGAGTTACTGCTCAAACATCCTTTTCCCCAAAAGCCAGTGAACGCACCACGGCTGATACTGAGAATAGTCTTATTTTCCCCTAATTATAAACAAATGATTAACCCCAATCATAACAACTGGCAGTGTCTGAACTGAAAGGGCTTCTCAGCATGTGAATGACACAAAGGAGGAAGTGTCGACTGCAACAAGGAGATTCAGTGAAAACTCAGTAACATTCATTCTACGTCTCGTTTAAAAGGTTGCCAAAAATAAACCGTTTGGAATAACTAGTTCCTGTTAAAAACATTAAATTCTGCGCTCCTCTGTGCAACTAGGAAGCCATGATTGATTTTGCTGAGACAAACGGCGAAGTGACAGATATTCACTGAAAATAGACAGAACTGCAGGATGTTTACACAGAACAGACGGGAAAAGAAGAGGCTGTAAAAATGCAAATAATTCAATATGTATAGCATGTGGAGACACATTGTTCCAATATTCATGACACTTGGAAAAGTGTTCTTTGTATAAATTCAATTTTTTTTTTTACAAAGAAATTCCATCTGCGTTTTTTAATGCTTTACGCCATTAAAACTACGGCACAAAAGACTGTTGGGAGTTGTTCACACTTCACACACAGAGCCAATCAGATTGTGCTGATTCCATTGAGCTGCAGACTTACCGTATATACTGCAGAGCTTGCAGCTGCTTTTCATTCTTTCATAGCATTAAAAGTAAATTTTATGTCTTTAGCATTTTAGATAATCAAAACAAAAAAAAGGTCACAATAGTTGATAAAAGAAAAAAGTAGGTCGTTAGTGTAACTTTTTGCAGCTATTGCAACTGTTTCATCAAAAATAAGAGGGCTGATTTTACAACAATAACAAAAGTTGTCTCAAGATAATTTCCAGGACATTGTAATTGTCTGTAAAATAAACAAAAAGTAGTCCTAGAGTGCTATGGTCAGTAATGTTATAATACAAGTGGAATTCAGAAAACAAGTACACTAGAATCCATGAAAATAAGGTAAACACCTAACACTACATCTGAACTGTGATGCCTAACTTTGACTGAAGCCTATTGAAACCACTCAACCTGAACAGGCTAATTAACGGTTCCAAGCTTGACGTATCGTCATATAAACCAGTTAAGGTTACCTTAAGGTTTGGCAGCCAGGCCGCCAAAAACTGACCTCATTTTTTCCGCATGACTCAATGGCCAAATCACCACCACACCCAAAAAATAGACACATCGAACGACCTATTTCTGATTCAAAAGGTGACATGTTTGCATGCCTGACAGTACACCGATTTGAGAACAATGTCATGAAAATTGAACAACATGGGACCTTTGGGATGAGCTCTGTAGCCGTGAGGAGGAAGTTGTAGTAACGAAGCATACCGTGGTGGATTACAGAGCTCCTCGTCTGGGTGGAGACGCCAGTTCTACCTTTCTGTTTGTCATCTGTCTCCTCCCCCCACTCAGACAAACAGGACTCCAGAGGCAACACAAAGCTCCAGTGCACAGGCAGAGGAGGAGCAGAGAGCCCTGAAAAACTGTCGACACTTTCAGAAATGAGGGTAAATTAGGTCTGTTACAATACCTTTCTTACCTATCTGAGATGGTTGCTATGACAACACTTCCTGCTTGGCTTGATGAATGTGTACATCTGCGTTTGATGGCGACCTGATTAGTACATGAGCGCCTCACTTCCTGGAGCCAGCAGAGAGTAAAACCTATCTATCCTCATCTTTCAGCTGAAATATTTAACCCCATACAGTTTATTATCACCGTGCAAAAAATAAAACAACATCTTGAAGTATTTCTGCCTCAGAGAAGGTATGCTACTGACTTGGTCTATTTTAAAGCCAATAAAAAGGGATCCGGTAATGCCTGGTATTTCATGAAAGCAAGCAATTCTGCTGCCAAACCAACAGATGGGTGTGACTGTATATCCGCAGTGTCACCACCACTCCTCTCAGTACATCTGCTCCTGGGTAGGGTGGAATTCAAGCAAACCACTGGAGGCTAGGCCTTGTGACTACCAACACACACAATGCAGAGCATGCACAGACACACACCACAAACACTCACTACACACCTCTGAACGACAGGGGTGTGTAGTTTATCGTCTGTTTCTGTCTTACCAAATGACCAAATTTAAGCCCTGATAAATCAAGGTGCAAAAACAGCCCAATATTAGTCCGATACAACTAGAGGGGTTAACCCAGTCAACTGGCTGAACCTGGACTTTTAATCATGTTAGCACATTTACACCTCACCTCTTAATCATTTATTGTCACTTACTTACTTGTGCAGTAATAGTTTTTTAAGTCTGTATATTTCTAGGAGTCTGTATATTTTCCTATGTACTTTCTATTTATTTCTAGTCTTGGGGTACCTGTACAGAAACCAAATTCCCCTCTGGGCATCAAATCAGTATTTCTGATTCTGAATGGGGTAGGTAGATGGGTTCGATATTTTATTTTTGGCATTATTTTAATGCTCTGTTGGATAGTATCAGAGAATGGAGGGGGGTAGAGGGGAAGACATGCAGCAAAAGGACCTCTGGACAGATTTGAACATGGGTCTTTTGCTGCTGCGGCTGAGACTTTCTGTTGTGTTTGTAAGGTGTCTGTTCAGAATATGACTTCAGTTGGTAATTGCCATTTTTGTGCTAGTTTATAGTTTAACCATCCGTGTGAGTTACATTTCCTGACACCAGCTGTATTTTACTTTAAGCTCTGGTCCACTGACATCACTGACTTGATGTTGCAGAAAGCAGTTTTTCTGTGTCTCATTGTCCACTACATACCAAATTTTAAGTAGAAGCTCACTCTCCTCTACATATTATGTGATAACACAATTTCTAAAAGTTCTTTTCCATTTCCAATCTTTTTTTTTACAGTCTGTCTGAGTATACCTGTATTCACCCCATGCCTGAAATGCTCCATTTAAGCGCCTGTCTCTTTAAGATCAACTCCCAACAAAGACTCTGTATTTCCAGATCCTCCACATTTGCGTTTTCAGCATCTCTGCACCATCATTGCAGCCAGGGAATGACCTGCAGCCTCACTTTCTAACTACATAAAGTATATCTGTGACATCACTCATCGCTCATTTAAAGGCCTAGTTCCTGATTATTGGCTGTGTGCATTATGTCGTAATTTCTCAGAGCACAAACTCACATCTTCAAATAGCTTGTTTTATCCAAACAATAACCCAAACAGCAAAGATAATCAGTTTACTACCAAATATAAAGAAAGGTGTCCCGTCATTTGACAGGCTTAAACACAAAAAAGGTTTGTTTGTTTTTTTTACTGTGATCAATCCAAATAGCTGTTTATCAACTCATAATCAACACTAACATTAGTGTTGAAATGAGTGTGTAGTCACCCTATTACTGTGGGTGTCAGAAACAGAGAGTAGAGGGCAAGAAACACAATATTTACAACATACACTTTTAGAAACATATACTTTAGTTCTGTGTGTGTTCACATGTCGAGAAAATATGTGAAGCACTCTGCGTGCTAAGGAAGTAGTAAGCTCACTCAAAAGGCAGTGAAGGAAGCACGCACAGGCACGTACACACGCCAACTCCTACTTCAGCAAACTGTGTAGAATGAAAGACCTGAGGGGAATCCACAGGCAGCTCTATGAGGAAACAGATCCTGGCTGACTGTGGCCGCCGCCGCGTCTTCCTCCTGCACCAAACTGGCTGTTTGTCAAGAAGTCGCCTGCAGAGCTGCCGATCTAGTCGGGCAGCATTCTGTGTCAAAGGAGATGCACGCCGCTTCCAGAGCAGCCTGTTAGCCGATAAGGTATTACAGCATTGGTTACGGCTGAGTGTGCCGCTTCCCACATGATCCCAACAGATCATCCATTGTTCAACAACTTAAACTCATATGGAGACAGAAGACAGAGATTAAATCCATCCTCCCCGAAGTCTAAAACTGTACAGAGAGTCCCCTAACCCTTATTTAATCTAATCCTTGCATTAAGCCGGACATTGTTCCCATCTCGACCACCTAGCCCCCTCCTCCTGTTACTAATCAATTCACATGCATCACACGTCACTTTAAATCCTGCCAGCAATCCAGGCGACACACAGCTCCAAATGCAGCCACCAAAGCAAGTAGAAGAGACAGTTTAAACACACATCTTAATGAGTATTACTTGAGGAATTGGCTGTTTCATCCATTCAAATGAGGCAAGGAATGTACTGAATTTGCCAACACAGGGGGTCAGTGTTTGTTGTGAGAGATTGCACCAGACAGACTCATGATCAGACTTGACAGCATTAGACAAGGCAGCTGTTCATGGACGTCATCGTCATTTCTAATAAAACAACAACTTATTCCTGCTTTTACCAGTGAAACCAGCGTATGTCGGCCAAAGACACACTATATGTGTCAAATATAAGTGAGCACCAGTGGGTGCTTGAACATGTGTTCATTATTATAAGGCACTTCCTCTGGTCTGTCATAAGGGGTCCTTCATAATAAAATTTAATGAGTATCACACCAAAACCAAACCCTTGTCATCAGCATGAAGGCAGGAAGTGTGTGATCCTCAGCTTCCAGTGTGTGGCGCGACCATGTTGATGGGCATTGAGAGGAGGCTTTGATGGCGGTGAATGGGGTACTAATGAGTTGGCCTTATCAATGGCCGGTCTGTATTCTGTCCTCCTAATGGCCAGGGGGACATCAACAGAGCTGTTGATGCTCCATGTAAACATCTCAGCCACTTCCCTGTGTGGGGCCTCCACTTCAACCATCACACCGGGCTCATAATCTAATTGGTTCATGTTGGACTACACTGGCAATGTTGCAAGCGATTTACCTATTGCATAACCGACTAATGTGAAGGAAGTGGCTGTTTTTTATATCTTTTAAAGTGCTTTTTTTGTTCTGGAATAATCTATTTTTTCTTCCCAAAATAAGTCATTATGTGGCAAACACAGTAGGTGGGGCCTGTGGGGAATAATCAGGGCAGAAGGCCCAGACAGCACTGTGCTGAGTAAACCTTGAGCTCAAGCTATCACCTGTTGAATACTATATTCATGAAGCCACAAAATTATGTGTGTGGTCACTGTAGTCACAGACAGGGAAAATGAAACAGTGTTAGGCATGTATTCGCTGTGGTGCCACCTAAGTGTTGCAAAAACGGATGAGGGCTGTGAAAGCTGGCAGCAGTGACAGTCAATATGTCTCGTAGTGGAGTAGATTGAAACCAACTGTTGCTTCAGGTAAAAGCGCAATAACGTCTGCTGTGAATGTGGCAGTTTATCGACACATGACAGTCTTACCTGGCCGGGGTAATGTACAGTCAGGGGTAGCCGTGTCTCCTTTCACTGAAGCCAAACTGTATCCGTCAACAGACTGGGAGGAGACCTTTCCCTCTGCTGTGTCGCTCACGGCGCAATGTCACAACTACACTAATGTGTTTACACCATAGACTGTGGAAACCAGCTGTACATGGACCTCACTGGCGACTTCAAAGCTGCCGATTCGCACCGCTTTCACTTTCCGCTGACGGTCGGTGTTAATATTTAATTTCGTTACTTTTTTTGCCTTCCCAGTACGACCAGTCTCCCCCCTCTCCTTTCCTTCTCCTCCGCCACTTGGACGTTTCGCGACGAGAACAGCCGAGTTCAGTCGGGAGGAGAGAGGCGGACCAAACGAAACGCTGGCGGATGTTCACCAGCGGAAAGCTAGCTGCCGTTAACATTCCACTTCCGGAGAAGATTTACAAAATAAAACCTTCGTTGCGATTTAAAAGTAGAGTACATTTTTAGCTAGGCTCTTCATTTTCATTTCATTTATTTTTTGATTTTTATTCTCTTTTTTTTATTACTACTTCATACCTTAGTGCGTATTAAGATGCGTATTAATTACATATCAACTTACAACGTATTAATCCTTAGTATATCTTTTTCCCTCTTACTATTCATTTACAATGTATTAATCCTTAGTGGGGGGTTTTATTGGCTTGGTGTTTGGCGCCCCTTCTTAACAATTTTTGAGATACACATACTAATCACCCAAGAGTAGCTTTAATTTCCCCACACTTTTATAATTTATTTATCTCTCTCCCCTATAATATTTATCTGTGTATGTTTCATTTCTATTATTTACAGGGGGGTTTCTTCACTTTTCCGGATTTTGTACTGTTTTCTAAAATTTAAAAGGTTATTCGTCCATAATTTAAATGGTTTCTACCATGATTCAGCTGTGGTTGTTTGTTTTTGTGTTTTGTTCCCTGAATATTTTACTTATTGTAATTACTTGGGTAAATGTGCTTAGTTATGCCCCAACACATGAGAATAAGCAGAGAATCTACTGTAAATAATTTTTAAATGAGTGAAAGCAGTATGTTGTGCAAAAGTGTGAGGAATTCACCCTGATAGTGTCTCAACTAATGTATCATCTGTGAAGTAACATTCCTTAATTGATAACATATTAAGTGAACTGATCAAATAAAGTCATAGTGCTAATTTGTTCATGGTGAGCTAAAGGAATTCATGATACATCCTGCATTAAATCATTGAGTCATGTATTATTTAAACTTTACTTTATTTGCATTGCAGTGTCATTAAGTACAGGGCCATGTGCTCCTCTACTAGCTTAAGGTATTCAGCATGATGATGAATAACATTTTGTTTACCTCAGCAATACTACTCATATTATATGAGCAGATTTCATACGTAAGGTCAAATTTGGTGGAATAAAGCAGTCTCCCAAAGTGTAAATACCAGGAATTAAAAATACATGAAAACTGTATTTACAGTATTAATGCTTTTCAACTTCTGATGAAGCACTAGAGACAAGTCTTGTTTAACTCCTAAATCTCCCTCATTCACAGTGCACTTAATTAAAATGTAAAGGATAACACAACTTCCTGTCTCACACTAGTTCTCTTAGGCTAACTTTACTGATGAGAACCTTGAAAGCAGGTTGTTGTTCTGCTTTGAGCCATGCAGAGGCGCACTCTCCCCATATGAATACACGCTCATGTTCAGGAATATAGTATTTGAATCAGACATATGGGCAAACAATAAGGGTATTAAGTAAAAGTATTTTTTATTTAAATTAGCATAAAAAGCAAAAACAAACTAAGAAACATGTATAGTCGGCTACAGTCAACTTCAAAAACATTGATAGAGCTTGATGCATATATTTTGTGAAGTTGAAAATGAGCACTTTATAAAAAATAGATATCTACATTGTAACATAATGAACATACAGTATGCATTTCCCAAAGTGGCTATGTGGTCTGTACATTTCCCCCTGTGATATAATAAAAAAAGAAAGATCTCCACCACTTGAGACTGACAGCAGTACTAAGCATGATCTACTTTCTGTGGAAGAATATGCATTTGACAGGCTCTAACGCTGTGACTGACAGAACTGTTAATTGAGCAGAAAATCTAACCAAGTAGTTAAACTGTATCTGATAAATCTTGCTGTCCATCTTTGTCAAAAGTCAAGGTCTTTACAAATGATATAGTCTACCCACACTACTTTAAAAACAGGAGTGTGATGAAATGCAACTTCTGACCACCAAGAAATGGTTCTCTTTACACTCTAATCTCTTTTTTTGGTGTCAAAAGTGTTGTGCAACGTTTACAAACACAACATGGTTTACATAAAGTATGAAACATAAGAAAAAAATTCCACAATGAAAAGAAAAGGACCGATAGGAGTGTTGATAATATTCAGCCTTTAGAGATACAATTGGGAACAGTGTAGCACGTAACACGTCACACAGCTGAGGGTTTGGTACCAAGACAAGAACTGTGGGACTGGTAGGTTACATGCAAGCTGGACTGTTGATGGTGTTTTTCGGGTCTGGGATGTAACGAGAAAAGCCAGTTTAATTACATGAACGAGGGAGGGGGTCGTTGGAGCAGTAGGTAGTAGAGGGGAGTCTTAATTACAGTGTGATATCTAGTCCTGGGCCCCTTTGCCAGTCATCTTGTAGAGCTCAGTGGGACCGTCGACATGTGTGATGGTAGTCGTCAGCTGGATGTCCTCTCCGCTGTTTGCTCCGTTATCTCCTGCACACATAAACGTCACACATCATCAGCACCAAACTCACCAATAACATCACATGAATACAAACAAACAGCATTATATATTGTTTGCACATTTCTGGGAGGAGTTTCGTTGCATAACAACTTGGTTTAGTTGAAATGTATCGATATGAATATGTTCAGCTTGTTTGAAACAGACGTGAAACCTGAGAGCTGATCATGTAAATCAACACAGAGCCTAGAACTTGGAGAGAGAGGCGCCCCTCCCATGAGATTGGTTGACGCACTTCAGGGAAAGCTTCCAGAACTTCAAACTCTCTTTTTCTCTCCTCGCGTCACTGACGTCAGGAGATGGATGGATGGTTTTCATTACTTCCCTGCTCTCCACCCCGCCCCCACTGCTCCCTCACTGTTCCCTTCCTCTCAGTCTGGAAGGAAGCCTGGTGTCCATTAGAATCACCCTCTCGGGCCAAAGAGACCCTTCTTTCCCCTGGGAATGTGGGCCCTTCTGAATCACCAACCCCCCCTTCCCCTCTTCCAAAAACAAACTCTGGATGAATAGGCAGCTTTACAGCAAAGGACACACACTTCTTCTCCATCAGAATGAAGTCAGCTACTAGGATGCAAATGAAATAAACCAATTACTTTAGTGCAACGAGGAGATGACATGGTTAGGGTTTCTTTCAGGACACTTTGAATAATTATTTGTTCGTTTGCATTACTTCTATTATTTTTTGCAATAATAGCACTAGAGTATGCTACTGCTTTGTACACTTTCCAACAACAAAATTTAAAGTGTAAAAAAAAAAAATCAACAGGGTTAATAGGGACAAATCTAAACTAAACAAATTGTCTTACTAACTAATATATTCCCATGAAGTTCCCATGGACTGGCTAGCAGAGTATGATTTTATTCTCCATATGTACATATTGACTGCTGGTGAAGCAGAGATGCACTCATCCCTGGGACTGACCTGATGTATCCTAATGCTAGGCTTGTGCCTATATTATCCTCCAGTTATTGGACGCAAGTGCAGAGACTGCAGGATCAGGATCACCAATGTGTATGTTATTGTTTTCCAGGAAATGAAAACTCTAAAATATCTCTAAGAGTACCTACAAAAGAACTCAATGACATTAGATTGTTTATAGGGCATGTAGAAAAACACAATTACCTATTTCTTCTTTTCACCTTTTTAAACAACTCAAGTAAAAAGTGATAAAACCTCAATATTTTTTTCAATAGTTATAGTGAAAAAAAATAACGTATTTATAATGCTCAGAGTGGAATATGTGATGTTTTGGTGAAACTTCTGTTTTGAAAGCATTGTGAAAAAAATCACACCTGTGGTCCCTGCCGGGTCTAAAATGACCTCGGTACAAATGAAGCCTTTAGAGCCAAAATAAAGAAAACTTATCAACTATTTTTGTTTCAGCTTCTCAGTCAACTCACTACACACTGAGCAACATTTATTCAGTATTTTTAATCACAAGCTGTCAAATATGTCTGTCTATCTGTATGTGTGACTATGTGTGCATCCTTGTGAGAAGATTTGTACCTGTAAGCGTGTGTGTGAGATTGTGTGTCTGCTTGTGCCTTTTTTATGCATAATGGACAATGTGTGGCTACAGTTCTGTGACTTTTACAAATATACGTATTGACCTCTAGCTCTCTATCCTCCTCAGTCGGCTTGAAAACCAGATCAGGAGCCTCTGTTGCTGGGAAGTTCCTCTTCATTTTGCTATCTGAGACTCAAATGACAATTTTCAGGTAGCCTAAACTTCTGTGGGTGTGTTTGTGTGTGTGTTTGAGTTTATTGTGTCAAAAATTACAATATTGTGACCATTATGCTCCATTTTGTGTGCCGGGTCCATTTGTGTCCATGGAGACCACAGGTGCTATAAAAATTGAAACACGTATATATTTTATTATTTTATCTATAAAGAATGCAGAGAGGCACAATTGCTGAAAATCTCAAGCAATTCTATAAAAGCTAACCTTTACTGATGGTATCATGAAAATGATTTTGGGTCAAAAAGACCCGAGGCATTTAAAAACAGCCTCTCTGGTGTTATTTCTTAATAAAATTTAGTAGAAATATGTAGTTACCAGTGATGCACTGACCACTTGACTGCTCGTCGCCATAACGTTTGTGAGACGGTGCATAGAGGAACATGATGGCGAAGACGTACAGGTTCCACATGCCGTAGATGCCGGTGAAAAAGGCACTGTTCACCTGCACGGTGTGTTCTCCCCAGTGCCAGTGGCCCTCATTCACCTGGACACAGACAAAAGACAAATACATCACGTTCTCTTACTGTTTTTAGGGCAGAATGTTGTATGTTTTACGACAGTCATAGTGCCATCCACAGGACTATTTTGGGATAGTTGGTGATATTTTATTTACTTTTACTTACTAAAAGTAGTTTAACCACTGACTTTATAACATAATGGCTCTCACCTGACTGATGATGAAGAAGATGACAGTCATGGCGGCACAGGTCAGAGTGACCAGCATGAGGAATTTGAACCTGAAAATCAGACCCTAAAGGGCAACAAAGCAATCAATAAAAATAATCTATGTAGTTTGTATTGGGAATAATGCATTATTAGACAAACAACAACAACAAAACACACACCTCATAGTGCAGCCGTCTGGCCTTGGTCATGGCGGGCAGGGACGTCCTCTTGCCGCTGATGTTGCGGAAGACTTGAAAAACCATGAAGCAGAGGAAGAGGAAGTAGAGACAGGCACAGATTCCTGCAACAATTATGAATGCCATCTGTGGCAACGCAAGTCAAGGAAATAACCAAATTACACAAGGGTGGCGGTGCATACTGCAGATATATGGAAGACATTTTTTGTACACAAATACAGACTCATCAATGAAAAGCAAGTACACTTTGTGAACTAGAATGCAGGTTTTGCCTTATATGCTGTATGAAAGCACATATTTTTATCAAACGGCTGGGAGTCAGCAGGCAGCGTTTTCTTTTTGTTGAAACTCAAAAGGAAAAAAAAGGAAAAAACTAGGGTGTTTAGCAGCTGTTTTTGAGGAGCTCTGTAAATAATTCTCACATTGCTCAGCAAAGCAAACAAACAGGTACACTACATAGACATAAACACAACATCTCAAGCCCTGGGCAATGATTTCACATATGGCATTACTGAATTATTTCTCATGTTATTAGTCTAGAGATCGGTTCCAGTTCATGCTAAAGCCAACTAGAAAAAATTTTCCAACAAGAAGACACTGAACTGAAAAACAAGATTTGGCCATTTACACTCTTAGGATTTTTATTGGAATCACAGCTGCCAGACAAGCAGTTTGCAGGAGAGTGCTCTTTTTCTGACACTTGTCAGTTTAAAAAGGATACAGCAAGCTCAGTTCCTACATCAGAAGCCCAGATGCTGTAGAAAGGGTTTGTCAGCTGGACCCCTCTGGTGGCCAAAACAAAAACACATTTATGGGTTACCTCCTTTGAGTCTATCATAACATTTTTTTTTTAAAGAAGCAAAAAAACAACATACACAGCATACAAATATGAAGCGCAAAAACAGAAATAAAGACGAAAAGAGAATTTCATGAGATTTGAGATGTGTTGCATACGGATATTTACCTCTCACACATGTCAAAGATAAAAAGGCAGAAGGAGCCAAAGACGATGGGTCCGACCTGCTTCCAGTAGACTGAGAAGCGGTTCCTCTCCGTCTGGTCCTGGAAGAAAAGCACAGAATGGATTATAACAGATAGAGGTTTTATATTTGAGATTTTGAACATTCATATGACAGGATAGAGCAGTGTAACCCGGGTACCAGATGAATCTGCAGAGTTCATGTTTCGTTTGCTCTGGCAGATACAAATGCAGATTTGAGAACGTTTCTGACCAGACTGTAATTATTTTCCTGCCTGGGAAAAAAGCCAAGCAATGAGCCAATTTGCATGCACCGCTCAATTCTATATCAATTTTGTTGCTCTTGATAACCCTCTTGAAAATCAAAAATGAACTGAGAGATTCCTGACCCGGACCTGGATTAAGAAAAGGAAAAAAATGCACTAGCATTCTTACAAGCAAGCAGACTGCCTCTCACTGTATCTGAAACATGGTTTCTTTTTTTATTTGACACCAAATATTCCTAAAATGGTTATGGTTGGAAATCACTCCCCAGCAACAAATAGCTGTGAGATCGCAGTTAGAAAGCAAGCCTGCAGGTCAGTAGGAAGGTTAAATAATGCTGTGTACAGTACCATGAGGTGCTCCCCGCAGAAGATGATCCAGAAGGAGAGCAGCATGGAATAGAAGATGCCCTGTCTGATGTCTCCAAAAAGCAGCATCCAGGTCCAGTTGAAGCCAATAGAAAACCACTCCACTGGGATGTTGATGAACGTCATGGAGATACCCAGAGCCAGGATTACCCTGAAGGAGCAAAAAGAATGTGTTTAAACTTTCATTTTTAACTTCCAGTACCAACAGATGAGGGTAGTCATTTGTCTCATCTTGAATGTCAAGCATACATGTGTTTAAATAGACTGCTAGATGCTTGTTAATGATTAATGTTATATTTTAGATAAATATCAATATCAGTATTATTTCTGTAGCATGAGCATCCATGCTGATGTGATTAATAAAGGTTAATGGGTTAGACTAAAATCTTTGAAGGAACTTTTCTTTGTTCATTTGTTTTGTTGCAGTGTTAGCAGTTTCAATTTAAGGCAACTTTAATTGACGGGCTTTCCTCCTGAATCCGGACTACATCTTTTACAGACACCATCACTCTTTTAGAGCAAGGCTTACATCTGCGTCTGCTGAAGCAGGCTCATTAGATCTTGGGACATTATTGATTAGATTATCCATTCAGCTACAAGCACAGTGTGTCCCCGCTGACCTATCCAATTCCACATAATTTACTACCTTTTCAAATAGCCTCATTATTACAGCCAACCTCCCTCAACCTTCACATCCCGATATTGAGCAATAAATAAGTGAATGAGGGAAGAACACTTGGCCGACAGAAAGACAAAATTGAACTCTGCTGAGTGTCTGCAGCAGGTCCCTGCATGCCAGTAGATGAAAGGATGATTGTAAATAGATAGTTACGAGGGCAAAACATCTACTGTGTGTGTGCGGAAAAGAGGAGGTAGCAGCAGAAAAGGTGACCTAAAAACATGTGGGAACAAAAGTGTTTAGAAACTGTGGGTACTAGAAATAATGTAAAACAGGTTCCAAGCAGTTCCACTGCAGACAGCTCGTCAGCGATGCTCTACGGAGCAAACCGAGTGAAACCACATTTGACTGGTATGCAGGGAATGTGTCCTGAGCACCACCAACACAGACGGGAGAGCAGGGGCTGCTATCTGTCTGTGTGAATGTGTATGGGGAATTAGACAAAGGGCTTGGTAGGGAAAACTGTATGCGGTAGCTGTCTTAAATCCACATTTTACACACAATACTTGACATGTGATAGCAGGAAGGGCGCAGGTGTAACTAATAACATAAATGATGTCTGCGTTCCATTTGCGTGAGCCAGTTCCTGCATTCTGCTGTTGTGCATGCTAACTCATTAGCATGTTTAACTGAACAGAGCCCTGGTAAATGGTATTAATTCCACCTGTGTTCAGTGTCTGCTGTATTTCTGCTTTGTCGAGCACAGATCACTTTTTTTCATTTAAAAATTATACGAAAATTGTGACACAAAATAAAGATAAGTATTTAGGTAATAAGAGAGTTTCCCCATCCTAGACCATTTTCCACATTGAAGATTCCAGCTTACATCTGTCCTCTAAGTTTAGAGGGAGGTGTACCATTCTGACACCTCTGTGGACTAGCACGATAGGAGACTCTGCTACAGCTTTTACACCATGAAAAAATCATCCGCCGTCCACAAATAGGGTACGAGTCGCACTTCCTGAGAGCCTGCTGGTCATTTGGGAATAAGAGCCTTGAGCCGTAAAGTACAGGGGGAAGGAGAGAGACGTTGGCTGCGTGCGTGTGTCTCAGCGAGCTAGTGCGAATGTCCTGAATGTGTGTATGCAGCATGTGTCGGCTGAGTGCTAGCTTGCAGATTTTGTAACGTGTTTCACGCTTCGCCAGGCACTTCCTGTGGCGCGGAACGCTCCCTCTTACTGATCTGTCTTCCCAGCACAGCAGGGGGTTAGACAAACACTGGGCTCTGAGCATAGCTTCAACTTTATACAGCATGGCAGTCAAACCATCTGCTTCAGGCAGAAATACCTGCACTTGCTGCCCCAACTTTCATGGAGCTTGATTTAGGAATGAACACATAACTGATATCTGATCTCTTTTTTCCTGATATACTTAGACGTTTTCAAATGAAAACCAGCAAGAGAATGGTCTTAATTTGTTGTGAAATCAGCAAACAAGTGGCCCTTGTCCTGATTTTAACAGACTTGTTTGATAACACCACATTAGTGACAGTTTAACATGCATTGACTACTGATGATCCTAGATAAGATTCCTCCTCAGCCGCTTGATGAACACCTTCTGATTTCAGTTAGCATGCCCTACTTCTACATTTCATCCATAGTTAATATTTGCCTTCACCTAGTAGATGCACTGACGATCCTCTGCGTGTGTAATGAAACCATTACTGTAGGGCCTGGCTGTGTATCTTCATTCAACATAAACATAAAGCTGGAGTTCAAATTTGCAGGCCTAACTAATCCTAGCATGATAATAGTCTGCTGGAATTATAAAGTATTGTTTTCCAGTAATAATAATAAATATGATGCTAATAATATATGATGAACAAAGAAAACCGCTGAGGGAGCTGCCTTACTTCTCCAGCAGCACGGGAGGTCTGCTCATGAGGGTGATCCGCCTCCAGTACCAGATCATGATGATGAGGATGCTGGGTGTGAGGAACGTCTTCATGGCAAACCACACTTTGGTGAAGCCTCCGTTCTGGTGGATGCTCTTGGAGGAGTCAGAATTAGCAGATGTTATTTCAGGGTTCAACAAGGACTAACATCACATGAC
>CAFUXE010000771.1:270430-368729 GCA_903364295.1 Serranus cabrilla | reverse complement strand
AATTTTTGCTAATGGGAAAAAAAAAAAGAGTGGTTCTAAAGGAGCTGAGTGGAGCTGTGCAAGTACCATGTAGTATAAATGAGACATTAATGTCCATCAGTATTTCAGCGTCTTTTATACCTCCCCCCTGCACAGCTCTGCTGGCTGTTATTAACCCAGTGACGGGATAAAATTAAGTCCTGATGACAGACAGCCACGGCCTTTAACTATGAGACCAGCAAAGTGACAACAGTGCTCACAACAACGTGGAGACATTCCCCACTGTAGTCTGAAAAAGGTACCGTTTATTTCCATGTTCCATGGTAGTGTTTCACGTGCAAATCCCACTTTAGATTGGTACAGGGTAAAGAAAATGAGGATGGGCAGTTTATTCATTTATATCATTGAGAAGCTTCATGGCTGCAGTTCTAACTGATTTTACAATTAAGAATGTTGCATTTTCAACTACCGTGGTTTTGGTTGGTATGTTAAAAAAATGTTTTTCACAAGATCAAATCATTTGAGAGTTGATATTTAGTCCTGCCACCTGGAACTAGTCTGAATCAGTGAGAGGAACAGGATTATTTCTCAGCATGTAAACATACTCAGTGATTCAGTCTGCTCTCCATGGTGGCCCAAATCTAGGTTACTTCCTATTTGAAAAATAACTTCAACAAGTCCTTGAGCTGGCCTCCAACAGCCCAGCCCAGTAAATCCAGCAAAAACATCCAAAGCCAAGCTATTAAAACTGCATCTTTAGATCACATTACAAAGCCAAGTGTTCTCTCCTCCAGCCCTCCAGAGTGCCTCTTGTGCTGTTATGAAACAAGCTGGAATGAAGAGAAAGAAACTCAGTGGCCTGTGCTGTGAAAAAAAGGAGAGGAAGGGGGAGAGGGAACCAGATGAGAACTGGCAGCCGACAGTCTCTGTAATGCCCTCCACTCTGCCATTGGTCGAGACAGGCGCCCTCGAATGTCAGCTCGCCTCATGCAAACATTCCACTCCAGTCCAGCGGCCATTGCCACGGAAACTAAGCCTCCTCAACAGCTGTGTTATTGCTGGACCCTGGCCAAGGGGTGCTTGGTGCCGGGGTGGAGTGGGGCAGGTGGGTGGAGTGGTTAATAAGGGTGAACCTCTTCTCCGCAGCACACATTGTTACACAGATAAGGTAGTCAAGGAAGAGATGGCCTTGTGTTCATTGTCATACAGTTGCAGAACAGAGTCCGCCTACCAGCACAGACAGTTCTGGGCAGGACTGAGACAAGATGGGCTGATGCAATGGAAGACCTGGCTCTGTTGTTTTGGGCTTCATCAGCATTTTATTCAATCTGAATCCAGCATCTACTCAGTTTAGGAAATCCTAGGAATCATATCAATGTGTATAGGTTTTGCCATCAACAAATTGTATAAAAAAAAGCTTTAAATGCAATAATGATTTTGTTAAAGAAATATTTTGATTGGTTTTCTGACATAAAAAGTAAAAAGACTGACAAAAAACCCCAACTGAATCCAAAGAATAATCTAGACATTTTCTAAGGCCTTTGAGGAAAGGATTGAGAAAATGGTAGAAGTAGTTTCACAAAATGTGTTACTGGATACACCTTAATTGCATTAAGCTATTTTTCTTTTAACTATATTCTCACCATAGAACAGCCTAAACCTTGAAACAAACTAGTTTGTATGGTTGCCATTATCTCCTGAGATGAGGCGCGGTCGAAAAGTTCAACTCCTAGAAAGAAAAAGATGAATGGATTCAAAAGTCACAAAATCGTGAGTTTAAAAAAATGGGATCCTCACTGCTGCAGCAGCATCTACAGTACTCCGCTCACTCTGCATCCACTTGTTCTCACAGCACCTTATGTAGCTGAAAAATCAAAATGAGTCTGTAGCGTCTGGCGGAAAGACCTGTCTGTGGTCCAGGCTGATTCACTGACTCCTCTGTCTGGCAGCCAAGCAGTAAACAACCCGCAGCTCACTAACACATTTCCACTGAGGCCAAGAATGTGAGCAAGCCAATGATGCTGATGACTAGGCCCCAATTGAAACATGACTGTTTAGACAAGCCCGACCAGAAAGGCTGGGTCACATCAAAGTACACCACAAACGTATTGTTCTTTACATAACTACAATTACCTTTTCTGTTAATTACAGCGTGGATGTATCAAGGTTTACAGGCATTTGTCTGTGTGACTGACGTGACTCTGTGTATCAGATGTTGCTATAGAGCTCAAGCTGACATTGACATGCATAGCTATGCATTTTAAGCCATGAAGCGAAAGATGTGATTAAGAGTCAAAACTTCTTTCCCAGGCACTCACTCTCCAGGTGATCCAGTCACTTCAACGCTCTCATCATCCTCTCTAATCCCTTCTTTCAGGATCCCAAGCACCCTGCCAGGATACCAAACCCCGTCTTCCTCTAGATACTATTTATCTCCCTCATTCCTCCTTTTCCTCTCATGTAAGCACTGAGCTGATGCCAACGGTCTGTCTCATCCTGGTAAGTTCCCCTCTTGATAACTGACACTAAATATTTGACAGAACCTTGGGCCCAAAAAGTGACTGCATTTATTAAACTAGTGCAGCAGCAATCCCTGTTCAAAACGGGCCTGTTTGCAGATTGCTTGGCCTCCAGCTTTGCTGCTTGCACTGGTCTCCAGAACCGCTCATCCAAACAACTTTACATTCAACATTACCTTTTATTGGGTCCTGAGCGATACAGCAGCCATGAAATTTCTGTGTCCCGTAGCAATGCTAGAATACATGCGTCATTTGCTAAGAGAGAGCTACATCCAAGGACAGAAGCTTTCATTTCCAAAGTTACACTGCTGAGGCTGGAAATGTTTAAGTTTGCTACGAACATCTGTGGTCTCTTCATGTCTACTTGATTATACTGTAGCAAGCAACCAAGAGCTGTTAATAGCGGTCCCTTCTAAATACACTACCTAATGTGAATAAACGCACTAGTAATACATATGTCCCTCAGGGCTCAAATATCTGCACTCAACACTGCACTTTCTTGGGTCTTCACTCAATCGGATGAATGGTTCAAGAAAATCAAATGACAGACATGCATACAAACAGAAACCTCTTCAAATGCAGATAGCATCAGCACTTTGGCAGAAATGTCTGCAGAAATGATTATAAAATGTTATTTATTCTTACTATTACCTCAGGATAAAAAGGGTTCAAATATGCATGCATGCATTAATGCAATTTGTGAAACACACTAAACTGGGATTATCTCTTATTCAAACTCAATAAATCATTTTGTTGTTGTGGGATTGGATAATGAGACATTTCATTGCTCTGAGACAGCCAACAAGAAACAGGTCCAGATTACCTGACAAGTCCATCTACAAAAACCCCAAGGGTCTAAAGGGAACAAACAGCAGGACATCCATCATTGTTTGCTGCCTTTCAGCGTAAAAGAAATCCAATCTACTGAATAAGACACATTTCTGTGGGTTCCTCAGACGTCACCATGATAGAGTGAAAAACAGCACAAGGCAACTTCCTACCACAATGTCTTGCAGGGAAGGTAATATGAGAAACAGAATGAGTATTACTGGTAAAGTTGGAACGGATCTGCACTTGAATTTGTGCTGTGAGTGATTAGAAGTGACAATGGAAGTAAATATTTTAGAGGCTAGCTTGGTCTCATTGAGCCTCTGCAAATATTTGCCTTTAGATTGTGAAACTAAGAAATAACAGGCAGATAAAATATTGACCCAACTGGGGAAAAAAGAAGACTCAGACCCACAAAAAAATGCAGAACAAAATCTTGCAAGCCACTGTCCATTTGCCAAATTTGAAATACAACTAACTAAGTAATGATTACTTATTACCTGCTAAATAGCTTTTAAGTTCCCTTAAGAACACAAAGTCCCAGATAAGACAGCACAGCCTTGTACAAGCATGTGCACATTAAGTTAGACTTCCTTCTCTCCCCAACATCTTGAAAGCCATGTCCTGGGGGAGCAATATGAGCAGTGTTGTCCTCACCCTTTGTTGAGAGCTCTAAGAAAGACTTGGTTCTCACCTATCTGGTTGTACATCTTAAATGCGATGTCAAACTGCAGGATGACCAACATAAACTGGAACCAGGGGCTCATCTCCTTGTTGGGCAGAGGAATGTGGACAGCAAATACAATGTTGTTGGCCTCAATCTTCTTGGCCATGGCTTCATCAAAGGTCCGGATCTTGTCGCATTGGTTGGGACCCCAAGGCATGAACCATTTTGATTCCTGTCGGTGCTTGGTTGTGTCCACGCACTTGGTGGCCAAGTAATGTACTGGTGTAGTTGGGCTGGGAGCTGGTGAGACAAATACAAAGTAGGAGAGATGTAAAACACAATGTCATACTGAAATACTGCAGCAAAGCGTTTCAAGGTCCTGCCAAGCCAAATTTCCCCCCAAACTAATAAATCAGTAAAAATCAATAAATAAAACTTGAGTACTCTGAATTAAACTGTGCACGGACAATATTAATATTTTAGCAACCATTAGGAACAGTCAACAGTTTGGGATTGAGCCAAATCCTTTCCAAACACTTTGGCAATTACTTTTAGCACTGTTTAGAAAATGCCTGGTAGCAAGGCTCCTTCTCTCTGAAGTGAAGGGGAGGGAAAATTCCCGAAAGCTCTCAGGCACCGATTACACTGTTTACGCATTGAGATTCATGAGCTTGACAAGACTAGTGTTTGTAGTCTCTACTCACAGGATTTTAGTAGTGCTTGGGAAAAGATCCATCATTATCATGCAGAGACAAAAACCTTTGGTGTGCTGTTGTTAAAGCTGGGGGTCTGATGTTAACAACATGTGAGTGGTTTGAGAGTCAAGCTGTTAGTAAAAAGCTAAACTTAGTTTTTTTAAATATCATGTAGCAGAGATGATGTCAGAGGATCAGCATGTTCAGTGAGCTTAGACTGAGTGTGGGCTGGGATTCCTCCCTTATTGTGTATCAGGTACAATAAACCACATGAGGGCAAGTCTTTTTGAAGTGAAGGAGTCCACATATTTAACATTTCTCTGCCTTCAAAGAATATTTGAGCCACTTACTGAACTGTTTACCCCAAAACCAGAAATAAATATTTTTTTCTCTTACCTGCAGTTCAATTTATCGATTTAGAATGCTTTGGCGTGAACTGCTTGTACATATTGGCTGTAGAGATGTCCGACTTCTTTGCACTTTGTTCAGGTTGCTCAAAGTGTTACTTTTGATTTTGTCCCTTTAACTTTCTGTGAATGTTGTGGTGTTACAGCAAATATTCACAGCAGATGCAGCAAGGTTTGGACATGACTGAATTCCAAAGATCTGTGCATTGAAGGCTATTTAAAACGATCTGATGCAACTATTTCGATCAATCATTTTATTTGTTTGTTTTTTTAAAGCAAATGTTTTATGGTTCCCTCTTTGGATAAATGCTGCTTCCAATGTTATATATGATAATATAGTATAGGAATACCAACTCTTTGGGTTTTAGAGTGTTGGTAGGGAAATTGTGATCACAATAATTGTGATCATTTTTCCCTGAACAATTTAAAATCTACAAAACAATCACCAGATAAATAGATAAAAATCCTCATTTGTAGCCCGAAAGCAAAGATGGATAATTTGAGAGCTGTAAGTTCAGAAAAGCAGGTAAAGCTACTAAATTAGGACATGGAAATACATGCAACCTCCCAGTTCCTAAACCCCATAGTTTTTCCAAATTTGTCACCTCACTGAGATCGTTCTAAATACAAAAAAACAACCTGACCGATTGTCAGAACCAGTCCTCTAGCTTGAGGAAATAAACCTAACTTGCAATTCAGTTTATCCACAGCTTTACCCAATTTACTTTGCAAAATGATCTGAGAGTGCCAAAAACTGAACAAGACAGTGTCCCTAACTGTTCGGGCAAAAGAACTGAGATACCCTCAAGGCCTTGTGTCGAACTAAATCCCAGTGCAATAACTTGCAGATGCTTCCAGTTTGTTTGGAGCAAACCTCCAAGAAAGAAGAGGAGAAACACTCCAGGCCTGA
This sequence comes from Serranus cabrilla, assembly GCA_903364295.1. Lineage (NCBI taxonomy): Eukaryota > Metazoa > Chordata > Actinopteri > Perciformes > Serranidae > Serranus > Serranus cabrilla. Next base: position 362,724 of record CAFUXE010000771.1, on the reverse strand, counting down.
ATGTGCCGAGCTGTTTGTGACGTATCTAGGAAGACTTCATAAGCTGTAATTACTGTTGAGGGTGCTTGTGGGAAGTATACTGACTCATGATGGGGAACATGAAAGCCCAGAGTTTTCAGATTCAGGTCACGAAAAAGATTAGTGACATATCCAAGCAGACGCAAAGCTGTTATCACTGTCAAAGGTGCTTCTAGGTGATGTGGAGTAATACTTCAGAACCTCCTGGTTTCTCATATTGTACTATCCATAACAGCAAGTAAACTGTAAAAGTAAGCAACACTAAAAGAAGTTATGAATCTGAAGACTTTGTGCCTGTTACTTATCTGAACATCTAATCATATCTGTTCACTTGTAACAGAGAGCTGAAGGGCGGCCACCACAACAGTTTACACACCCTTTGGCAAACAGACACTCCACAGTCATAAAACTCAACCAAGGCTATCTTCAAGGAACCGTCAACCGTGTTAGTGTGTTAACAGCTCTGTAAAAATAAAAATAAAAAGCACACATAGCAACAAAGACACACCAGACTGAATTTAACCCAGTTATCTGTCCCCCCTTGGAGCTCAATTATCTAGTGACACTGCGAGTCCAGCAGCACATCGGCTCCTCCAGTCTCCATCGCAGTGTGTCCAGAATAATGGGCGTCCCCTCAGCCTGCTGACCCCATGCCGTGTTCCCGGGTTTGTCGGGAAACAAGGGGAGAAAAACCCCTTTCTACTCAATTACCCCTGCCGCCCCCGGCCACCGAGCAAACACAAAGGAATCTGGCTTCATTAAAACCATCTCAGCCAGGAACGAACCGAACAAGCTAATTTATCACCAGCTATGTAGTGAGTGAGACGGACTGCAGGGACACGGAGACAGGTTGACTGGTGTTTGGGGTCTGTTTTTCTAAATTCAGCCCATCAGAAAAATAGGCATCTCTCACATGGAGCCAATTTTGTAAACTGTGTGTGTGTGTGTGTGTAAATGTTGTGCATGTGTGAGTGAGTGGGTGGATTTGAAGAAACTTGACAGCAACTCCAATACACTCCTCAAGGCAAAATGCAACTTTGACAGCTGTGTGCACTTGTGTTTTTTGTGTACCAATGCCTGTCTCAATGCAAATGAAACTAGGGGGGAAGAGGAGGAAACATGAATGTTCTGCCTGCGAGGCGATAGGGATTTGGGGAGACTTCACACAGGAGGGGGGAGCGAGAGGAAGGAGTGAAAGAAAGGTAGAGATGCTGCCTGGGGCCCCACACAGCAGACAGACATTATATATGAGAGAGGTGGGGGTGAGGAGGAGGAAAAGCAGGAGGAGGTATGAGGAGAGAAAGGGAGGGGGAGCTGTCGAGTTTTGATCAAAGAAGTGAAAAAACACAAAAGGTTGCATGTATCTGAGAGCTTTCCTGTGTAGAAAATACAGAAATTCGCAAAAATAAATGCTATCCTGCGTTATTTTTAGCCACAGACATGAAGCCAGCGGTTGTGGCATGCAGGCAGCAAACACCTTGATACAAAGCAGTGATTTAACTGAGGAGCACTTCGGCAGCTTTGGTGTCAAAGTACCGCATTGTTAAAACACGACTCGGTCAAATTCAGCTAAAAGTTAGCGCCTACAGTCTTTTGTTTCTTGTAAAAGCGTTGCTGGCAGTGCTGGCATGAAGACATGTAACGAACAGTTCAAACTTTGTGCTTTAACCGTTTACAGACGTTAACGTTTAAATGTTAGCACACGCGCGCGCGCACACAAAGACAAGTGTTAAGCTAAGCAGAAGGTAAAAGTAGGACATAAAAAAAGAGACAAAACTTACCAATTAAACCGCCGACCATGAAGGCAAACGCCTGAAACAAAAGCAGAATAACTCCCACTATCACCAACTTTTTGGTGCTCATATTCTCAATAATAGCCCCCGCCATTGCGAAGGGAAGGTTGGAGTGAAAATATCACACCGAGCGAGAAACAAACAAAAATGGGAAATGGGACGAAAAACGTTGCATCCACGGCAAGTAGGAAGGCAAAGCTGGGCCCCCTCCACCGCTCTGCTCCTGCCTTTCAACTTCGAAGGAGGAAAAAAAACAGGAATCACATGACCGAATAGCACTCAGCTTTATCCCCGAGCAGCCAACACCAGATCGGGAGAGATCTGTGGAGCGCCACCGCATTGCAATAGAGGCTGGTAATGCAGGTTACCGTGTCATTGAATGCCTGTAATAGCGCCCTTGTTGTGTGTTACAGTCTGGAGGGCTATTTACAGACACGTTTCAGAGGTCCCGTCTCATGTTTAGTGCGGCCAGTAACAGCCAACACATTGTCCCTCAAATTTATATTCTTGATGTGATGACATTTGATGTTTGTGTCATCTGCTAAATAAGATTTAAAAGGTGTAACCTGCACCCAGCTACTTTTTGGACTCTACATTAGGTGAGTGCAAAACATGTCTTAAAATTTAGATTTTAAACATGATATTTGTGTTACATACATACCTGCAAAATATCCAAAGTTACCACCAACTTTATTTATTTGTAAAGACTTAAAAAATAATTCAACCAGTTTGTTAATCCAGGCACCAGTTGTTTTATTATTACTGTTACTACTATGATGTATTTATTTAAACATTTAAAAAATGTTTGTATATTTCAAGGGGAGGAGTCATCAGCAGATTGAGTTTGGCTAATTGTCATGGGAATACCCCATTTGGCTTTTTTTGTAAAATTGTTCTGATTATCATGTATTTCTCAAATAAAATAAAACTGACTTGGAAATGCTGGAGTTGTTTCAATACATGTTTTAATTGTCCTATAAGGACTGAATACTGAGATATCATGGCATGTTTAGATGGATGTTTCTTTACTGTGGTCTGTATAAAATATGAACATAGTCTCTATGACATCACCCATAGGTTACTGATGGTGTGTATGTGGTGAGTCCTCAGAGTAAGGACCTCAGAGTCATTTAGGTGCTTTCATTACACAAAACTAAAACTGTGCTGCAGCATGAATGTTTCAGAGACTTTAACTCTGAGCATTCGGTCACAAAGCCTTTGAAATTAAAGTAAATGATTAAAATGCTCATTTAGCCTTCATTCCCTCACCAGGAAAAGTTGTCCTAATGGACTTTTGAATGAGTTTGCATTACATTATGCATACTGTATTTACTGAAAATTACACAAAGCTCAATACCTCAATTGGTGGTATCATGGCAGGATGTAGAAGTTTCCAGGTTGTAATGCTGCCTGCTGTTTCTGCTTTAAGAAACCTGTGTTTGCACATCCGGCAGGACAGCACAGCTGTGAACTGAGCTTTCATGTCTCCTTCCTGCTCAGACAGATGCTGCAGGCTGCAACAAGATCCCATCCTCTCTTCCCGAGAGAGAAACTTACCGAGAGCTGACTGATAAACCAGTCAGTTTCTGTATGTTGCCGCTGGAAGTGCAGAATGTGGACATTTGTTCATTAGCAAAAATGTTGAAATAGAAAACACACAGTTGAAATACTGGGAGTTTTATTTAAAAGCCATCCATGTGGGCATTTCAGGGTCAAGCAATAAAGGCAACGGACACACGTACATACCGCTGTACGCCTTTTAAAATTCACAAGCACAGAATACGATAGAAAAAAATGCAACATGCAACTTCTAGTAAGTGTGCAACATTCCAGTACCAAAAATAAAACACAACACATGTTGACTAGACACCGCAAAGTAATGGAGTAAACTCTTTCTGTCATGACATACTACTTAATATGAAAAAAAAAGCAAGGGAGAAAAGAAAGCATGATGTGTCTTTTGATGTGAGAGGAGATCTGCAGCTGTCTAACATGGCTTCCTTTCCTATTTCCTAGTCGTATAAGGAGCTTAGATAAGAAAAAAACATGAAGGCGACAAGCTGCTACAGATCAATAAACATCTTCTATCAATTAAAGATAATGTTGCTACAGGAAGTCTTTTGATTACTAATGTGATGCATTCCTGTTTTAAGTCCGATGCGCTGCACCGTGACCAAGGCATAGAGGCAGCCATTCAACCTGATAACAGTGATAACATTGGTTTTGGCACTTAGGGATTGGAGTTAAGATAAACAAAATGGCAATAGGAGGTGAGGAGTCTGATTAGTAGGGAGACTAGTTTTTTGAGAAACGAGCACGGATTCTGCCCAGTGGATCCGTCTCCCACATCTTGGGATCCCAGGCCTGGAACCAGCCAGTGAAAGTCGGAGGCTCGGCTCCCTGTTTGATGGTGGTGATGGGCAGGCCTCTGCGGCCAGACGGGTCTGACTCCACGTACTCTTTTGCTGTATGATAAGAAGTAGATGGATGGAAAACACACACAAAGACAGAAAGTGAGGATATGTAAAATCTGACAGCACAGCTTTGCAGACAATCACATTTGAATACAAGAAATTAGCCCAAAGAGGCTAAAAAGCTCCACAGAGCTGAGGGGAGCTCGTCATATTGAGCAACACTTTTAATTCATCATTTTATTATATAACATAATTGTACCATTGTTCATTTTTAATAACGTCAAATAAAGATTATAAAGATTGTAAGTTAAATAATTAAAGTTTTTGTTTTTTCAAGAGGATGAATTTCCCTAATATACGTATATGTATATACAATATATTCCAAATATATATATATATATATAATATAATACATTTTCTTGGATTTCTTGGATTCTTCGTTCACCATTGAGGCATTCAAGAAAAAAACCTTTTACTTAACTTAATAATTACACATTTCTCAACAAAGTCTGAAGATATAATCCTAAAACTGAAGCCAACAGGACTCCACTGTGCTGTCTGAGCGAGACAGTGTGATCTGTGTGGTACATTTGTATTTTCCTTTAGGGTTTTTTTATGCAACAAACCTATTTTGGGAGCTCCAGTCCGTTCCTCTGCATTAGCCTCGTTGCCAACCCAAAGGAAGATCTACAGGAACAAATAAAGAAACACACTCAGTCACTCAAATAGTCTCCAGCTATGCAGAGCTTTAAGAGTATGCACGCCTCTATGCAGTCTGTGGAGGACTTTGAACACATTGAAAATGTGTCAGTGAGCTGTAAGGATGATGACTGATCTGACCTGGTCCCCAGTATCCAGGAGCATGACATCATCAGTGGCCAGGTCTGACTGAGTGAAGTCCCCGGGTACTTCTTCAACCTGCAGACAGGGCGGAAGAAAACTCAGACTGACTGCTTGTGGATTTGTGAATGTTAACTGTTTTATGCTTCACTATGTTAATATTATGGCATTTATAGGGTAAACCAAATATAAGTTCCACATTATATCACAGTGACTTACACTAAGTCTTCCTGTTTTGTTGGAGCAGCCAAACAGACGTGGGGGTTTGACCATGCCCTGCAGGCTCTTGGAGGTCTGATACTCCTTCTTGCCACCAAGAGCAGACCAGAAATCACCTAGGAGGGAAGAAAATACAACATCCGTCAGTCTTAAGGAGCTTGTCCCATGTTTAGTGCTGAATCCAATCCGATGTCAACCATCTGGACACGAAGACTGGCAGTTCAAGATGGCACGCTGCTGATAAACAGGCCTCAGGTCTGTTTGGTGATGGTAGGCTTTAGCCTGAATACAATTTTTCTTAGCATTTATATTTGGCATTAAGCACTGGTAGAAGTATTCAGATCCCTTACTTAAGTAAAAGTACAACATTAAAAAATACCACACTGCAGAATTACTTCATTACAAGAAAAGTCCTTTATACAAAACCTACTTAAGTAAAAGTACGATTGTTTTATGATTATTTTTGACGCCTTTATGTAAATAGCTAATGACTTTTGTGCAGGTAGGGCTTATTCTAACTATTTAATACACTTTTATGTGGTTTAAATTATAAACCTGCATAATCATTTTAAATTGATAATATTTTTCCATGTTAAATCTCGACCTGAAAAGTAAGTAAAGCTGGAAGTTAAATGTAGTGGTGTAAAAAGTACAATATTTCCCCCGTAAAATGTAGTGGAGAGCATTATAAAGTTATCTGGAAATACTCAAGTAAAGAACAAGTACCTCAGAATTGTTCTTAGGTACAATACTTGAGTAAATGTACTGCACATCACATCACATCACATCTGTATTGCAATGACTTGTGGGTCATTAAATCGGTGAATTGGTGAACTACACCCCAGGCAGACTCTTCAGAAGTCTGCAGAAAGTCTGCTTAAAGCTCCTTATCGGCAGCCCTTAGCACTTGCAGATTTCCCAGGAACGCAGCTGCAAAGTCTGCAACTCCGCAGACTCATTTCGACTCAGCCCTTGTTTGTCCGAACAGGAAGTGAGTCACACCCTCCACCAATAAATGATGCCGTTGCTCTTTGGGGCTATCAGCGAGTAAATGCATCACCTTTTCAAGTTAAAAGGAAAAACAGACCAGAAATGCAGCCGTTTCATCTTATAGGGCCAATCAGTCGATAACTACAGTAGATCTGCAGCACGCAGCATGTAGCAATTAGCCATGACTCATCGCAGTCAGGCGCCTTCAGTCGAACAACCAATGACATTCTTAAACAACAAAACCTAGTTAAACTGCTTTTAATCTTAGTATAAATATAATCAAATTAAATATAGATTTTTAAAACTTCTGCACCATCATTAGGCTAATAAAAATAATGTTTACACCAAGGGATGAAACATCCTCCCTCCATAGTTATGTGATATCCCCTAAAAGATCATCCTACAGCAGATAAATAAAGCAAAAAACATTCTGTCCGACCAGTTTAAGTTCATGGATGGAAAGTATTCAGTAACCATTATAACAGACAGTACATTGGTCCTCAGAGGACACCCACCTGGCTCCTTGCCCTCTGACACAGAGCTGGGATTGCCACCCAGGGAGCCCGCCACATGCTTGGCAGCCTCCATCTCCTCCTCACTGGCCCCCACGCCCCGCCACACAAACAAGGCGCCCGGGGTCTTCAGCACGAACACATCGTTGGTGTTCAGATTGGAAGCAGTGGCCTCGACCTGAAAGAACACATGTAGACGGGTCAGAGGGGGAAATCAGGGATGTGACAACACAAGCCAAAGTCACTCACCTCCACAGCTCGGGTGGCGCGGGAGGAGCTCTGTCGGATGTGGAAGAGGCGAGTGGCGCCGCTCTGGGACTGTCCACCTTTGCGGGACGTCCCTCCCATGTGGATGATCATGGGTTTGCCCTGGAACAGGCTCATCAGGTGTGGAGGCTCCTGGCCCTGAGTCACTCTCACCTGTTCAGCAGGAAGAATGGTTGCTATTTTTAATATTTTATTTCAACTTATAGGTAACAGAAATCTGAATAATAAAATAGAAATGAAGAGAAGAAAAATAACTATTGCATGTCAGCGTCTGCAGTGATATAAACAGCTTGTATGTGTGGTAGGAAGCCTTTGTGATGATATGACTTAAAGGACCATGCCGATATGTTTCCTTTTGGTTTCCATTCATTTCTCTGTAATTCATTCATCATTCATTTTCTCTGAAAAAAAAATCAATTAGCAGGTTTCAAGTTAAGACTAATTTGAAAAGTCACCACCAAAAATTTTTACTTGATGAGCACTTTGATGGATTACACTAAGTTTTATACAATTCGGTGTCAAAAATGAAGAAAAACAGCAACCAAGAAAAAAGTACATTTAAGGGTCTCACATCAGATCACAAACGCTGACTCTGATTTGTAGAAACGGGGCTGAAACATACAAAACCACCTGCACAGTATTTCAAAGGGATAGATCAGATTATTTTTAAAGTGTGGTTGCATGAGGCGCTTAAACACAGTCAGTGTTTTAGTAGTAGTAGATGGCGGTCACCCACAGTTTGTAGAGACAGAAATGAGTATCGACGCAGAAGCTGAGCAATGTACATAAGAACTTCATACAACCCCAACTCAAGAAAACCAAAGTATTCCTTTAAGGAAGAAATGTATAAAACAAGACATGCATGAAGCTGTTTGATGTAACTGATCCAGTTTGGAGATTTGGTGATGCTGATTTTTGTATAAATGGCTATATAAATATAAATTGACTTGACTTGATGTGGTGCTGTAAGTAGGAGAGCAGTAGTTTGCGAAGAGTGGACACTACAGTTACACTGCCCTCTGCTGGTTGTCAGAGGTTGGTGAAGTTTTCACTAATATCTTTGGTTTTGGTCAGCTTCACTCAGTCCTCTGCAATGATTAGGTTTTATAGATTTGAGAAGCTGAGCCCTATTAGCATTTAAAGTGTGTTTTTCCACAGTGCTGCTATCAAGAGGAGAGCTCTTCTGTCACTATTAGATCATTTAGAGAAGTTATGTATAGTTTAATGAGCTAACTATTTTAAAAGAAATGTGTATGAATATATGATATCATTGAAAATTTCAGGTTAGTTCTCAATTTTGACATGGATGGACAAAGCCTGTACCTTTGTCCATCCATGTCAGCTCCCAGGAAAAATAACTCTTTACACTAAAGGCATAGCTTTTATTATTTCTTTACTACTTTTGAGTTACAGCTAAGTCTGCTCTTAATTCAGTCAAATGTTGGGGATTACTATGGGACTGTACAGACTCTGAACCTGTTTTTACTTGTGAGGTACAGTCGAGCTCTCACCTGAACCGGGGATCCTCCCATTGAGTCATCGAGCTGCACTGTCATGAACGCCGAAGCTGCCAGTTCATCCTGTGTGCACTTCAGCCCCTGCCTGCCACAGCAACACACACACAGTCTGAGCAGTTTTCCCAGAATCAGGTGGTTTAGACTGGGTGTGGTGTGGTAGTGTTTACTCACCAGGTGTAGATGATGTGTTTCTCCCTGCCTCCCACTCTGTAGCTGTAGAGGATGAGGTAACAGTCTCCACCATAGAAGTGACCGTAGGCGGAGGGATCCACGGGCACCTTGTCACCCTCAACACGCCAGATCTGAAACCAGACAACAGACAGTTTTTCCCATCCTCACCACATTGTGTTATTTATAAGAGCATTTTTAAAAAAAAACTTTCACACACTCCTACCTGAACCTTGCCATTGCCATCATCCACCATGCCGTGCTGGGCTGCCATGGCCTTGTTGGAGTGCAGGGTGGAGGCATCGAAGGGCACCTTCTCAACTTTGGCGATCTTGCCGATGGTGTAGGCCTTACTGGGGCCCGTGGTCTCGTCTCTATCCCTCCAGTCACTGAAGAACTGCTTAAACAAAGTCGTCTCAGCTCCGGCAGGAAGTACCTGGATCTGGAAGGGAAGGAGAGGGGTTTTTAATTGAGAAAATATAGTTTTTTAATTATAGGTTTTCTGCAATATTGTTTTTTAAATATGCAAATGGGCATTATCTTATTAAGAGACATTTGAACACTGGATGAAGCCAATTCAAAGGTCTTCTACAGAGGGAATCAGCCATAAATCAGAAATCTATTTTTGCCATGTAGTTAGGAAAAAAACAATTCATGAATCAGGCTATGCATGATATATAGACAAACCCCTCTGTGAAAACGTCTATACGACTGTAGATAGGAAACAGGAAACTTTGGTGAACTTTAGTGCTACTAAGTGGAGATTTCTGGCGAGAAATAAACATATTGAGAAATGACCTTTAAAGATATGTACCTTAAAATTCCAAACATTTTGCAAGACATTAAAGATGATTGGTTAAAAAAATGAATAGATATCACCATGTAACATGCACACTTGATTGAAAGTTTTCTGAAATATTCCATTTAATAAAGAGGCAAATGAGTCATTATCACTTCAGGGAATTGAAATGTGTATTCTGGATGTTTTCTTGTCACGTGTATGAAGGAAGTTATGGAAGTTATGGAAGCAAATAATTTCAATAATTTCCCAATACAAATGTCCACTTATTATGTGATTGACAAGATGCTGCTTCTCTGCAAGACATTTCTGCACATGTTGGGCTTACCTGCGTCTTGTTGGAGTATCCCTTGTCTTTGATGAACTGCTGGCCTGCTGACATGGCTGCTTTACGCTCTGACATGTTGGCCTTGGGTCCTGGGTGGAGGCACATACAACATGACATGAGGAGAAACCACAGTGTAAAGTGATTCTTCTTTATCCTACTTTGAGATAACAAACTATTTAGTTGGCTTTATTTTTCAACTAGCCGGCTGAGAATATCTGCAGAAAAACAGCGGCGAGGACGGGGAGGAATGCTCATGCTTATTTCCTGCCATGTTAGTGAGTCTGTAATGCTGTTGGTACCTTTCCAAACAAAGATGTTCCTGTCCACCCCGTTGTCCAGGATGTAGCACTCCTCAGGAGACAACATGGCCTGTTTGAAGGGACTGGACGGAGCCACGGAGGACACCTTCATGGTGCCAGAGGCATCAGAGATCTAGGAAGCAGAGGGAGAGCATCAGCTCTGCTCTCAGTTCAGTCAGGACTTCAAAGCATCTTATATAGAGCTAATGTTGCAAGAAAGTGGTTTAACCCTTTATCAGGCAAAGAACCATTGTTGGTAACTCCAAAGGACATCCATCATGGGGTCCTATGCCTTTCTGTGAGCTAATCAGTAAAGATCAGGCTACTTCATTGATAGTGACACCATGGCATCTGACAACCAGTATAATAATAATAATATATTAATTATAATAAATCCACTACTATAAAAATGAACACATTTTTTTCTTGTGATGTCCTCCAGTAAAACTTTATGGTTTAAATGTTCATTTCCATGTATTTCAATGAGTGGGCTATAAAGGGCAACAGGTGAACAAGCACCAGCTGTTGTGCAATTGCTTGATTTGTTTCTTACATTCAAATTAGTACCACAAGACAGCAGCAAAGTCCCATTCAGCTGGTGATAACTTACATCACTCACCATGTAGAGGGCTCCCTTCTTTCTGTTGGAGGAGTCCACCTTGTCATCGTCCGCAGTACTGGGGGCAATGGTGGATTTGGGCCCCAGAGCCTACACAGCCAGAGCAATGAATCATTGTTCTCCTCTTTTGTCAAAATCACTTTTGCTCCAAGTTACAAGTGTGTTATTATACGCAGATAAAGACACAGCAGCCCTGATCATGATCTGTTTTGTGTATTTAGTGTGTTTTGCGTAGTGTGTTTGGTTGTGTTCTGCAGCTCAGATTAAAAAAGATCTCAATTTATGTAGAATATATTCTGTAATCCGCCCCCCCCTGTGCTCTCATGAGGGCCTCTCTGGAGTTTACCCTCATCCCTCGCTGTAAAGGAAGTGTTTACAATGCTGCCGTGGCACCGAGTTGGCACATGAGCAGCACATTACAAAGGACAGCATTGTGTCCGCTCGTTCCCACGCTGTCTGATCACCGGCCGTGAAATGCATCAACACTCTTAGCTTCTGTAAAAAAGTGATCACCTTTGTGGTGAGACTTCAGTGTGTGGCTGAGATTCACAGGGACAGGAAAGTGTGTGTGTGTATGTGAAATTGTGTGTTACCTCTATGATTGCAGCCGGCTCCTCCCCCTCCTCCACCATGTGCAGTGTGGCTCTGCCGTTCCTCTCGTTATCTCTGATGTCGATGCTGACCTCTGAGGCCTTCAGCCTCTCGAAGCGGTTACACTCGCTGCCACACCACTGATACACCTCCTGCAGGAGAGGGAGGGACAGGGAACGGATATTTAAGTTTTAATCCTGATTAAATTTAGACCCCAGGTTGATTCAGTGACAACCAGGGTTTGAACTGGTAGATGTTCCACCAAACAAGTTCCCTCCTGGCGCTTTTTTTCAGAACAGATGATATGCAGCATCATTTCCTGGACAGCCTCTTTATTTTGAAGGCCATTGGAATTCAGTGGGATATGGCGGACTCCACCACTAATAATGAAACCTGCTATATATTGAGTTAGTTAAAGAATGTAAATATACTGAATGGCCAGTGTTGAAAAATGTATACCACATATAGTATGAAAAAAGGGCATGATTTCACAAAAATATGGAGGATTGTAATTTTAAATTGTGAGACTTTAGTGACAAAGATGACAATTTTCGACCAGGAAACGCATCATCTGGTGGGCTTTTTTCTGCCAAATGATTGGAGGGAAGCAGGACATCGTTCATCTGCATATATGGCCCATAATGCAACACAGAGCCTGTTGAAAATTGGCAAAGTGTCCCTTTAACTTCACAGTAAAGGCACGTTTTATAGTGCGGATATATTAAAGTATAGCACTTGAGTGATGTAATTATTATCATGACGGACACAGAGGGAACTAGTTTTATACAGTAGAATAATCACACAGCTGGATAGATAGTTTCTCCCGCATACTCATAAGCATTTCAAGCCCAGCTCACCTTGCCCAGATCAACAATGAAGCAGTCTCCTTTGTTGAAGCTGTTCCAGCTCATGTCCACCTCTGTGGCTCTGATGGCCCTGCGACCCTTAACATGCAGCAGACGCTTCACGTTCATGTCATTGGTCACCACATGCTTAAACCCTGAGGCCGCGCCCCCTTTCTGTGAAAAAAATCAAAAGTTTCAGTGAGGTTATATAAAGGGAAAACTTTCCTGAAACATCAAATCCATGTGAAATGTGTGCACCATACTGTATGTTAGCCAATAAACAGTCACAAAGGCAGGATGTGAGGAGACGGCTGATTTCATGAGACACAGAGCTCAACGTTTGCTGCACAGTGAGGGTGAAATGAGTTTAACACGACGCTGTAAAAGCCTCAAAGGACAAAAGGCTGTAAATTGTGCTGCGCCAAATAATGAGATTAACACGTGTTATAAATCTCAGCTCTCACTAAGCCAATAAAACTTGGGGAATGAAAATGAAATGAACATGATGCCAGCTCAGGGAAAGGAGGATCATGTCTGTTCTGTGTGGTGTACCTGGGACGCAGGATTGCGTCGTAATGTGCCGTCCTTAATGAAGCCAGTGAACAAAACAAGTATTTACAAGGCATGCAAATGAATCACAGCAAATGAAAAACAGACACACTGACTGCTGGGGGAAAAGCAAAAGACTGCAGAAATAGCTTGATGTTAGAAAGGCTTTTTAACATGTAGAAGAAACAAAGAGGGACTTCCCTATTTTCAAAATGTGTTTGAGTTCTTCACATTTACCCACAAAGGCACAGAGCCTTGTGTGCATCTGGAGGAATGGCTATTTAGGACTCAAAATGGAAACCACATTCATGCTGCATGTATCTTTCTCAAAAGAGAGGCAGTAAAATTTTCCATGGCAACAATGCAGGCTCTGTTTATTCTAATGGCAGGATTGTTTCCTAACAGTGGAGTTACCAAAACTATGAGGAGATAATGAGGTTTAGTTCTGTCTCTCGCTCTTTTTATGCAGAACACTGTGTGTGTGTGTGTGTGTGCACATGTACAGAGGAGAGTTTCCATCCTCCAACGTTGCAAACTGCAGTAAACAAGACTTTGGGTTAATTACATCCAACTACAGCCTGAAGGAGGTTTGGATGGTTTTCGTGGCAATAGGAAACAGATGGCTGGTTGAAAAGTGGCCGGGCTTGTGTCTTTCAAAATCCTGCTTTGAACAGGGTGGTTGCCTTGGTTACAGACACACCCTGGCAATGGGAATGGGATGTTTCCTCTGAACTTCAGACTCATCAGCTTCACTGTTTGGCAAAGTTCATGGGACGCTGATAATCATTAAACCCTGTGGATATATTTAGGTCAAACACAGCCCTGAGACAGACATGTCATCATAACGTTCACTGTTTATGCTGCAAGAACTATAACCTCCATTATTCAGTTCTATTTTATAGATAGATAGATAGATAGATAGATAGATAGATATATTAAAAGCCTAATGGGTAAAACTGTACAATATTTCAAAAGAAACAAGACTTGAGTCATGCTAGCAGCTCTGTGAGGCACACATAGACTGTAAAAGAAGTGGACATAGACACTGTGACGTCACCCTTTCATTTGTTGGCTCTAGTTTTGATGAGTTTGGTATTTTGCTGTCGCCATCTTGGTTTTTGAAGCTAGAAGTGACCATATTTGGGCAACAGGGTGGAGCTTGGGAGGAGGAAGTTATCAGCTAATGATGGAGCTAGCTAGCTAGCTAGCTGGGTTAGCAAGGACTTGCTAGAGTCCAAGAGTGTGTATCAAGACAACAAAATGCTGAACAAGACGGTTTTAGCTGAACAAAACGTTCCAATTAACTTTCATGTAGTGAAAACACACCGTGAAAGTGTCAAGGAGGGAATTATCAATCACAAGATAGCCACACCCTGAAGCTTAGCCTGCTTTATTGTCTGCTTTATAGACTCAATAACCATCATGCTTTTCTGAAGAAGACTTGACACTAGGAACAGAGACCATTAACTCATTAAATAAGAAAAATACTTTTTTACTGAGGTAATAAATCAGGTGAGAGGTGAGTCTCATAGACTTATGACTATATGATCAGACTTCTTTTTGCAGCCACCCGCTGCTAGTCATTACAAATAAAACAGGTTGAAGGCACTTCCAGATTGGCCTTACTTTTCAGACCAGTTTGTTCAAGAGATTGTGGTCTGGGAAATAATACCAGTATTATAATCCAGGAGGTTTTCTCTTATGCTGTCTGAGACTGCAGACTCTTCACTGAACACAATAGTTCCATTCAGACAGCGACTCCACCCATCTGAAGATGTCTCAACTGCACAGTGAGGATTACCTGGTACTTGATTCCTGACTTGAAGTACCCCAGAAAGGTGTTAGACTCGAAGTTCTGCACCTCCCTGTACTGCACCGGTCCACCGCCCAGGAAGTCATCCAGCTGTGTGGCAAAGATGGCCACCGCTCCACTCTCATCCTGCGAGCACTCGTCCCCTGCGGAAAAGAGACCATCCCATTAAAAACCATCTTACCCACAGTTCTCCTCACACTCTACATGCATCACAGAGAGTGATAATGTTCAGTTGTTTTTACATTAGCAGAGCAAACTGTTGCTCTTAAGTTTCTGCAGCGACCTTACAGGACCTCTGAGTCAGAACTGGAGGCTTTGAATCACAGAAACCACATCTGCAGTGGAGCAGCTTTGTATCCTGCCATTACTGTCAGATGGCAAACAACATGGATAAATCGACTCCATGATTCTACGTGACTAACATCCATCTGAGACAGAGGGATTAATTATGTTCTCATGATATTTCTAACTGTGTGCTGGCACTGAAAGAGAACTGTCAGGAAACACTACGAACATGCAGGGACTGGTCTCCTGCTGCCTGTCAGGGTGTTACAGAAGTGAGCTATGCTGTGGTTTCGTTGTGTCTGTTATTATTATGTAGCTGAACGTTAAGAGAGCATTAGAACACTTCGATTTACTGCTGTATTGTTCTCTCTGTGCAGTCTTCAAAAGAGCCGGTGAGAGCAGACGGTGCACAGAGGGAGCTGTGTGGTGAGGAGGAATTTAACAAACTGGTGTGACTTTCAGAAGAAGGATGTTTCACAGCTGAGTTCAGATACCTAATCTGATCTATCACTTTAAAGCCACAGTACATGGCTATGTTCCACTTGATCCAACACGTCATTTAAACAATGGGACTAATAAGAAGGAAAGTGGAACAAGCAGAAACCTCAGGACATCATATAACCACGAAGAGAAGTGGTATAACCATAAATTCACCACTGCCAAACAATATTTTGCATAAAACTAAAGAATACATGGGGCAAAAAAAACAGGTTACAGCACTTTGAGAAGATGTAGCAATGAAGAGGCTTCTGCTTCCATGTGTGTTGGGGATTATTTCTTAAAATACAACTCAACACTGTTCCTGTGTTGAAAACAGCATGACAACATTGTTTTTACAAAGCAAGCGAAACAGGAAGGTTTGCAGAATACTCTTCGGAAAAAAGGTTACAATTATTTAAACTTTAACTATCTAAAAATTGTGTTGTTTTTTTTTTTCAATATGTATGTAATTTCTTGTTGAGTTCTTAGCTTTTCGTGTTGAATAAACATACCTGTGGTTCAGTTTGTGTTCTGTACTGCCTTTTGGGTGTGTACCACTTAGGGCGGGGCATTGCAACTTAGCCTGGGCCAGAAATGCTGTTGTACCTGTCCCAAATAAACATTTTTCTTGGTACTGAGGCACATTTTGTGTGTCCATGTCTTACCCAGCCACATGTGTATGTTGTATGAAGGAGCTGGGGTGGTGAAGAGCAGCAGGTAAGCGTCCCCGGTGTAAAAGCTGCCATACAGGGCCTTAGGAATCGGCTTCAGGTCCAAGTTCTCGATACGCCACACCTGCAGGCCCGGCTGCTTTCCTGCACCCGCGAACTCCTTATGGGAAACCATGGTAGCTCTGAGAGGAGGATGGAGACGAAGAAAGAAGGAGGAAGAGATTAGATATGGAAATGCAGTCGAGCAGAGGGAGACGGAGAGAGACGGGGACGTGATTTTAATACTTTTGCCTTGCAAAACTTTTCTGCAAATTGTAAATCCTGAAAACAGAGGAAGACAGAGAGATGAGGGGAACAATGTGAAGAACAAAATCTGAAGTTTTTGTGGAACCATCATGTGTTTGCTGACATTTCTGCTTCAGTTACGTTGTGAGAGATGAGCTCACAGTGGTTATAAATACATGTGTATGCATGTTATCTTGACAGAAGCCTCTTGCCATATTTGGGCATTCAGTATATAGACTAGACAGGACGAACTAGTTCCTGGTTCTGGGACAGGACGAACTAGTAATTACAGCAATGCAATTACTTATGCATTGCTGCTTCTGTCACATCAGTAAGTTGAATCTGACAGGTGAAAATAATTTGGTTTCTTATTTATTTTCACATTCACAGGATGCAAAACTCTGCGTAAAGCAAGGCTGATTTTTATTTTATAAAAAGTTCTCCATTTTAGCTCCTGTCTCTTTAAGCCCCCTGCTATGATTGGTCCAACCCGCCCTTCAAACCATACGACCACATACATCCGTCAGGGTCTGTTGTGTGTCAGTTTCCTGTTTTATTTTTGATAAAATCAAATATGACCAACAGGAGCATTTACTTAACATTCACAGTTTCATTTGGTTTAGGAAACAAAACTACTTTCCTAAAGCAAGAGCAAGAAAAGTGCTTGGTTAGGTGTTTCAAAAGATAGTAGTTAAATGCATGTAACTGCTGGAAATGAGGTAATTATGTTGGTGACATATAGTGTGACACATTAAACATTATTTACTTTTGGTTTCACACAGGACACTTCTGCAGGTCTCCTGAGTGAAAGTGCTGTGTTTGTTTGACTCATCCACCACCATTATTTATATTATACTACACTTTATATTATCCTCACTTCCCTTTTTGCTTTCACACCTGTGACATCAATTCCACCTAAGCATCCTTCATTGTAACTACAACCACTAGAGGGCGCGGCTAACTACTTATGTACATCTGTGCACCATCATTGCAGCCGGGGAATGAGCAGCATGAGCTGTGGATGGGATACTATCACAGCATTTTTATAGCAACTAAACCTAATAAAAATGCTGGAAATTTGCATTGCATTTTTTGCATTAGGGGACCTTTAAAAGTCCTGTATAAATTATTATAAAAGTGTCAGAGGGGGGAAAAAAGCTTTTCTTTCTCTGAAAATGAAGAAAATCAAACACATAAAACCTCAAACCCTGTCTGAGCTAAAGTATGTTTTTAATAAGTGAAACCAGATCTTTGAGCCAATATCAGTAAATATTTAATCTGTTAATCACACCAACAGAGAGATAACCACTTCAGATAACCCAGCACAACATGCATGACCTCATTTCTTAACTCTCATATCTCATGTTTTTATAGCTGATATGGAGTCAAAACAAAACTTAAGGTCTGGCATTAAAAGAAACAAGATTTTAAAAAGAAATAAACTGTAGATCATGATGAGAGTGAGAGATTATGCAGATTCATGTTTTCCCCGATTACACAAGAGCCAGATTACAAGTCGGTGTGGCAGCAGGATTACTGCTGCAGCAAATCTGACGTCCACTGTGATGACACATCACTCACAAAGTCCACTTCCTCACTTGTGTTGCAGCTTTGCTTTACCCTGTGATCCACAGACCGCTCTGTAACTACGTCCTACACCTGCTCATTGTGCACGCTGGCGTATTATTTACGGTTAGATATTAAAAGATTACACCAACCAGACACAAAAAACCAAACACACCATCAGCACCACCACCTGAAGGAGTAATATTATGGTGGAGTTTGTTTAGCTGTGTGTTTAAAGAGCGGCGGGTCAGGTTTCAGTGCAGGGTGGAAACACCCAGTGGGCTTCCTGTAAGAGGCTGATCAATAAATGCTGCATCATGGACAAATCCTCAGACCACTTAGGACTGATGGATGTTTACTGATGCCTCGGTAATAACACGGGTGTGTTAGGATAATACTAACCAGAGTGTTGCAGGCCTGCTGGGAAGAGCATCCCCACTGAGGGACTCCATCCAATCAGCTGCTTCTGCTGACTGGGCAGACTGCAGCTGAGGCTGATGGGATGTTTAATTATTTATCTAATTAGAGAAAAAGTCCATCTTTGAAGATAAAATTAGATAAAATAAAGCAAAAGCAATTCACATCAAGTTTAATTTACACTTGGCTCAGCTCCATCTTTTTTTCTTCTCTTTTTTTTTCCGTTACATAACATCTAAACCACTACTTCCTGCACGTCTATGGCATGATTCTGCGCCTCGTTTTCACTCACATGACAACAACAGACAAAAACAGAGTGTTTTCCCCATAATAACCCATGCAAATAACATGTGTTTCCATAATAAACGGAGACGGGTTGGTTCCTGTGTTGTCGGGCAGCTCTCGCTGGCTGCTGTGACTCATGACAGCGAAATGAACGGAGACTTTCCACATCTGGAAAAACACTTTCAAAACTTTCAAACCGCGGACTGAAATGGTCAAATACGAGCGAAGAGAAACAACAACATCATAAAAACCAGTGAGCAGCGCGAGCTGTGTAGTCTCCATGTTGGGACTCCTGCACGGTTTTATGAAAGCTTTTCAATGAATCAAAGTCCACAAAAGTCACAAAGGGTGCATTCATGTCGAGTGGAAGAAGTGAACTCACAGTTTGCGAGATGAATCACACAGGAGAGCAGAAGCGCTGATGGAGGCTGTAGATGAGGGAGTGGGCAGAGTGTGCAGCGTCTTTATGGTTTAATGTGTAGTAAAGGAGGAGGAGGAGGAGGACAGAGAGCACTGATTGGTCGACAGCAGCAGCGGTGATACAGATGCTTCTATCTGTCTGTGTCAGAGAGGATTTCCTCAAAAACGGTGCTGTGATAATTCGTGTTTTTAAGGCTTTCCCTTTCAGAGCCGTGTGAACTTGACTGTGCACTCTTTGTTATTGACTCTGTTCAGATAGGGAGGGACAAAGTCCACGGAGTCATGGTTTCTTCAAGAAGCAGCAGTTGAATCAACAGTGTGCCTGTTTGTCTTCGGCTCAAAGGAATCATGTGACTTTAAAAAAAGTAATAAGAATGTGCCTCCTTTTAATTTCCTGTAATGCAGAACCAACAGGATTTATACGGAAAATGATACAGGAAACAATCGCACAATGCCTTCATAGAGTTTCGTCTAGTTAGATGCGTTTTGATTTCAAAGGGAGATTTTTTTTTAACCCCGGCAGCCTCAAAAACCTTCTCTGCTGTCATTAGACACCACAAACACCACAAAGAGAGGATGATAAATATTGACTTTGATGAGCACTGTCTCATTAAACGCACACCAAACACATATTTACTCATGGATGGATTACTGACAGAGACCAGACACAGGAGCCCAGAGTCAGCCTCCCCCGGCCTTCACCTACAGATGACTCTCAAAGAGACACACATGAACCAGGAAGAGATGCAAAAGTACCACAACTACAAAGACACAAAGACATGTACCACTAGATGCAAAACTGCTGCAAAGAGACAAAAGGAGCCTCACTACAACTATGAAAAAGGGGCAAAACAACCACAAAGAGACACAACAAGACTTCAAAGAAACCAAAACAGCTACCAGGAGATGCAAAGCTGCAAAGAGACACACAGAGACTTGCAATGTCTATGAAAAGGTGCAAAATAACCACAAAGAAATATTGCACAACGACTACAGAGAAACACCTAAAAGACAGATACAGGAAGTGTCAAAATGACCACAAAGAGACACAAAACAACTAAAGGAGATGCAAAACAGCTGCAAGAAGACACAAAGTGACTCCCAACAACTATGAAAAAGGCAAAACAACAACTAGGAGATGCAAAACGGAGGTATAACACAACAACAAATGGACACATTAAGAGACGCGTACCAAGCAGGAAGTGTCAAAATGACCACAAAGAGACACAAAACAACTAAAAGGAGATACAAAACAGCTGCAAACAGACACAAAGAGACGCACAATGACTATGAAAAGGTGCAAAACAACCACAAAGAGGCCTAGCACATCTCCAATAAAGACACAAATTACTACAAAGAGAAACAAAGAGACAAAAACTACAACAAAAAGAGGCTGAACAACTTTAAAGTCAGTGTGTTTTACTCTTATTTTGGAGAGGTGGAGGGTCCTATGTATGTCGGTGCCCAGGGGCCCATTGTCTCATGATCCACCTGTGTATTTACTACATCTGAGCCCTTTGACAGCACACAACCTGCTGCAGAGCTCATTAAACAGCAACATGCACACACAGGTCACTCCCAGCTGCTACACCCACGCTCTCTCTCTGCAGGCAGTGTGTGTTTATTTGGATAGACTCCACACCTCAGAGGTGATGAGAAACATGGCTGTTTATTTAAAAATGTCACACACACAAGAACATCCTGCAGAAACCATATACCTTATAAAGACAGGAGCTCAATGCCACAGCTGGTAGTTAAATGAAGACTTACACAGAATATCTAGTTCAGCTGTCTGTGAATTTTCCAACTAAACAGCCAGCTTTGTGATTCACAACTTCAGATCACAGATATCTTTTCCTTTCTGTTTTGGCGTGGGAACAAGATGATGCTGCTCATCACGTTGTACATTCTCACAGTGTAAAGGGAAGTTCGCTGAGATGATAAAATGTTCCCGCACATCATTTCATCATTACAGTTTTGTGAAACAACTGAAAAAAAACTGTAAAAGTAAAAATAAAACAGCAGACAAACAGGTCAGGTCCTAATGTCTGTAATCCATTTGCTATAGATGATTCAAACAGCTGGTCATCATGCGCTCACACATCACAACCACAAACATGTGACATCCCTTTTTTTGTCTGTTTGTTTGTGTTGATGTGTGGGTGTTTTAACTGGATCAGTGATAAAGAAGAGGAAACATCTGTCTTTATGGTCTCTAAGTGCTTTGTTTCATTTTCACAGAATACACAGGTTTCTTCCTCTATCCATGTTTTGCTTTTTTTAAATCATTTTTGCATAAAACATTCTGGCACTATTTTTAAAAACACATGTGTGTATCTGTGTGCAGTGGAACAACACTGGTGCCAGTCTGGGGTCGGGCGAGTCTTATCATGAAACAGGATGTGACATGTCGGCCGAACGCAGCAGCCCTATTGTGCCACTCACTGACAGCTGACTGATGCACATCCTCAGTGACAATACACCCAACCTACAATGGATTAGACTCTTATAGTCAGAGGCTTACACTGGGAGAAGGGATGCAGGTTCACTGAGGCACGTGAAGCACAAATGTTCCCTGGACTTTTACAGCGAATTAGCAGAATGAGAAGATTGAGTCGTATCAGTCTTCTCATCGAACTGTTGCATTATAAACATACTTAGAGTCTATTATAATCTGCTTATAGCACTCTGAAATTATATAATTATAGTTTTAAGCCCTAAACTATTTTAAAAAGGCTTATAATGTCATAATACTTTTATATTTTGCAAGGATCATAGTTTATCATAATTGTCATAGCTGTAATGCATTAATACATTTTATGATGCATTATAATTACTGTTAAAATTTATTAAACCATGATTATAGGGTTAGGGTAGTGGATGAATCAACACTATAAAGAATTATGAGCATGTTTATGATGCATTAATACACCTGAACCTGCAAAAATAATGTCAGTGAGTGACCAGCAATTTAAAATGCATCACAAAGTAATGATGACTTGACTTATATGTTATTATAAAATGCTTTATAATGTGCTATGGTTATTGTTATAAGACATGATATGATTTTTTATGAGGGCTTAAAACTATAATGACACAGTGCTATGAGCAGATTCTGAGTGTTTATTATGCATGAAAGACATCACAGAAAGCGTGACCAAACATTATAGTGTAGAACAAGCTTCAAGGAATAGTTCAATATCATAATCTCAGATCAATAATCTCTCTCAATCCTATAAGAATACTGTTGACGACTGATTCTGTCAGCTAGAACAGTTTCATGAGAGGTAGTTTGAATGTTGATTGTGCGGTTTGCACAAAATAGATCACTTATAGCCGAACAGTTGCAGTTCTAGAAACCTGAAGAAGGCGTGTTAACTGCTGAGGTTATTTCAGGTTGGTGTAACCACACTGCTGCACGCTCCATAGCACCGTGGGGGGTAGCACGCTGTCTGGCACACGAGTTAACCACAGCTGGCAGAGTGCTGATCGAGTGTAAGACATTGGTGATGCACCAAACAATAAAGTAATAATGGTGCGATTAAAGCGACAGGATCCTTGTTTGCTCATGGTTACATCAGGATGTTGGCTCTGTGGGCTGTGCTGCTCGGCTGGGTTAATGCGACAGAGCAGAAAGAGTTTGATCCCTGTTTATTCTGTGACTTGATGCTCACAAACTGCACTCACCGTGATCTGTTTTCTATCTGTCTAATCTGTCTTTGTTCTGGGGGTCAGGCTGGTGGAGAATACAGGTTATCTGTGTTCATGCTCCTGTCAGATCCCTTCTTAGCATTTAAATGTCATTTTACACCATTCTTCGAGGAGCTGTGCAGTCCTTATCTGACTGCCCACACAGCCAAGAGGATAATAATACATTTAACACGGACTTCCTGAAAACATCTCCAAGTCTGTGCTTGTGTTTTTAAGTCATTTTGAAGACTTTATCATGCTACTAATAAAGAGTGAAACAGAGATCTACAGCGGCCATATTCAAGGACTCGATGTTAAATATTAAGTGTTGTTTCACGAGGAGGAGCCGTGCGTTCGGACTTATCACAATGAAAAACAACCATTAGTGGTTGACATTGATGAAAGGTCAGTGCTATCTCCTCCCACAGAGCTCCACAATCACTGAGGTGCAGCTCACCGGTTTTGACCTTTCCCTCATTAAACTGAACCTTTATACTGAAACAGTGGGAGTGGGTATCCTGGTTACTGTTTTTATGACAACCCAAGGTTAGAGGCATCTGTGCCTGGAGCAGTGGACACTCGTGGTCAGTAGTTAGTGACCCTCCCTCCCCCGCCAAACAGTCTCTGCTAAGTGTGACTTTGTTGACCCTCAGTGTCCAAACCAGTTATCTTGCTACTTGTTATAGAAAGTGTCCACAGTAAAGACAATAGTGATGGTGGACAAACCTGCTGGAGCCACATACACACACACTCCTTGGGTGAGAAATGTGGCTCCAGCAGGTTTGTCCACCCTCCAGAGCGCCGTTAGTTAGCAAAGGTATGCGTATAGAGTGTCAGGGTTGATGCCAAACTTGTGTGTTTTTTAAAAACAACCTGTGTTTCGTCATCTGTAATAAGAAAATGAGAACATTTCTCAACTGTAAATTTAATAAAACAAGCAAAAATAGCCACCATTCCAAAATAGAATACTTTCCTGTTAGCAAAAAAAGCTAAAACGTATTAATTTTGCCAAGCCGACATCAACAAGTCAGAAAAGGATGCATTTCTTTAGTATAGTTATTAAAACAAAAAAGAAATAGAAATAGTTCTACATTTTTTAGCTTTTTTTGCTGAGATCTAGATAAGAATAAGTAATATGAAGCTGTTGTATTAAGTGCAGCCAGTTAGTTTAGCTTAGAACAAAGGCTGGAAAACTGATAGCAAGGCTCTGCCCCAAAATAACACAAAAAAATCTGCCTCCCATCACCTCTAAAGTGCATCGTTTAGCTGTCTAGCTGCAACTTTGCTGTTTAGGTTTACGCTTCCAAGTCTCATAGTGTTGTTTTAAGTGAAAAAGCTCTAAAAACTCACTGTAAACTAACTGCTTAGCAGCAAAAAGCAGACAGACACAGTTAGCAGCTGGCTGGTGAACATAGTGCAGCACAGCTAAAGAGCCAGATTTCTCCCTCAGGTGATGGTGGAGACCAAAAGCAGAGATACAAGAGAATACATGTTGGATTTAAATTCAGAAATATGTTTGAAAATTACCAGTGAGCATTGGGTACATTTTGGAAAATGTACAGAGGCATAATAGCAAGCAGTTTTGTTAAAATTATAATCATGAAACACCGGACAGATTCTGTAAGTGCTGCTTTTGCACAATAAATCAAGCAATAAACATAGAAAAAGTGACATTTATAAGCATATTTTCAGATACTGGCCACTACTCGGAGCTTATTTTTTGACAGCCTGGTGCTCTTGGAAACCTGCTGTAATGGAGGCTGAATCTTGGGCTGCGGTGAATAGTTAAAAAAAAAACAAAAAAAAAACTCTGTTGTCTTTTCCCAACCACTTTTCCTTGACCTCCAGGGAAATTGTGATGAGACCAAGGAAAGATGTGAAGATTCATAAGGACTTAGGAAAAGACAACCGCATTGCTCAGAGGATCCAACCGCATCTTTAGTGTTTTCAAAATAATATAGACTCAACATAGTGAACAAGGTCATTTTACTCCTATTTTGAAGTAACGTGTGCACCATTAATACAGAGCAGGGAGCTTCCTCTTCTGTCTTTAATTGATTTGACTCCTAAAATGCTAAGTCAGAGGGGAATGTGGGTTAAGCACATAATTAATCGTCTGAAATCTTATCAGCTGCTTCCCCACTGAAGTGAGAACTGATATTTTTTGCACAAAAACATGTCGATACATTGCAGACGAATGTGGAAACATACCGTTCTTATAGGAAGTTCCATGGGGGAACTAGAGCAGAGCTACTTGGCACGCAAAGTACCGCTGAGCGAACCACATCCTCTACAAAAGTCACCATAGAAAAACTGAACGCACAAAGACAGAGATAGTAATGAAACACTCTAAACTGCATATACATTAACACTGAAATGACACAGCAGCTTGGAGTGATCTGTTATTTCATGTAAACCTTCATTTTAGACGATCAGCCCACACGACAAGAGAGTGTAAAGGAAAGGCCGGTTGTTTGACAGAAATTATTTGTGTCTCCAGTGGAAACACACACACACACACACTCACCAATAAACCCTCTATCGCACACAAACAAAGAGAAAACACCTCAACAGCTACAGCTGTCAAGGCCTGTGGGGAGGAAATGTAAATATGGACAACTCACCTCGTATGCAGGCAGGAAATCACTCACTGTGTCTTTTATAGCATTGAAGCAAACACTTTATACGACCTGCAGCGAGCGATTAAAGCTCAGGGCTGGAAACATTATTTTTGTTATTTTGCTATTACCTGTAATCCAAGTAACACTGGAGGCTCTGATCTTACGAGAGTATTGGCTGATTATAAAAAGGTGTCACAGAAGCCTTCACTCCTATTTAGTAACAAAGTTCGAAGGAAGAAGGTCCACAAATGAACGCATTCATTCTCATATAATCTGTTCATAAAGTGTTATTTTGAAGGGGTTATGTACAGATCTATTTCATGACTGGGCACAGTGACCACAGCTCCACTAGTGACCAAAAGAATGAGATTGTGAATACAAGCGACTGAAAGGAGTTTCCTCTGTGTGGTGGCTGGGCTCAGCCTTAGAGACGGGGTGAGGAGCTCAGACATCCGGAGGGAGCTCCGAGTTTAGCCGCTGCTCCTATGCATTGAAAAGAGCCAGCTGAGGTGATTTGGTAAGGAATATCTCTGAGGTGCCTCCTGTTGGAGGTGTTGCAGGCACGTCTGCCTGGTAGGAGGCCCCGGGGAAGACCCAGGACACCCAGTAGGAGCTGGACATTGTGCCTGGGGAGAGGGATGTCTGGGATGATTTGATTAGCTTAGAGCCCCGCGACCCGGCCCCAGAAAAGTGGATGAAAACGGATGGATGGATGGAGTTGCTGGTTTTCTGCTTCCTCACTCAGTTGGTTTGTGTTACTGAGTGATGGTGCTTTATTGGGTTTGTTCGGATTCACTAAAATAACTTCTCCAAACTGGGGGCATGCTAGCCGCCATCTACTGAAGGTAATAAAAAAAAGACTACAGATGCTTCATACAACCCTACTTTTAAAAAATCTAAACTCTCCCTTTGGTCTGATGAGCAGAAAGAGTGCAAAGAAACAAAACTCATCATGAAATTCCAGAGCCCAAACATGGTTAGTCTCCATGTTATGTAAACCACGAGAGAGGGCCAAATCCAATTTCACCAGCTTGAGACTGTATTAGAGTCAGCATGACTCCGTCCACGGTCCTCAGCCAAGAACTGTTCTCTCTCTCTGTTCTCTTCTCCTGGACGGGAAGCTGCCAGTTGTTCTGGTAACACGACCCCACAGCCACAGCAGCATGGGAACATCCAGACAGATGTTAGTGAAAGTAGAGCCTCACGTTTCTCTGGAGAATAATAAGACTCACAGTGGTAGACCAATAAAAATACTTCTATAAAAACATCATTTTATTCACATAGCTTATTTAAAATAGTGTAAAAAAACACATAAATAAAATATCTATTGGGAAAATAGGATACTACAATTACACTTACACTAAGAAACAGTAGTGGTCACCTACTCATCATTTCTATGACGGACGATATTGCAGCTTAATTTAATAACACACACAGCAGGATGGATTCAACTAGAGATGTTAATGAGTGTAAATTGTATGTACACTGACACAAGGAAGACACAAACTCTGACATCTCTTCACCACAGCTTCATGTGTCCTTGACATCACTCTGAAAAGGAAAAGGAAACATGCATCAGAGACACACACACACTACAACCTCTGTAAATATATGAACCATTCTGATAAACATGCAGCCTGGCTCTACACTGCAAGCTTTTCACTGCATATGTGAGTAATATTATTCTCTTGAATCATCGTTTGAATGAATCGGCTATAAGCGTTAAGTCATAAACACAGTAGAGAGAAAAAAAAGGTCCTAACAAGAAGTGGGAAAAACATTTTCCAGGATTACTTTTTTTTTCCATCTGTGAATACAGGAAAAAAATAATAATCTAAGTGTATATTGTTGTAATACTCATTTTGGCCACAAGAGGCTGAAGTGCACCACTGTTGTTCTGAATCGGATTAAAAGCATTTATGTTTTCTTCCAGCGAGTTTCCAATTCTCCATGCACTCTAAACACAAGACACGTACAGTGTTTGTTATCAAGTTATGCAACATTATTGTTGTGCCTTTCTTTGGACTAGAAAGTAATTTTAGTCTGCGCTAATTTGCTCACGTTAGCAGCAGATTGGAGCAATTCATATTTCCTCATACACGACACAGAATTGCCATTTACCATTTACCTGTTACGCACATTTTTTGTTTGAGACTAACAAAAAAAGAAGTGATGCTTATGAATTAATTTCAAACAAGCAACAAATATCTGCTACAATTATTAAAAGAAACGATTATCAAATGATTGCAAATTTCCGTCGATCAACTAATTGGTTAACTGAGGAACCGTGTTACACTTCACACAGAGGAGGCGTCGTTACCTGGAGTGTGAGGCTGCTTCCAGTCCTCCACAAAGAAGGATCCTCCTGCTTTGCTAGAGTCTGATTAACAAACCTCAGCATCCCCGTCAGTGAACTCATATCCGCCTCCTCCTCCTCACCCACCAGAGTGCTCACAGACTCCCTCCTTGACTCACTCGTCTGCTCCTCGTCTCCCTCCTGTATGGAGGTGGCTTCCATGTTGAGGTGTGTGTCGTCTGGCTTGTCCATCATGTAAGTGAGGGGGTTGAAGGAGAGGTCAGAGGTCGTTGTTGCCTCGGCAGCACTGAGGCCCTGCCAACTTAGGTCCACTGAGTCAGGGAAAGAGGAGATGGAGGGGGAGGAGGAGGGGGACTCCCATGGATGTTTGTTCAAAGCCTCCCTCAGTGAGGCCTTCAGACTCAGAGGGAGGTCCAGAGTGGAGTTGGTGCTGGCGCTCTGCAGCCAGTCGCACGTTGGTCGCCTCTCAGTTTGGTTACACGGATGAGGGGCGGGCTGAAGGTGTGTGTGAGCAGGAGGTGACGAGCAAGTTCGCGTGTGTGTTGGGGAGAGGAGGCGAGTCGAGTGAGTGTGTTGGGAAGAGGGGAGAGTTGTTTGGAGCTTTTTGGGGGAGGAAGGAGGGGAGTAAGAGGAGGAGCAGCTCTCTGTGTGCAGAGCAGGGAGGGAGAGTGTGTGACTGTACAGCTGCTGGCGGTCAGCGGCTCGCTCCAGGCTGGAGATCCTGGCTTGGAGACGAGTCACCTCCGACTCCTGCAGGAAGACGAGAACATACACTTGTAACAAAATCCTGATAATACATTTAACTTTCATGATAAAGGATTCTACCTTTATGAGCAGGGACTCGCTGGAGGTCTCCATGGTCTTCTCAGAGGCCTGGAGCTGCATCTGGAGCTGGGCGGCCCTGGCTCGGGCTTGGTTGAACTGGTTGCTGAGCTGCTCCAGTTGTGCATGGAGGTGATTATTCTGGGCTCTGGTCTGCTCATGCAGGATCCTGCTTTGCTCCAGCTGGTTCTGCAACTGGTCTCTCTGTGTTTGGAGGTGACTGGCTTGGTTTCGGGCTCGATCCAACTCAGCTTTAGTTTGGTCCAGCTGGGTTTTGGCTTCCTCCAGCTGGTTCTGGCTCTGCTGAAGTTTAGCAGTGAGCTGCTCCTGGGTGGAGCGCATGGTAGAGGAGATCTGCTCGGAGACTTTGAGGAGCTGGCCTCGGGTCTGCTGCAGGGACTCCAGCTGGGGGGAGAGAGATGAGAAGTTTGGTTTTTACAAACTAATATGAAGCTTTATATGTTGCTCTGATAAGAATGTTGTCCACCACATCGAGATGCTAGCTGGGTGTGCTCCGATAAATTCTGCCCAGGGTGCATCAGTGGTTATTGATTTCCTCTTTTTCTTTTTACATGAATACAAATTGTTCCCCAAAGTTACTGAAATGAATGCAAATATAACTTCAAAATCCAATCAATTTAAAGACCTGTCAAGACATCAAGGTCTGTCAAGGCCTAAAATTAAAATAATTGGATTTTAGACCTTTTAAGGACCTGCGGGAAAATAAGCAAACCAGTAGCACCATCAAAACTATCAGCAGGAATTAAGGTGTTCTCAGCCGTGTGTGGAAAAGATGAAGCCAAAAGAAGAGAAACTGAAACTAGAAAAATTAAGGAACTCTCATGGAGTTGGTGACGTTTGTAAAGAAAAAAAAAGAGGAAAAGAAAATAGACACAAATGGTAAAAAAAGTGATGACCTGAAAAAGCTGACCACCAATAAAAACCCACAAGACCTTTTATCATGTAGATGTAGAGAGAGAGAGACGGCACTAACAGGAATTCTCTCATTCATGAAAAAACAACATTGAAATCCAGTTTGAAGACTTAAGTTGTCTCTATTTTAATAGACTGGTTGTATCAGTCAGCTATCAGCTTCTGTACCTCCGTGCTGTGCTGCTCCTTCTCCAGCTCCAGCTCCTGCTCCAAAGAGGTGACTGTGCTCTGCAGCCCGGCCTCCAGCTGCAGCCAGCGGGCCTCCTTCAGAGCCAGCTCCTCCTCCACAGCGCACAGCCGGACCTCCTGCAGGCACGGACAAATTACCAAAAGTAGTAGTGCAGCAGAAATGTGCCTCTCAACAAGCCATTCCTTAATTTAATCAACCCTTGAATAATAATAAATTGTGACTTCACCTTTTCTTTGGCGGCGTCCAGCTCTCGGGTCAAAGCCTCACAGTGACGCCGACTTTCTTCAAGTTCTTCCAGTAAAGTGTGAATTTTCTGCTGACACACACGCAGCCGCTGACCGAGCTCCTGCGACTCCTAACACCACAAACACACACACAAATACACATATATCAACATACAGCTTGATGATCTTCATTATGATACAAAATGTATGAATTAAAAATGTGTTGTGCTGGTTCTGAAAGACAATTATATGACACCAGATAAGGATTTATAATAGCCTTTATTTTTAAAACACATTTATAGTTTAATGAACACAATATAAATGCAAAATAAGGTGTGTAAACATTTACACAGCCTTTGTATAATCAGGACTCGGCTTTGTCGCTGCCAGTGTTTAATTAACATTTCATACTGTCTGCTCCTCAGATCTCTTATTACAGCTGATGGTAACCACAGGTCACATTCACTCCTACTGCTACTGTCTGGATCTCTTCTTCATATAAAAATGGACATTTGTGACACCATTTATTCATTTATTTATGTATGTAATGATTATTTATTATTATTATTATTATTTAATTTTTATTACATTTTTATTTAAAATCTTAAGTTGTATTTGTATTTTATGATATTAATCATAATTCAAATTAGTTCTGTCTATTTTATTTGACCTATTTTTATTGAAAACATAAATTGATTATAACTTAATTAAATTGGATTAATTGAGTTAAATTCACTTAATTGATAGATAGCATATCTAATTAATTTAATCCAAACTGTAATAAAATAAAAATTGTAATCAAAATGAAATTCTTAATTTAACTACATTTACATTTTAATGTTATGTAATCTACTTCATTTATTTTCCATCTACTCTAATGGTTTTGCCAATAAATATTTAAAGTGTATACTTCTATTTAAAAACATTTTTAAATGGGGAAAAAACTCAATATAAGTCATTATGTGCAATGAAAAGGATGTAGAGATTTCTGACTAAACTGCATAGTGTTGGTTAGTTGTTTTTTCAGTGGTCTTGTTCAATGATCAGTGATCATTTTCTACTTTTTAATAATAAAAACAAAATACAGAACAGAAAACACTTATCATTGACATCTATATCATTTATTGCACTTTGCCGCTGGCTGTCAAATCCTCCTGTTCTCCTGTAAAGTCACTGTGTGTTTTCTCTAAACTCACTCTGAGTGAAACCTTTCCTCACACGTTTTGCCCTCTCATTCTGCGGCGCGTGTTCCTCACCTTCATGCTCCTGTCGCTGAGCTCCCTCAGCTCTCTCTCTCTGGCCTCCAGGCTCTGCTGCAGAGACTCCACCTTCCTCTCCATCTCCTGCTTGTGCTCTCTGATGGCCACTTCCAGCTGACCCAGCTGAGGAAAAAAATGAGAAGAGGCATGGCAGCAAAATATGTTCTGCAAATGAAATGAAACATACTGTTAGTGTGTGTATGTGTGTGTTGTACCAGCTGTGCTCTCTGTTGGAGCTCCCCCTGTCTCTCCTTCAGTGCACTGTCCATGTCTAAGACCTCGTGAGTTCTCTCCTCCAGCTCCCTCTGGGTCTCACTGTTAAACCACACACACAGACACACACACACACACACACACATGCTTTAACTTAACAGTTTATCAGATACATATTATTCACATTTGTTGCTGCACTGAGTAACATGCCGCATAGACTTATTTATCGAATCCATTGTTCATTGTTGAACAGGTTTAGTTTGACCTTTGCTGTGATTACTCACAATGTGGCAAAGGACTCACTTATTTTTAGTGCTTTTGTGTGTGTAAAGGCCCTTATGACTGTGCACTAGATCGTGGCCGCTGTTATGTTCTTCTTTAAAGGCAGTATCTGCATGTTTCTGCACAGTGGTGCTTCAAGAAGAAAGTAACAATGAAGAAAATCGAATAGGAACGGAATGAGTGACTAATAATTAATTAATTCTAGCATGAACTAGCATCCTGTGTGTTCTTACAGAAATTCAAAGTCATGAGTGTACACCCAGTAGAGTGTTGGGCGTACAATAGCTGCACAGTGTGTGTGTGTGTGTGTGTGTTACACAACGTATGTTATTCAATTGTTCACATTCTTTTCTGTCAGTGGTGTGTTTTAAATAGAAAACTATTACATCATAAACTAGAGCACAAAAAATGTCATTACATCATAAAAATAAGTCAATAATCATAAATAATAATCAGAGTTGTAGCTTGGTAACGTGTGCTCGGGTGATTCTACAATGTTGGGAAGAGCCCAAACCCCCCACTGAAAGTGTGAGAAGAACAAATGATGACGATAGTTGCTTATGACAAGATGCTCGGGAAACCGAACAGGAAAAATGACATGACCAAGAACCAGTGGGACAGTTTTAGTCAGTATTTGTCAGAAGAAAACAGCCTGACAAGGTGTTGATGGATGCTTCAACACATATTATATGTACATAAATTATGCTGAATGTCTGTTATATGTGTCCTGCCTTTTCATTTTTTTTTCTGTTGTTTTGTTTTTTTATTTAATTTTTGCTTGTTTATTTATGGAAACGATGTTATAAAAAACAATAAAATTTGAATTACAAAAAATAATAATAATAATCACATATTATATTATCAAACAGCAAAGTATTTCTTCAGTAAACACAATGTCATTACTTCATCTGAGAAGAAAAGAAAAGCCACAACATGAAGACATACAACCAAAGTGTGAGACTTTGACAGAACAATGAGGAGGATTTCTTTGGTTCAGAAACAGACACAATATTTGTGTCCAAACAAGAGTAATTTAGTGAAGTTTTGTGTAAGCTAGGCCACGCCCAGAAACAACCAGAACACAGGAAAATGAAAAGAAATCAGAAATACAGGCAGAAGGCAGCTTCTCTACTCGTACATCATAAGTGACGACTGAGAGGGAGAGTTTCTGTGAGTCTATAATGCTCATTGTGTCTTTAAGTGGGACACTGGGACAATAACAGGCTCCAGGACTGTGTGTGTTGGGGGGGATTGTGATACTGTGCACTTATTTTCAAACACAGAGGATCCAGCAGAGAATGTCATCTGAGCAACAGCACATGGACGTCGTCTCCACCTGAGACTCGCTCCTTGTCTCTGTGTGCAGAAAGAAATTTCACACGAGGGCGTAACCTCACCTAAGTTGGACAGTAAGTTTCTCCACCTCGGCTTGCCGCTCGTCTGCGGTAGTTTGGGTTCTTTGTAGGACATCTCTGAGTTCCCGTAGCTGCTGCAGAGTCTCAGCCAACTCTCCCTGTACGACCTGAAGCTGTCCCTCCAGGATCTGCACCCGCTGGACACAGTTGAGCCTGTCGGCCTCACAGCGATGGAGCTTCTCGTCCAGATCGATCACTGGGAGAGCAAAAAAAGAGTTACGAGTCAGATCTTTAAAATCTTAGTTTGACTCATTTTAAAATGAGAGTTTTATAGTCCTGGCTACAAATGTCTGTCCTCCTCCTGTAAAGTAAAAGAAACGTTTCAATGAAACGCTGTAACGTACCCATGTCACTCTTTATGTCGAGCTGCCTGCTCAGGTGCTGCAGGCTTTCATCCATGCGGCTGATCTGAGAAGTCTTGACGGTGACGTCCCTCCTCAGACGCTGCACCTCAGAGTCTTTGGACACCAGCTCCCCTCGACACTTTGTCATCTCTGATGTCAGATGGCTGCAGAAAGCACAAGGAGAAAAACATACAAGACAGCAATCAGTACATTTGTACAGTGGTTCAAAGTCTATAATGTGAAGGGAAGACAGAAAAAACAAACCAAGCATTAAGCACATTGCATTGTTGTTGCAGCTGGAGACATGCAAACCAACTTACTCACCTCAATGTGAGCACGGCTCCCATCGTGGATTTAGAGAGAAAGAAATCCTTTCAGGACTGTTATTAGAGTTGCTTAACTGAGTTCAGCCTCTTGATGGCATGTTTCAACAACCAGCATGATTTTGCTTTGGAGCCTTTTAAAAAATGTCACTAAACTGAAACTAAACAGCCGTCCTGCTTCCATCTCCCAGTGCTGAACCAGAGAGACCTCCGTTTATATACACATATTCATGAGCCTTAGGGACGAGGAGGGGAGGGCTGATTCATGCCTACAGACAAATGGGATGTGGTTTAATCATAAGACCGTCTCACAGACTGCTGAGACGTTCGATTGTCTTCGCTGAAGGTCATTAAGAAGAGCATGCTTGCAAAAATGTTCTTTCAGAAAATAGTTGTTAACAAAAGCCCCAAACAAACGGCATCAAAGGAGCAGTGTGTAGGATTTAGAAGCATCTGTTGGCAAAATTTAATATAATATTTATATTTGTATTTTAATTAGTGTACAAAACTTGGTCCAAAAAAGTCAGGACGTTGTATAACACATAAAAAAAAAGATTTCAATAAATTCTAATCTTTTTTTGATAAAACTTTACAAAGACAACAAAGTTAATCTTCAAACTGTTTGTAAATATACAGTCTGAATTTGATGCATTTATTATTTACATTTACTTTTTTAGAGTCGGGGTTGGAAAACAATCAATGAAAATTTATAGCTACAATGAAATAATTGTAGCTATAAATCCACACATTACTTTGAATTGCAACAGTATATGGTGGGAAACTTACAATCAAATTACAAAAATAAAAAAAACTACTGAAATTTGAACCAATGCCATTTTTAAATATTTAGTATTAAATTTAATAGTTGAAATTATTCTGTTATATAACCCTGATTCCAAAGAAGTTGGGACATTGTGTAAAACATAAAAAAACAATGCATTCAGAAATCAGCTTGTATATTGTATAGAAACTGTGTATTAAAAAAAAATAAAGCTTATCAGTTTTAACATAAAATATACTGTCAAATATTTACATGTTCGTCAACATCCCAGGTTTTTTTGGAATAAGGGTGGTAGCACCGATGACATAGTTCATATCTTTAAATGGTGATAAGTCAACAACTATGATCCTGATATGTAAACAGATTCAAAGATTCAGCATCTTAAATCCAGTTTCCTTTGTTCCTCAGAGTGTAATGTGAGTGTCTCTGCTGTGTGCAGGTGTTCTTACCTGACAGACTGCGACAGCTGTGTCTTCTGCTCACTCATCTCCTGCAGGTGCTTGTCTTTGTCCTGGGCGTCCTGCTCTCTGCTGCTCACCGCAGCCTGCAGCGAGGCCCGGGATCGCTCCAGCTGCAGCTCCAGGCTGGACACCTGCAGACAGACACAGCGTGAGCATCCACCTTTATTTCCTCATAAGGGAAAACTCAGCACCAAGCAGTGAAGTTGCTTTTTACATCCCATGTAACATATGTAGTGAAGACTTTGAAGGGCCAATTCGCTATATCAACATATACTATTCCAGTGAATAATTTCCTGTCAGAAACATGCTGTCGTCACTTAGAGACTATTCTTAGCGAGAGTACAGAGGACTGATAGAGAGCGTCCTCACATGGTGCAGCGGCAATCAACTGAAAGTCAGTATCAGCAAAACCAGTGAGCTTGTGTTGGCCAGAGGAAGAGTTCAGAACACATAGTTTAGGGGTTGGGTGTTTCCTTCTGGGCTAATCTATAAGTCTAACCATCATTCTCACTGATCCAACTGGATGGAGGATTCTGATCAGATGAGTTTGTTGGAACAAATTCTCTTTAACTTTAGTTAGTTTGAACTTGACTTTACGATGTGTCCACCTTCAGTTGCAATTGCAAAATCCCCCATGCATCAATCAGAATTATTACTTTTTAAGCATGCAATGAACACCAGAGTTATGGCCAAAAACATATTTGGTGATGTAACGGGGACCTTGACCTTTGACCTCCAAAATCTCATCAGTTCATCTCAGAGTCCAAGAGGACATTTGAAGAGATTCACTTCAGGCATTACTGAGATGTCGCAGAAAAACATAAAGCCTCTGGAGGTAAAGAAACAGGACAGCCATTAATTTTTTCAGTTCTATGGTAAATAACTAAAGACATTCCATTGAATACAAGAACCAATATATATATATAAAAAACCCTGACCCAGAAATTCTAAGAAAGAAAATCATATTGTAGGGTAGAGCTGACCTACAAATCGAAAACAATAATAAAAAAAATATACAGTCCTTCCCCAAAGGCAATCTTTTCTCGTGTCAGTACTCAGATCAGACCTTCATGTTCAGAGATGCTCCACGTTTCTGTCCCTGTACGGCTCGGCTCGCTGAAAGGAGACCGTTGTGCTCGGTTTGTTGTGAAGAACAGAAAGTACAACCAGCTGCTAAAATGTGCTGAACTAAAAAACAATCACACGCTCAAACAGGAGTTTCCCTCGAGCCACGGGAACATCTTCAAGTTTGTGATGTGTGTGAGTTGCACCAGTAAGAATATATAGCTGCATGTTGTAGTTTTTTGTGGTTAATGTGCTTCTAAGAAAATGTTTGATCTTTGCCAATCAGAAGTGACATGAGACTTTTTTTATTTATGTTTTAATTTGCTGCAAGAAAATGAGCATGATGACTTAAAGCCCAATTCAATTGGATTTACAGATTTTGGGGAATTCTGGGATCCAAATTGAAAAGAGTTGGGACGTTGTCAAAAATGAAAATAAAACATAATGTAAAAAATTGCTAATCCTTTGTGACATATATTACATTGAAAACTGTACAGGACGATAATAGACAAGACAACAAAGACAATATATTAAGATTACAATACTTTTGTTTTTATAAATACACACTGAATTTTGAATTTGATGCATTGTGTTTTAATTTACATTTTATTGTGTCCCAGCTTTTTGAAGTCAAGCTTGAAAAAACTTTATAATATGCCACATAAAACCTGGTAAACCTGACATTAACCATCATTAGATGCTTCAAAGAGAGGATGATTGAAAAGTCTTCCCTTGAAGCTAACAAAGTGAGCGCTGATCATGCCAACATTGTGACTGAGCTCCAAAACTCAGAAAAACCTTCACAAGATACAGAAATAATGAGACCAACTGCGTCCACCCTGCTGCCAAAGAGCCACTGACCAACTTCCTATTACACTTAAAACATTTTTAATTATCATTATAATATTATAATAGAAAATGTTACAAAACATGTTTTCCAAAAGTTATTTGGAACATTTCAGAACACATAACTTGTGTTATTAAAGGTATTGTGCTTCACGGCTGTTTATTATGCAACAGTGTGTGACCAGCAGAGATAGAGCGACTATTGATCCCATGAACAGAGAAGACGCACCAGCTCTCTAAATATAACACAAATTGTCCTCTGGTCACCAAAAATAAATCACCACAAACTCTTTTGTGACGCCTGATTAACCAAAAATGTGTTTGTTAACACTGTGCACACCAATCAAACAGGATGTTAAAATAAACTATAGGGGCCTTAGGATGGGAGAAGCATTATTCCCAAACCAAGCACCATCAGATATCTGTGTTTATGCACAGGTTGGTGCTCTGCTAAAGGTCACCATTGACAAAAATAGCAACTGGTGAATCTGAACTAACCCATTAAAATACAAAAGTCACACAATAACACTATGGTATCTGACTTGCTGCCTGCTTCTCCAAACTGGAGGCATGCTGACCATCTACTGTAGGTAACAGACTGACTGTGGATAAGAACCTCATATAACCACCCTTTAAAAATAAAAACTATCCCTTTAATGTCTTCATTTTTCTTTTTCTATTTCCTAATGTAAACTAAAATACCTCAGTCCGTGAGGTCTTTAATTGCATCATAGCTGACATAAAAATCTGTGGATTCCTGCCAGTATCAATAAACATTACAGGTAACTCAATGGTATTTATATTCTGCATGTTCAGATGTATATTTTCTTGTTAACCTGGTATGTGAGAAAGTTTTAAAGTGCCTCCAACTGACCTGTTCCTGCAGCTGGCTCTGGTTCTCCTCCAGCTCAGAGATGCGAGCAGAGCTCTCAGTCAGCATGGTCTGCTGCTGCTGGAGAGAAAGCTGCAGCTGCAGGTTCTGTTCACTGGAGCTCTGACAGACCAGGCTGGTAGCATGAAGCTTCTCCTGCAGAGAGCACACCTGAGGAGGGAGGAGCAGGGGAGAGGTCGAGCCTGAGAAGGAAGCTTTGCGTAGAAAATACAAGACAGACTCGTGGTTGCCGTGTGCAACACTGTACCTTGTCTTTGTTCTTCTGCAGCTCACTGTCATAGTTCTTCTTTACTTCCTCCATCTGCTGCAGGTATAAGTTCAGCTCGTCTCTGCACGCTGACAGGGACGACTGCAGTTCACACACCTGGTGTACAAACATAAGTCATGGATGGTGAATTTTCTGATGTCCTTTGGATGTTTTTATACACTTAAATCTATGTTATCTTAGTTTGTCTGTGGAGTCGAGGTCTTTGCACAAACCTTGTTTGCAGACTGTGAAGCCTGCTCTTTGAAACTCTGCAGCAGCTCCTCATGGTGTCTTATTTCAACCTGCCTCTGCTGTAATTAAATCAAAATAAAAACAGAATACACCCGGGTTTAATTATCCGTTTTGTGCCCTTTACTTAACACGGTTCCTGTGCTTTACCCAGTGAAGGTAGAAAGATGCACTTGTGTAAGAAATGTCCTGACCTGTGTCAGTTGGTCCACAGAGCTCTGCAGCAGGAGAGCTTCCTCCTGAGCGTCGTCTCGCTCCCTCTGGACGGAGCTCAGCTCCTGCTCCAACTCTAACGCCCGAGACTGAGCTTCCTTCACAGACAGCTGCAGCTGCAGAGGAAACACACCGTTACTTACTACAGATAATATCACTTTTCTATTTAAAGCAACCAGTGTTTCTAGATTCAGATGAAAAATATTTTATGGTGGCACCAATATTACATTCAGACTGTTCCATAACCTGTACAAAATTATTTGTAGTTGCTTAAAATCCTTCTGTGAAGCATTAGTGTGAAGAGGAAGTGGCGAGGGAGTTGTAGATTACCATTTCTATTCTGTGCTGTTGCTCCGTGGATTGTTGAGATTGAGATTTTTTACACTTCTCCAAAGACTGCTGGTACTCTCTTTGCTTTTTGGTCATCAGTGACTGGTAATGCTGAAGGGAGCTGGTTTTCTCCTGGAATTAGAATAAAATAAATCAGAAAATGCAATGGATTCAGTTAACGGTGGGCTTAGAGAATAGATTCATGGCACATATCAGAGAGGACAGATCAGATCAGGATTTGCATCTGTACATCTGGCTGCTGCTTGGTAAATGTTTTCAGGGAAAAGATTTAGAAGATGATTTTAAAAAGGCACTCCAGTGTGTGTGCTTGTTGTACCAGTAGCTGTTTCTCCAGCTCAGTGTTGGTCAGTGCAGCCTGACTGTAGGCCGAGGTTTTCTCCTGTAACTGTTTCTCCAGCGAAGCCACACGTGCACTTTTTCTTTTCAACTAAAGTGAAACAGAAACAAACGAAAAAACAAAACAATAATCAGCTCCAAGGCTTAGCATAATATAAATAAGCATTCATACAAAATATTCATTTTATTATCTATGGGTGAGAAGGTTGTTCCAAAGTACCTAAAAGTAACAAAGTCATGTAGCTCACCCATAAAACTGATACTAAATTATCCATGCACTGAAAATAACTGTGAGACAGTTAATTACACAGAAGAAATGTTACTTCAAGCAGGATATCAGGCTGAGAAAAAGGTAAAAAGAATACAAAAGTCTTTGGTCCTGTTTGAGATACAAAATATGCTTGGAACCAAGTGTGAACTGGACCCAGTATCTTTACTCCTAGGTCTTCCTAGTGTGCACATCACTAATGTACATAATAAAAACTGGTTAATATTTTGACATTTTGTGCAAGGACAAATATACTACTTCAGTGGATTTCTTGTAAGGCTCCAACGAGTTCTGGCTGGTATAATAATGAAGCATATTCCACTAAACCTCCTGACTTGTTTAACGCACTCTAAGACAGCTTTCTTTAACAAAATGTGGAAACCATTTCTTGATTATGTAAATGATAATGTGTCTGCCAACCTAACCAGAGCCTTCATATGATGTTTTTGAGGGGCTAGTGTTTGATTGCTGGTGTTTTTTTTGTGAAATGAAAAACTCAATAAAACACATTAAAATAAAATATACAGATATATATAGTTGCCATAGATAATACTGGGCCCTGGGCCCGATGAACCGACTTTCAGCCATTAAGCTGTCTTTCAAAGAGACTTTTTTTTGATTAAACAAAAGTTCAATTTAAAACTGGTTCCTGAATTTCTTTGATTTCTGTCTTGTAATAAATCAAAGATTATTTAAAAGACACACACAAAAAAAGAATACAAAGAAAATAAGGGCATTAGGGGAGAGCATATCATATAGTTACTTCTTTCTCTGTGTCCGTGGCTTGGCTGACTTTGTCCAGCAGCTCCGTGTGGAGGCTCTGGTAGTGGGAGGCTCTCTGGGCCATGGAGCTCTGCAGGGTGGAGATCTCCTCCTGGCTCCGGCTCAGACGCTCCTGAAGCCGCTCGACCAGGCTGCTCTGTTTTTTCCGCTCAGCCTCCATCGCCTGCAGCACTCGCAGCAGCTGCTGGTAGCCTTCACCTGCGAGGATTGAGCGACAAGATATCTGTTATCTTATATTAAGGAAAAGTATGCATGGTACCTGCCATCTCATCAAAACAACATGTCTGGAATGGGACTAGTAGACTGAGAGTTTCAACAAATACCTGCAGTGTGTCTGACTTGCAGAAACACATTTATTTGTAACGTTGTGGTTTAAACTAGTCAAGAGAAAAAACATTGCAAATAAATTAATTTTTGCAACATTTCCCACAGCATCCAACTCTTGGTACGAAAATAGTTTCACTTCAAGAAAAAAGAAAGAAAGATGGGGAGAAAACTTGTGTATACAATATAAAAAACTAATTTTAGGAGAGGTAGACATTTAGATACATAAAAATTTGGACGAAACTGACTTAAGAAAAATAAACAAGTCACGTCTGCTTATTTTGTTTAGATAACACAAAATGTAAGTACACAAGAGGTTTGTCAGCACACCTGGCTTTGGCTTCAGTAGGTGTGCTGTTCCTGAATAGTCCACTGGAGGAAACAAGCAGGGCCTGACACACAGTGACCCCAGAGAACCCTGAAGTAAACAGAAACAACAACAAAAGACACTTCATACCCTGCACAAGATCAGTGATAAATATGGAAACTTGTTTTGGACAGTTACTGTGGTGCCTAACCAAAAACTGATGATGTAACAATCCCTTACATCAAACACTGTGAGGGACTTCACAAAATCATGTGGCATGAGAGCACAAACAACATTGTCATTGTGTGTATATATTTTCCTCTCCACCTCTCGTAGATGCAGCAGGGCCAGTATGGCCTCCAGGCTGGCCAGCTCCGCCTGGCTCTGGGCCGCCCTCTGCTCCTGGCTCTGGGTCACGCTCCGCAGGTTGTCCAGCTCCTTTCGCAGAGACGCCAGCTCCCTGAACTCTGCTCCCCGCTCTGTCAGCTGCCACTCAAGATGTAAGGCTTTTCGTCCGGCCTCCTCCAGCTGAGCCTGAAGGCCAGCAGCCGCAGACTTGGCCTGCCTCCCCTCCTCCTTCAGCTGGCTGGGAGGCAGACAGGAGGGAAGATCAAATGTTTCAACCAGCAAATCAAAGCTTTTTTCTCTGAAGGCTTACAGTGATATGATAAATCAGAAATCCTCCAACTTATTTCAAAATACAAATATTAAGAAAATCCTGCACAGAAACAATGACATGAAACAAACACATACCTAATTGTTTGGCTCTGTTCTGCCTTTTCACTCTCCAACACGGTGCACTTCATTTCCAACTCCACTTTTTCTCGGTCACACTCAATAAGACTCTCCTTAAGTTTGCTCTCACTCTCCATCACCTAAAAAACATCATTAAAAACATATTTTGGGGATCAACATGCAACTAAAAGAGAGTATTACAAATTACAAACATTGTTAGACTTTTAAGTCTTGGTTTGTTAAGATAAACAACAGATCACTGTTTTTTTATCTGCATTTTATTACTAGTTGATCCATGATCCTGTTTTTATTTCGGTAGAAAGTTCAAATTAAAAGCTAATTTTGATCGATTCAGAATTGAAATCCTGACACCCCTAATGAATATTAACTTGAAAAATGATGAAAGATGAATACATTTACCCTCTTAAGTTTAATGGTAATTGTAGCCTTGTAATCTTTGAAGGCTTCTTTGAGTTTTTCTGCATTTTCAAGTGCTTGGTTTCTTTGTTGCTCAGCCCTGTAAGAGATGAGGTACAAAATAATTACTTAAACAATATCTCCATGACTCCATGAATCATGTTGTGAAAGCAAATAAGACATGAAATATCTAATATGTTTCTTAACTTGAGGTCTGAATCAATCTCTTCATTTTGTTACAATGACAAATATTTCAACCTGTCAGATGCCAAATTAACTTTTGAGAAAAAAAGACATTGTAGCAGTCAGATCAATTTCATACACTGTAGATCCTGTTACCAAAAATATTTAAAGAAGCATAATCTATACTCTAATTAATTTCAATTGTGGGCAGAACCCAAACTAAGATAAAGGCATCACCGTTTGCTGAGCGATGTCTCATTGTCCAGGTCTTCTCTGAGCTCATTCAGCTCCTCAGTGAGAGTCGCCACCAAAATGTCACTGTGAGCTGCTGCCTCCTGGCTGCACTCCGCCCTCAGCTCTGCTGCCCTGGAATCACAGGCAGGTTGATAGGATGTTCAAGGGACTGGGGTTAAATAGAGGTTGGTGAGCCCTTTTCAAGGTGAGGGTAAAAGGCAAATAATTGCAAGCCACAATCAAACAAGCAGGTGTATTAACATGCATCGAGAGGTCTGTTAAACAGTTATTAGTGTAACGTCTGACTGTACCCTATATTACATTAAATAAGCTTAACACAAACTCATTATCCTGTGTTGTGTAAGTAGCCATGTAATTCCATAAATAACAACTAGGGTATCTAACGTTGAGGTCATGGGGTTACTTTTGTTCTGTGGTTCGTGTCTCCAGCTCTGCTTGAAGCTGACGAATCTGTTCACTCATGACTGCCACATTGTTTTTAACCCCCAGCCTGGAGCCTCTGAGGCGGACCTTAAAAAAGAAAACACATACAGCGTTATGTCATCACTACAAGTTCTGTTTATTTATATCTCTAATATATTATTTTGTGGTTCTGTGGTGAGTGAAGAAACAAGAAACTTAACAAAACTTTTTAATTTAGATAAGGAACTTCTTACTACAGTTATTTGCAACACACAAAGATGAAGCACGTTTGGAGCACCTTTATTTAGATAAATCATATGTGTAAGGGTGATCATCATACCTGTGACTTTGAGGTAGCTAATTCATACTGTATGGCATCAAGGTCGCTGATGAGCTGCTCATCCTGCACGATCAGGCAGGCGTTCTCCTGACGCACACAGCCCCCCTTCTTCCTTGTAGAAAAAGCCTCCATCTCTACTGAGCTGGCCTTTGATGAGGAAGACTGTATAGGAACAGAGGATACAGATCTGGATGAGAGGAGTGTTCATTTGCAGCAAGGGGTGAATAATGGTTTGTTTATTTATCTTTAATTACGAGATACACACGGCAGCACAGACACATTGCCCTTATAAAATGTACATTATTTAAGGCTGCCTGTAATTATATCACTACTGGGACGATTGCCCCTGATGTAATTACCCAATGTAAATGCACTTTACACAACCTACAGAGATTGTTCAATTTATCTAGCCAACAATGTATTCTGTAAAGATAGTTACCAGTGTTATACACTTGCACACATACAGTATGTAATGTGAGACATTTTCATATTCTTCTTGTGTCATGACTCATGTTCTTGCATGAGGCCCAATGTCTTAGGTGATGTAAAGCATATCTGGGTGGCTACGGTCTTATTGTTTCACTCAGAAACATCCTCTTTCTCACTTTAGACTTGGAGGAAAGTGGGCTGAGACTAGCAGCGAGTGCTCGTCTCTCAGTTGTCCCACTGAGAGGCCTCTCCTGGCAAACACTGCCTGACGGGGATGGATTAACATCAGGTGTCTGCGGGTCTGATACGGTCAGAAGATCAGGACTCTCCTGCTCACACTCCCCTCTATCTTCATGTCTTTCTGACTGACTGTAGATTGTGTACATTGAAAGTGAAGAACAATTAAAAGGTAAGATATGGGATCAAACAAGGCATCATACTACTTATTTGTAATGCCCTTACTGGGGGCTGTAGCTGTGAACAGCTGGTTCAGTTGTTGTTAGCTCACCTTAGTTTCTGTCCCACACTTTTCAGGCTGAGCTCCGTCAGTCGAAGCAGATTCGTCAAATTGACCACATCTTCGATTAAACTCCTCTCGTCCTCAAACATTAGATTGGTGATGAGTACATCTTACAGCTAATCAACAACTTGTTTTGACTTGCGGGGGTTAACGTTAGCCTTCATCGGCTCAAGCAACATTTCCAGCTGTCCAATGTTTGTAGAGACAAAGCACACCGACAGCTAGCTCATCAACATAGCTTTATGTTTTAAACTATATGCCGAGCATGGAAAACTAGCAGTTAGCCTAGCTACGCTAAATGTAAACAAATATGTCAGCGATATCAACAGGTGGCTAGCAAGTTTACATTCTGATAAAAGCTAAATAAGCTACCAAACCACCGGACTGACAGCATTTACGTTTTAAATAAAATGTTAGACTCGTTCATCCTGATACTATTGAATCATAAAAGTAAGTCTTTAAACTTCTAGTTAAACAAAACTTAACAGGATGTGCGGTGTAGATGTTGATGAAGGCAAGGTAGCCGGAAAATTTTGTATTTTAAAGCCTCCGCCCACAACCTAACAACGCGTTTTGTGATTGGATAAACAGAAGATGTGTATGACGTGATTGGTGGAGAGCGTTGTCAATGGCAGAGG
The DNA here is from genome assembly GCA_903364295.1 of Serranus cabrilla. Classification (NCBI taxonomy): domain Eukaryota; kingdom Metazoa; phylum Chordata; class Actinopteri; order Perciformes; family Serranidae; genus Serranus; species Serranus cabrilla. The sequence goes on along the minus strand of CAFUXE010000771.1, from coordinate 318,059 downwards.
CCGCGAACACTGGCGCGTGCACTGCAACTGTCCGAACTGTCAAATTAAACCTAAACGGCAGCTCTATCCGAGGAGGCTCTAGTTTAAACCATGGCCTGAATTTATACACTTTTTAATCATTTGTGCAGCACCTTTTACACATGTAGCTCAAAGTGCGTTACACTTTTACCAATTACATTTTTAAAGAATAGAAATTTAAACCATGAATTTGAAAACAGCATGTGGGTTTAAAATCATAGAGCAATGGTTCAAAATATCAGTTTTTATTTATTTAACTAAAGAGGTTCAGAAGAAACACGTCAACCAATATAATGGTGTATAAAATGTAATAAGAAGAATCTCAAGAGACAAAGCAGACGTTACATGTATGTTCTTTGGCTACAGAAGCCTGCTGGAAGCCAGTGTCTGCAACATGTAGGCTGAGGCCTTAGACTGTACATGGAGATTATATAAGATCTTTCTGTACAGTCTAGGGCTGGGACACTGGCTGAACAGAAGAGAGGAGCTTCAAATGCACTGACTACATCTATACAATAAAGAGGTATCAATGTCAAAAAGCTCTGTCCATTTTACAAAAAAAAAATAGAAACATCTCGAATAAGAGACAGCCGACTGAATATTTACCTCATGCAATGAAATACAGCATATTAGTTTTCCAGTGATTGTTTTTCGGACTCAGATTAAACAAGCAGGTGTAGCAGTAAAAATTGACAAATTATTTTGCTCATAGAAAGAAAGTTTACATACATACACATGATCCAAAGTAATGTGGCATGATATAAAAAATACTGACGAACAACACTGACTGAATAACTTATATCTTAACCTCCTGTCTGCTGCAAATATGGACCTTTGTAATACAGTGATGTTTAGGGGCAAATCCTGAGTGTGTAGACTAAAGGGGGCATCTGAGGAGAAAATTTCAAATGCAATTTTTCACCTGTCACACAACAATAAACAATGGAGGCAAATCATCACAATAATAATGCTGAAGTTCCCCTTTGTCAAGTCATATGGTCCAAATGTATGACTGAATAACACACTCATCCAGGACTAACTTGCATAGGCAGCACACAAAAAACGTCTTCATAATTGGGTATACAACATTCATCTTATGCAGCACTGTTTTATAGCTACCAGACAAAGTAAAAAGTAAAACTAAATAGGTCCTTAAAGATTTCAGTCAAAAGTTAAGACATTTTAATCAATTTTAAATCAAAATATTTTAAAGATTATGGATGCAGACTAAGGTGGGGGAGCTTCTTTAGAAAATCTTACAATGGAAACAAAATGCGTTTTTTTTTTTTTTCTTTTAAATGGACACAATTTACTCCTTTCTTTTTTTAAGTCCTTTTGGGTTTCGGCTTGTGAACATTTACACACTGAAAATTACACTTCCTTTGAGGATGTTTTTCAGAATATGGAGTACGACTAACATAAAAAGGGATTTAAAGAATTAATTTTTGGGGCGAAAATGCTGCCTTGTACGAGATGAAAAATTCAAATTAATTGTTCCAAATTAGAAGGTGGCCTAACAGATTATCTGATTCATGCAATTGTTGTGCAATGATTTTTTAAAAAGGAGAAAATGCTCAACAAGAAAAAGAAAAGAAAGTAAGTGTTAAAGGTAATAATAAACGTAGTATAATTCTTTATAAAATAAAACAATTGCAGCAACACATTGCTTTTGTATCGAGTTCCTCCTGAACTGCTAACAAACGAGAACACTTTCCAAAACACAACTGAAGGATATGTCTGCCCAAGAGAAACTTCACTGGGACTAGAGAAGGGGACACTGTCGTAAAGGGACATGTATTTATGTTACCTAAACATATGTTATTGTTCATTGCATGATTGCAGTAGTGAAATTAATGAAAAATCCTTTAACAAAGTCTCCCCTTCTTACTCTTAATTTCTGAGATTTATGATTTAATGAGTCCAACTACATTCTGCTGAGAAAAAAAAATACAATTTCTTAATAACTGATGAAAAGCATATCACTGGATTAAAAATTAAGTACAATAACAATTTACTGAAAGCCTTCAGGTACAGTGCACTGTTCAATTATTTCCCCCTGAATGAATGGGGGGGTTTGCTGTAAACATTTAAAACAAATGATGAAAGAACACAAATATGTGGTATAATGACAATGCCCTGTCTTGTTCGTTAATGAACTGTAACCTTTAAACATGAGGAGAACATGTTTAAATGTGCACTGGACCTGTAGGCTTTGCAGTAAGCTTAACAAAGGCATATATCAATTAATGCTGTGAATACAGGCTGTGTGCACGTCCTCGGCACAGCCATAAACCTCTTCAGGCGCTGGTTAACGGTTAGAAGTGATGATGATGACAACAACGACGTGTCTAGGAGGCGGTGACTCCTTCCCACTCCACCAGGTACTGCACCTTGCCGTCAAGGGTGACCCTTCGTGCCAGGACCTTGTACTTTTCCCCACAGGCCAGCCGCCCTGCTGCTCCGAAATAGCTGCTGATGGAGCTCTTGAGGTGCGAGAGCTGGCTGTTGGGGTCCATGCCGTGAACTATGTCCGTGGAGTGAAGCCCAGGGAGCGGGCTGAGTGCCTCCGTGGCTGAGGGGTTTGGGTCTGCGTGGCTAGGAGGGGGGATCTCTGGGTTGGGGGGCTGCAGGGCCCGTCGTGGTCGGCCGCGTTTCCTTTTTAAGGGGGGAGCGGAAACAGGCATGGTGCAGGCTGTGGTGCGCGTCTTGCTGGAGCTACAGAGGCTGGAGGGTGTTTGATAGGAAAAGAGGAAGTTAAAAAAAACTGAATTTTGGTTGAAATACAATTAAAAGACGAGGCTACAGCAGCTGTACGGTGCCAGCAGGGCTTTGAAATACATGCCAACATCAGCATGTTAACATGCTCACAGTGGCAACGCCAACAAGCTGATGTCAAGCAGGTAACATTCACCATGTACAAAATCCTAGTTAAGCATGCTAACATTTGCCAATTATTACTAAAATATTACATAAAAAAACAATAAAACACTGAACATTTTATTTTAAATATTATTTATTCATACATTGGCTCCCTTATCAAATCATCAGCATCTTGTTCGATTTAACATGATTATCTTTAATATACCAATGTTGAGACATTACACTATACAAGCTTACATGCCAAACTGATCCATACAGGAGCCGCTGTGGCTGCAGGTTTTTATTCTAACCAAGCGGGAGAGCACCTGACTCGACTCACTATCACGTCAGGTGTGCTTCTGCTGGGTTGGACCTGCAGCCACATGGCCTTTTCTAAACCATCCAAGATCCGCTTGAGAAACTTCAGTCTCAACAGAAGTTGTGGATCAGCAGACTGACATGTCAAGGTGAGAAAGTGTTAAATGTTGCATTTGCATAGCAGACATACCTGGACTGTCTTGAAATGCTAGTTGAGGTAGTTTCTGTGGTGCTCAGGGCTCCTATAGATTCCACATCTGAAGACAGCAGAGACCTCTCACTCCTGGTGTTGTGGGGAGAGTAAAAGAGAGGACAGAGAATGAAAAATGATATGCAGAAAAGAAAATTGCTGCTGAAAGTAGCAGCTACTGGACACAGAGCTGTTAGTCAGATGACCCTGACAATAAGGTCGCTTCACCACTACATGGTAAACAATTGTTTAGGAACAGAAAATGTGATCCACAATTGCTGACTTACTTGATAGAGGTTAAGTGATCCAATGTGTGGGGCTCTAATGGCAGAGGCTTTCTTACATTCTGTCAAAGACAATAAAAAAAGCAACAATTTCTCAGTGGGTTTCCTTTTAATTTAACAGTTTCTCAATATCCCAAGCCAGAGTTACAGTGTGCGTTTGTGAGTGAAGCTCAGATCTATACATAGTAATGCAAAAATACCCACCTCTTTCTACAACTATGTACACGCCCATCTCACGCCCACTAAGATATACAAAAACACACACATACACACACCTGGGATAGAAGTTCACTGCGTTGTGTTTTAGCCAGATATCGTGCTCCTTGCTTCCTCTTTTTCTTCTTTTTCTTCTTCTTCTCTGTGCCATTGGTTAAAGTACTGCAAGCTCTGGAGCAACAACAACAACATTTCACAACAGTTTCACAAGAAACACTGTAAATGTCAAACAGTCACACATGATGATTCAAATTACACGAACGCATCCACACTGCATTTATAGCATAAGTTCAACAGAAGCAGGTCAAATTCAAGAGTTTATGATGAATGCGGGACTTATCCCAACATTTAACTTCAGAACTTTAATTGTGGGTTTCACATCTTACCTGGTGCCTGGTAGGGCCTTGGTGGACTTGAATCCCTTGATGGTGATCTCGTGTGAAGCCCTCTCCATCCCTCTGCTGGTTGGTTCATCCGTGTTAGGGGGGGCAGGAGGGAAACGGATCCTCAGCCCAAACAAGTGCTTCTTCTTCTTTACCTCCTTTCCCGACATGAACCTGGAACAGAGAAAGAGAGAGTAATGGCATGTAGAAACGCATTGGACAGAGTACAGGAAAAATACTTTAATCAACAAGAAAAACAATTAACTAGAGAAGGAATAACTCACATGCTGCTGTTGTTGTTTAATGCCTCCAGAACTCTTTCATATCGCTGAGATCTGGGAGTGCTGGCGAGCTGCAGAAACAGGGGAGGGGGGGTCGCCAGACAGGAAAGACAGGAAAAAAGGAAGACAGAAAAAAGGTGAACACTCCTGAAAATTAACGCCATATGGTTTCAAACCTAATTTGGCAACCAGAAGGGCAATTTAAAAAAAATAATGAACCCACTAGGACAGCTAACAATGTGGTTTTCTAGTCTCCACTCGATTGAAATTCATTGGTGTATTAAGCAGCTACATAGTATGGAAACCGCTAACATGGAACAGATTCACAATTCTTAACATCCTGTGCCAAATTCAAAACGTACACATATTAAATCAACTACCAGGCTACAAATATACAATGTATCTTTATGTTTAGTAAAAATGTAAAGTCTACACTTTCTTAGTAGTAATCACGTGGTGGAAGCGCGGTATTGAGGGGCCGCCTAACACCCGCCCGAATCATGAGTCAATCAAACCGCCAGTTAATAGCATCAATTATATAATTAAAAGCAAACTTATCAGAAAATGAAACACTTGACTACATATCAGCTTGAGGAGAACTACCTGAATTGACTGAAACCATATAAGGGAAAAGTGTATTTGATGTGTCCTCTGATGTTTTAGTTTGACCAATGTCCCATCTGCTAACATGGAGGGTGAAGGTTTATGACCTATACCTCAGCCGGCCACCAGGGGGCGATCCAGATGTTTACTTTTTTCAGGAGTTGTAAGGCCATCCACTTTTACAGTCAAAAGGCCAGAATTGGCCACTGGTGTGCTACAAATGAACGTTAGTGAATAGACACATGATAAGTGGTGTTACCTCTCCCAGCTGCAGCAGCTCCCAGTTGTCGTTGATGTAAGTCATCAGGTCCATCTCAGAGTCAAAGTACTTCTTCTTGTGAATCACACTCAAGTTGTAGAGGCTCAGGTGTGTCACATCCTCCCTGAAACATTTTAGTAACACCTGTTACTATACTCAGTCTGGTTGAAAAAGAATATCATAAGAGACAGTGGTACAGCTACGGGAACTGAATTATAGGCATCTAGTATGTGGGAAGAGGGGCAATCACATCCTGGTTTATATAATCAAACAATATACTATATTAAAGTTAGGCTATCTGTGTCAAAGCTGAACATACATCTTAAGATGCACTTACCATCTGAGAGGCAGTCGGCTGAGGTACTCTGGTCCAACGTTACAAACGGAACAAATAAACAGATAAAACCTAAAGATACAGAAACATAAACACACGTCAGCTGATGACGCCACAGAACTATTCAGTGGCCACAGGACATATTTTTAGGACCTGGTGCTTTATCGTTCTCAAAGGTAAATGTGAGGACATGAAAGGATGTGAATAATGAATAATGAACATGGAAATAAGCATCTGAACCATCACGTATTTTTTTTAAGGTTGTTTGAAGTCATTTTAATGTTAATAAGGATTGTTTCACCAGTTAGAACTGGAATCATAGCGAGAAGCACAAGCACCGATAGTGCTGTAGTCTAACGTTTGAATGGACGTTTAAGGTGTCCAAAACAGAAGTCTTATAAGTATAAACAAATACATAGTTTTATCGTACCTATCTCCGTAGAGCATGGGCATCTGTAAGCAATGGAGACACGCCTCATGGAACCACTGCTGACATCCGTTACACTGCAGCATCTTCAGGTACCAACTTCAAGGAAAACAACAGACAGAGTGGTTAGCTGTACCAAGATCGTTTTTAAATGCGTAGGAAATTGTTTAGTCATCTTCTTTAGTGTGTTCTGTGAAGTGTGTAATGTGTTACTCACTCTCCTGGACCCCCACAGTAGCAGTAGCACTGCTCAAGGTTAGTCTTGTGGCTCTGGTCCCAATCCAGGTCGTCCAGGACGTATGGGAAGGACAGGTGCAGCCCCATATGCTGCTGCTGCTGCTCGTGTTGCAGAAAGCCTTTAGCAGATGCCCCCCTCATGTGTGCACCCCCCCTCTGTAAACCACACAGATCAGAACACGTTCATCCCTACATACAACTATGTACACACATTTACTCCATAGTTTCTCTCATGCTTTATAACGTCTTTTATCTCCATGTTGGTTTACAGTAAAGCAGAGCAAATAATGAGTCTCACAAAACAGCAAAGATGTAATTATAGGCTCATCTGATCAAACAACTCAATATTCAAATAAAGTTCTAAAGCTGTACCTTAGGCATCAATGCGAGCTGGCACTCTGAGCAGAGCCACTTGTCGTCAGAGTCGATGACAGAAGCATCAATGACGGGGGTGTGGCACAGCTGATGGTAGCCTGAGGGACAATGAACAAGTTTACATGCAGCTGTCCTCTACTGGATCACTCTGAAGTAAAAATGCACTTTATAACCAGAGATTGGGCTTCAATAGGTAGACGAACAAAGAATGGATAAGTTATATGACTTACAAATAAAGAGGACAGCATTGAAAAAAATGCTGTTTAATGTTCTTTATGAGAGCATCAGAGACGATGAGCCGTACCTTGTCCACACTTGTCACAAATGACTATTTCATTGGGTTCATCTGAAGTTTCATCCTGGCATATAGAGCACACAATGTCATCGTCCTCATCATCGTCATCATCTTCATCCCCTGAAAAAGACATAAGGCAGATGAATATATCGGTGATTGGTTGAGTGCTTTGCCTGTTGTTTTCTTGGGGGGATTTTTGTCATTATTCATTTTCTGTAATCGCTTATCCTATCCGGGCAGCGGGGGGCTAGAGCCGATCCCAGCTGACATTGGCAGAGAGGCGGGGTACACCCTGGACAGGACGCCAGTCTTTTTTGTCATTATTATTATTATTATTCAAAGTAACCAAAAATACCAGGATGTTGATCTGCACGGCAGCAAAGTGAGAAATTCAACCACTGGAGGTCAGCAGAAAACAAGGCTTTTTAATAAACACTGTGTAGATACAGCTGCACAGCAACATGTGGATCACCACAATTTGAAATAGGTAAAGATCTGGGGAAAAAAATATAGGATCAAATTGTAAATATTTGTCAAGATGTTTTTGAAATCTATTGCAAATCATGCTATGCTTTATTAGCAGATCTGTGTCATGTTTGTATTTTAACTGACTAATCTGGAGATGGATGGACACAACACTGTGTGTATCCCCCTATGATCATGTTTGCTTGTGCTGCACTGATGTCAGACACTGGACAGTTAACTGCCAGCAACAGGAGCAGGAAGATAAGCAAGGAAGAAGAAAGCAGAAAGAGGTGTGGACGACAACAACAATACTCATTCAAGAGTTTGAGCAAAGCCGGTATAAAACTAAAGTTCAGATGCTGCAAGGCAATAAATTAACATATTTTTATTTTTTATTTTATAGTCATATCAAAATATTAATCCAAACATATACATCTTAAAGTTGAAGGAACTTACCAGTCTGAATGTCCTTCCACAGAACCCAAGACTTTGACCGATCCTCAAAAACTACAAAGCATCTCTGTTTGTCCCGATCTATCTGAAGGACAAAAAGAAAAGAAACAGATTTGTTTCCCTTAACACCACACTGATCTTTGAAGCTAATACAGAATCCAGTCCAAGCATTTCACATCTTCACAGAAGTCCAGTCAAAGATGAGATCAAATGGCCAGAAAAGTTTCAAATGTATGCCCCTGAAAGGCTCCTTAGGGTGCTATTAAACTGGGCTGTTTCCTGTGTTGTATATCTGGTGCATGTGATGGTACATGGATTTAACAACAAATGTAAGTACTAGAAGGAGTGTTTCCCTCACACCAACCTTGGTGATTGTCCCCAAGTAAAACAAGCCATCTGACCACCGGGCCAAGACGTCCTGTCCCTCTGTAAACCTGTCAGACATGCTGTCCTCTCCATACTCTCCCTGAGCAGAGAGGCTTGTGGGGGACAAGGACACAGCCTGCTGCTGCCGCTGGGGGACAGCTCTGTGGTGGACAGACAGGTGGTCCACAACCCCCGAGTCTCTGAAATAGACAAGAGATGAATGAGATTAATTATATTTCCAGGTGATATGAAAATATCTGTTTATTTGTTTCTACAATTTCTAGTGGTGCTTATTTTAACAAGCGGTGCACGCAGCTGCATGCTGAATACAGTGTGTAGAATCACAATGGCAAGTTCCACCCAGATACTTTTAGCTATACCCTGTTAGCAACATTTGATGAGATAAACATAAGTGACTTGGCATGCGAGTCTGCCAAACTGTGGTGAGGGGAAATCAGTAAGAACAGAGTGAGAGTTGTACATAAGGTAGGGTGGGTGTGTCTATGCAGTTACATCACTGCAGTGGATGCAAATGAAACACATGCTAACAAACATTCAACAGCAGAATTAATGGTAATAGTCCACCTGATGCATTAGTTTTATTTTATTGTTTGTCTTTGTATCAGTTCCACGGCATTAGAAATGCTTTTAGGCTTTACAGCCTATTGTGAACAGTTGTGGTCAGAGTTTGTTCCCTGATTGGACAGAAGTTTGTGAAATGTTCCTTATTTTTACAATGAAAATAGTAACTACGGTAACACTGCTGCAGGCCTCTACACACTATTTTGACTTTGTCACTATTGTCTGTTGTTCAAAATAAATGAAAAGAAACCTGTGGAATGCATAATAATTATATTTTATTGGGAGTCAGGGTAAAATTTCCAATACAAGACAGGGTTAAGCTTTCTAGACAGGCCCGAGGCTTTTTTCTTCTTTAAAAAAAAAAAAAAAAGTATTTCAACTTTGTTTATACAACAAATCAAAATCTTGCCTGAAGGGGTTTGGTAATCTGTACAGCATAGCACACCCTGACTTTAAAAGTATGCAACACTATAATTTTCACCATCAGCGAATTCCTTTGTAACAGCCAATAGGAACTATGTGAATACATATTTGTGAATCTCTACTGAAATACCGTCCAGTGTCCTATGTGTAATAGCAATGAAAAATACAAGGATATATTGTGTGGATACAAAGATCTTACAAAACGATGGCTGAAAATTAACCGCATGCCATTTCCCCTCCAGTGGATACAAACAACAGGTGATTATACTCATAATTAGTGCTAATTGGTAATTAACCTCAGCCATGCAGTCAGAAAGTTGGCTGTAGGGAAATGCTGAGTATTTCTCCAGCATATACAAAGTCAAAATCTACAATAAACACAAAGATTATACATTTTGCACACATAGCTATCAGTGCATATAATGTTAAACTGTCAATTAAATGTATGTGACATTTTTCAGCAATATTTATACAAATAAACGCTCAATATTTGTCTTCTGCTGTGAAACATAATTTATTAAGTTAAGTTAAAGCTGTGGTTTTAATTATATTGTTCCTTTCAGTCACTGTATGTCAAACCGTGACTCCCTTTGTTCGGATATTGAGTGAACGGGGTCAATATCGGCCACTAACGAGGATAAAGAGCCAGTTTGAGATAACGTTGCTAACAGAAATGTCTTGTTAAATGAAATTACTAGTAACCAGGCCTGATTATTAGCGGTAATAATCCGCATGTAGAGCGGTAACCCCGGAGAGGTCGCTGACCGTCGGACCCACACCCCCCCACAGGAAGAAAACATGATGACAACAATACCTCATTCGGTCACCTCCGCTTCTACAAATGACTCATACAACAAAATAACTCGATATGAACGGCCGCTGGTATCCTTCTTTGTCTGTGGTTGAAATTATCTCAAAGGGATATCGCGGAAACTTGCGGGGCTCGTGCCTTCTTCAGAAGATAACAAACGGCTCATTTTCCCCCAGCACGTTCGCCATTTTGGTTTCCCGCTGATGATCGGGGAGTGCATTGTGGGAATCGTTTAAACTGCTGCTGCTGCTGGCTGCTGCTGCTCCGCTCACCTTTTTTTTTCAAACATTTGAAAATGTAGGCAGGGCATTTACTAAACAGGACATATCCGCCCCTTAAAGTAGTAGTTTTTTGTTGGGCTTACTTAAACACTGCATTTATTGCGGATTTCCTTCTGACAGTGTGAATGAAAAAAAATACAAACTAACATTATTTAATGGATATTACACATTACAGATTAAACTTTTAAAAAAGCTGTTTATTCTAAAATTAAGCTGGATAGCGTTCAATAAACTTATAGCCACTCGCTATAACATGAGGCGTTGACAGGTCATTTTTTTATTTGGGATGTTATGACCGGAAGTTTAGCAACCATTTAAAAAATAAGACTTTAATTGTGAAAGGCGTGGCGGAAGTTAAACCATAAACGTCTACTTTGCAAATTATTTTGATTTTACCTAGGATATTTATTGATATTCATTTATAACAGTAGAGACATTATATTTTTATGATTTAAACCATATCGATTGTAAACGTTTATTTTAAACCTTTCCTAAAATTCTACACTCACAGATGCACATGGACAAAAAAAACACACATACCTCACTTTAAAATAGAAATTTGATAATGTATTGAAAGACAGCAAGAAATTAAGATACTACAGCCATAGAAACAAGGCCTCAAATGTTTTTTCTTTAATGTCTTCACTGTGTGACATGGTACCCCATGTATATAGTTCTGTCCTATCCTGTCTCTTTTTCAATGTGTATGTTAAGTTGTGTTTTGTTTGCAGATAATGAAGTATGTTTTAAAAAAGAAATACATATAGGCAGGGGATTTACTAAGCAGGGCATATCACCACCTCATCCTGCAGACCCCAGAGATATACTTTTTGCATATCTTACAGGTGCTTTATTCTTTCATTCCCATTTTTTGACTTTGTCAATCAATTTGTTCATATCTTAATTATCTGTTTATGTTTTAATTAGTGCCAAGGGGACCCAAGTCAAAAGCACCCAATTGCTGCCTGTGTGATTTTAATGAATAAAACAGAATAAATGGATGAAATGTTTACCATGGATCCTAATTAAAAAATATAACTCACTATCAGGGGAGTAGGGGCACTCTGCCAGTCATTCTGAAAGATACAGACACAAAGCCTCCAACACACAAAGATTGTCTGAAATAATGATCTTTTGTTTATTATTTTGTTCAGATGGCATTAATTACATAACAATAATAATAATAATAATAATAATAATAATGTTTTTAGAAGTTATCAATTTGCTATGATAGTTGTTTCTTACAGTAGTTTTTTTGGGGGACCTCCGTTAGTAGTATGTGTATGTTAAGAGGAAGAAGATATAGCCTACTGTTTTGAGGGGTGGAGCACTGCATCTTTTCTATGGAATTTCTTTCCCCAAGTAAGATAAAATAAGATATGACAAAATAAGATAAGATAAGATAAGACTTAATTAATGCTGATACAAATAAAAATAACACATTGTATACATACATTATATACACATAATATACATAAAATACTTACATGGCGGCTATTGAACATTATTGTGAATATTTCACATAGTTTTTTTCCCTGAGCTACACTAGACAACAAATTTTAAAAAAATCAGACACGATGTTAACAGGTATTTTTTTATTTAGAATATTTTGACCGGAACCTGTGCTACTCTTTAATTGTGAAAGGCTTAACGGAAGTAAGATCACGTTGCTAGCTTGCTAGCTTGATCCGCTCATGGCTTCAGAGTTTAGATAGCCACCACACGACCACTCATGATGGCTCGTTGATATCAGCGCCGTGGTGAATCCTCGCTGACACACATTTCGTCGGTTTTCTTGACAAAATGAAAACTTAAAAACGTTTAATTTGTGGACGAACAAGTTGCGCCTGCGCCGTGGTCCTACGTTTTTTTTCCTCCAGCTTGAGGTATGTTGCTTTGCTTGAAAACCAGCAGCTGCTGCAAAAAGCAGAGGCACAGGCAAAGTGCAATATCAGATCGACTCACATTGACAACACAAAACGACAGTCCAGGCCTTTGGATAACAACGGGGCTCAAATCTGGTTACATGCAGTCATTTCTGCCTGCTCTGTAAGCGAGACGAGCCGTTTTATGAGGAGGACGCTCTCTCTCGTGGATGATCTCCCACAGCCAGGTCCACGTATTGAGAGATGATCTATTTTTGTGATGGCGAAGGGTCTGTTTCCACGGGCCTGGGTGAAAAAGTCTTTCTACTTTCAGGTAATATCAATGCTCGATAATTCCTACGTAAATACACATCCATATGCAGCGGGATGTGTTTGAATTGACAGTGAACTGTGTATAAGGGGGTCGATGTGGTGTCACATCAGCCTGACAGCTGGCAGCAGCTCCTCAGGCTGCTCTGATGGGTATCATGGGCTGTGTGAACATACCTGAGGAATGTGACTGCTGATAACACATTCAGTTGACAGTTTTTCCTGCGGATCCAGAATGGTTATTGCAGAGCAGGCCTACCACTGAGAGTGTGTACAACATGTGAGGAAAAATTAGTAATCCATGCCAGGACTTATTAACCAGGCCGGGGAGGGATCTCTGTGTGGATCATTTCATCCCAACTTTTCTTCTTCTCACATTTGACTGAAAACATGCCCAGACATTTCATTCACAGCAAACAGTTCTTTTCATTAGATCCAATAGTGCCAGAGCAGCAGTAATCCTTCTGGTCGGATAATAAGGTTGAACATTCTCACTAGTGGTTTGCTGCCAGCAACTACAGTAAGGAGCTTATGAAAGAGGAAGCGAATACAGGGTTGCATTTGCTGTGAGAAGAGTAAACATATTGCTATATTACTACATACAGTACAGGCTGTATCCATAGACTGCAGTGTGTGGACAGTTGGGTTCAGGAGATGAGACATGTTTCCTGTGGCCTCATGGGCTGGTTAATTTAACAAGATCAGTCCCAGGTCATCTTGCACCAATTCAAATAGTCCCAATCCAACATCCTACTGCACACACACAAACACACTGTATGCATGCTTACATCTCTAGCCAGACTGATTCTGTGTTTGCATACTTTTGGCTGCTTCTGTTCCTGTTTTGGTGCAGAGTTTGTAAGGAGAAGAACACAATTTTGACAAAATCACTGTTGGAATGATATTTTAGCAAATTTGAGCATTTTGTATCCCACTGAGCTTAGTTTCATATCAATGAGTGCCTTTATTATTAGGTAAAAGGCCAACACACAAGCATATCCAAAATCTGCATGGTACCAAATCTAAAAGAAGTCTTGTTAGGGGGGTTATGGCAACACACCAAGATGTGTTGGCAGAGAGGCAGGGTTTCCAGGTCCTTTACAGGACATGGTGTCTGGTTTGCATTGAGGCTCCAACAAGAACTCAACAGGGTTACCATGATCACTTTGCAGAGGGAAACCTTAGAACTGCTTTTCTTCATTATTCCATGTCCCAGCATCGATGGGTTTCCACTGAACTAAAGATATGCAGTTAACTCTGTAAATTAATTTCCCCACATGTGTCACACAACAAGTACATCAAGATTAGAAAGCCACATGAACAGAAAGTCTTTCCTGTTTGGTCTCTTTGATATCAGAATTGAAGATCTTAGGTGTCTTTGCCCTGTTTTGGGGGACATACATATTAGGAAGGAGCCGAGATCAAGATATTTTTTTCTTCCATGCAGTGGTCTGCGGGGGCAGTGACCCCTCGACTCTGCACTCCGAAGAGGAAGTGGGAGAGAAAAGGATGATTGTGAAACTACTGGCCATCATTGGTGACACTACCCAATGAATTAAACTGTGAGGACAGCTCCAGGCTGCTCCGTCCACAGTATATGGTGTGATACCGAAGGTCTTTTGTCCCCACTGTAGTAACCAGACTACAAGAAGTCAATACTTCATGAGAGTTAACGCACAGTAACTCAATCTAAGCTGTTGACAGCTGGTAACCCCACACAGACTACAGGCTTTGTTCTATTACATGTGGACTTTGCACAATTAAGTCAACTGTATCAGTCTTCCTGCCTGAACCTTTTATAACCAGCTTCAGTTATCATCAGTATTTTGCTGTTGCAACATGAACCATGGTGCATGTTACAGGGATAGTGGTTGTATGAGCTACATGGTCAGTCTACTTCCTCCAGGACATGAAGGTCAGCAGCCCTCAGCTTGGAGAAGCAGGCAGGGAAGACAGGCCATGTGCGGCTGTGATGAGGGTATATGATGAACATATTTTACACACCTAGAAAGGCCAAACAAAAAAAAAGATTGCCAGTTTAACTGTATGACATACTTAGAATATTTCCACTGCTTTACCCTGATGTCATACACCCCTTTCCAACAAGGAACTGACGCCGTTATGCTCTCTTCAAAGCCACCAGACTCCTCACACAAAAACAGTGAATTTACCTCACAGAATGCAGGACTTGTTGGCTTACTGCTGCCTCAATCAGTGGCCTTGTTTGTTTTATTGTGTGGCTTTGGTGTTTTAAGGGCTTAGTTGAGATTCACCAAAGTCACACATTAACACAAATAAACAAACTGAATGTGGCAGTTGTAGAACAGCAACTCCTGTAGTGTTTGTGGTAAAATTACTGTTTTTGTCAAAGGAGTCTGGTGGCTTTGAAGAGAGCATGGGTGGATATAACAGTTCCCTGTCCTGCCAGTTCCCTGTCAGAAAGGTAAAGTAGTTAAAATATAGAAAATATATACTTAACTTATATTACCAACAATGTAATTATATCTGCTTCTCTAAACTGGCCACCATCTTTTTTGCCCTTTTATTCAAGTGTTTCATATTTTACTTTATTCCACTGTTCAAGTATAATATTTGAATTCCTTTTGTGATTTACTTACACTGCATCATTTCACATTCACATGTATTTTAACTACAGTACATTGTACATTTCTCTCTCTCCTGCTTTGTAGTATGCACAGTATCAGCTAATATTTTGACACTTGAATCCCCTGCGTGGGATCAATTAAGTTTATCTAACGTTATCTTACACTACACGACATATTAGGTTCCATGAAGAGGAGACAGTGCAGCCGAGCACGGAGCCAGTGAAGGGTACAGCTCTTTGTTGCTCGGGTTTCACTTCCATAACTTACAGGCTTCGTCATGTGTTTGCTCAGACAGCGTGCACACCTGACTTTTATCTCACCGCATTGTCCATGTGTTTCACGCACATACATTTCCTACTTACAGCACCCACATGCATACAGAACGAGATAGTGGTGTGTAGTTGCTTTGGACTCCCGCTCCCTCCCTGGAGGCCCGCTATCTGTTTGTTCATCTCTTCAGGACACAGCGTTTTTTTAAAAAAAGCTCTAACCGAAGCTGCTGTTAAAGCTCAGTTTGGTTATAGTACCAAAGGGAAAAGGAGGCAGGAAGACTCTGGTTTTCCTGTATCCCCTCTGTGCCTCTATTTGATGTCTGCAGCTTGGATGTGTTGCATTCTTTGTGGGGACAACTTCTGTGAAAAAGCCCAGGACCTCGTTAGGTTCAAAACCCACAAAGAAGTCATTTGTCTTAACCTTAAAAGCGACAGAAATGAGTGTGTATGTGAATCTGATCTGGGAGTCTGATATTTTAATTTGTGCTGCAGTTTGTAAGGACATAAAACAGGAAAACAGATCCTCAGTGCAGACCAGAGCTGTTTACCAACTGCAGTAATCACATCAAAGATTTAAAAAAAAAGAAGTCTTTTCCTTGGTCCCGGCCTCGCTGGGTGCATATTTTGTCGGGGTTTAGAAACTGTGCCGGAGCTGAATTGAGAGGAACAGCACGCTGCCAAAATATACACAGCATAAGCTGTTCCTGCCATGCGATCAGAGTGAGATTCAAAATCACTTTATCCTCCCAAGTGCAGTTACAGTCCTTGGAGAGAAATTCACTGCAGTTTTGTTTTAGTAAAAGTCACATACTGTGTCTGACAGCAAACCTGACCCAAATTCTTTTCCACAATGCTCCACTGCGCCTTCCAACAACTTACTTTCTTTTCTTTTTTTTTTCCCTTCTTTACTTTCTCGCAATGCAGTAGTCACTTACTGCTAAAACGAGCATCGAAGGATTATTGATTGCAATTTAAACAAGCAAGAGTTAATTTGCTGAAACGGATAAAAGCCAGTCATGAAATGAATGAACCAACATCTGTTTTATTGATATTCCTTTAAGTGCACGATTAAAAAAACATGATTTATGAAAATTTAAAAAGAAGAGATCAACACAACCCAACACCGTTTCCACTTGTGTTCCCTGGCTTGCACCAAAAAAAACAGGATTTAGGAAATAAAATTTAAAAAAGAGATGAAAATGAAACCCTCATAAACCTTTATTTTATTTATATTTTACAAAATAGATGCAACAGTTTAATTTGTAGCCGAAGTTCAGCAGTTTTGCTCTACATTTTCTATTTTTCAGCAGTTATGTATCATTTATGCCTGTTAAGACCATTTAAAAACAAAAGTAAAGAGAGAAAATACACAATTGAATGTGTATTTTTTGTTCTTTTCCATTGTGTTGTCTTTCCTCTAAATCTTGTGATATGTTATATCACTGTCACAGACTGCATTAACTCGCACAATGTCACTGAGACAACGGTCCCTCTGTCCACAGAGGCATTGTGGGACATGTGACATGTGCGTCCTGTGACACGGGCAGAAATCTGATTTGTCTTTTTTTAAAGAGCCATAACCAGAATGGCATGTGACTCTGGAACAACGGGATCCACACCTCTAAACCATTTTCCAGCTTAATGAGCTATTGTTGCACATGGTGACAAACAGCCAGCCGAGGCCTTGTCATGGGACACCCCCATGCTGTCACCATGGTAACCCATTATGTGATCAGGTCTGATTAGGGTGTGCAAATGTCTGGCTCGATTCGACATCCCCGTCGGTGTAATGTGCCTGAAAACAAGTTAATACAGGCAGCACGGCTCAGTCTGGGACAGTCGGATGAACATTTTCTAAATATTAGTCGACTAATCTCTTCTTGGCAGTAAGCCGGGTATATTTCCAGGCTCTGGATCAATCTTAAATTTTCTGTTTCTGCTCCTCCTCCATAGGCTCGGATCTCCTTTGTGCGGGTGAAGTACCTGTTCCTGACATGGCTGACTGTGCTGGTGGGCAGCTGGGTGCTCTATGTGCAGTACTCCGCCTACACAGAGCTGTGCAGAGGGCACGAGTGCAAGAACGCCATTGTGAGTAATAGTGTTATGTTCCACCTTGTTATTTTAAATAATTTTCCCTAATTATATTTTGCAATAACCACTGGGGGAGGAACACTTCGCCTTTGGGTTGCATTAAGAAGTTGTTGTTGTTTAAAAATTGCACAAGTCAACCTCAACATTTCACTTGGCTTCTGTGAGGCAACTAAAACGTGTTGGAAATCGTATGTGTTCTTTTTTAAGACTATATTTAACATAAGAAAAAGCCAGAACTTTTGTTGTGATTGGTATAACGTCTTACGATGGGTTACGATGTAGAAAAATAATATGAATAATAAAGATATAATATAAATTATTATATGAAATAATCTAATCCTGTTTTCTGATGATCAGACATGCAGTAACTAATATTATAGATGAATGTAACATTCACTCACACCTCTCCCTCTGTCCCCCAGTGTGATAAATACAGGAAGGGGATCATCGATGGCTCTGCCTGCAGCAGTCTGTGTGACAAAGAAACTCTCTACATGAGCAGGTGTTTGTCCACGCTGCCAAATAACCAGGTAGGAAACACATTTGACTTTCTGTTTACGCTTTGACTCAGCGTTCAGCCTGTTTACAGTTTCCGTGGCATTGTGTTTGCCAGGTGTACACAGGAAGCTGGGGAGACCACGATGGGACGATCCGCTGTAAGCTGGGGGAGGTGGTGCACTACGAGCTGGGCGAGGAGCCGGAGCCCCGGAGGGAAGCCCCCGTGTTCGACAAGCCCACCAGAGGCACGTCGGTGGAGAAGTTCAAAGAGATGGTCTTTAATCACCTCAAGGTAAAAGACAGAACCAGATATTTCAGTCTGTGAGGGACTGAAACCTGGAAAGACCCTCTTCAACTCTCTGCTGTCTCTCCTCATCAGTCCAAGCTCGGAGAGCAGGCGAACCTCGCCAGCCTCGTCAGCCAGATCCTCTCTGTGGCTGATGGCAACAAAGATGGACGGGTGTCACTGCCAGAAGCCCGCTCTACATGGGCCCTCCTGCAGATGGATGAGGTATCATAACAAGCCACTGAATGATAAACTGTTATCCGTGGCACAAAATATGTTGTTTTTGTGTTCGATGTCTCAGTGTGAGTTGAGACAGATTTGTGCTTTGTGATTCGAGGTGCTGCTGGGCCTGCTGCTCCAGGACCGCGGACACACTCCTCGCCTCCTCGGGTACTGCGGGGACCTGTACATGACAGAGCGAGTCCCTTACGGGCCCCTGTATGGTTTGTCTCTGCCCTGGCCGCTGGTGTCCTGGGTGCCCAGCGGCGTGCAGCGCACTATGGACCAGTGGTTCACCCCCTCATGGCCTCGCAAAGCTAAAATCTCCATGGGCCTCCTGGAGCTGGTGGAGGACATCTTCCACGGCACCTACGGCAGCTTTCTGATCTGCGACCTCGCCGCGGCGCACTTCGGTTACACCGACCGCCACGAGCTCCGTCTGACTAACGCCGGAGCGGTGGTACCTGAGGACGAGTTCAGGCGCACCATGCGGGTGCAGAAGTGCGAGACGGATGCAGACTGTGTGTACGGGGTGGACTGCCAGACGTCATGTGACGTGGCAGAGAAACGCTGCAGGGAGGAGCCGGTTCAGCCAAACCTGGCGAAGGCGTGCAGCACGCTGAAGGACTACCTCCTGCGTGGGGCGCCGTCAGGGCTGAGCGAGGAGCTGGAGAGGCAGCTGTACGCCTGCATGGCTCTCAAGGGGAACGCTGGACAGATGAACATGGAGCACTCGCTGATTCTGAACAACCTGAAAGCTCTGCTGTGGAGACAGATCTCACACACCAAGGACTCGTGACGAGGAGAGGAAGTCCTTCTGAAATCGTGCCAGTCAGTTCCACAAACTGGAGCTGAGTATTAAAGATGCTGTGATTTAGGAATAGCAAATTTAATGAAGTAGTTTTTATCAACACTTAACACTTATGAATGGTCAGACTGATGGAGACTCTACCTCCTCTATCTCAGTTTCAGAAGTTTGGGGCCTGAAAACACGTCCGAGTTCTTTCAACTATCAGACTCACATTAAATGAATTAGTTGCATGTCACCATCAGTCACTCTGAAAACTGCTCATGCAGCCACATCACATCGTATTGTATCGTTCACCACAGTGGAATGTTTCGGGGCAACGCTGGAAAAACAGGCTCGTAAACATATTTTACTATTAGTCTCATTAGCTGAGAGACCAAATTGCTGTTTTCAAAATCTTGCAGATATGTATGGGCTAATGTGTCGGAAAACAAGGTTAAAGAAACAGAGTGTTGTACAAAGCTGCAGTTGAAAGTGTGATGATATTGCACTATTTTCAGACAGGCTCCTGGATTTTGCTCTGTTAGGTTTGCTATGAAGCGCCATAACACGACATAATCAGAGTTTACCTTTGAGGCTGGTGATATTCTATGTTTTTGTAACTGGCAGAATTTTTAAAAACAACTTAAATTTCCCATTTCTTTAGTAACGATCTTCCTGTTTACATCTTTAAAAGCAGGTCACAAAATGATACAGCACATTCAGTTTTTCTTTTTTTCCGAAAGAAAGTGAAGTGAATCAATTTCCTAAAACAGCTTGGCACTGCAGTTTTTAGCTAGGGTTACTTTAAAAAGAAGTAAACAGTGCAGACAGCTTCAGTTTACACATGTTGGTGTACTAGTGAGTGTTCAACATAGACTGTTTAAAGAAGTGGAAGTTATCACCACGACGATGATGTGGGACAAAAAATTAAAGTAGAAATAAATGAATAAATAAATAGATACATGTAGAAATAAATACATTTATAATTTAAAAAAAATACATGTTGAAATATTAAAATAAATGTGGAAATAACTAAAATGAAAATGTAGAAAAAAATAATCAATACAGAAATATCCCCAAAAATATTTATTTTTGGGGGTATTTCTATATCCACTCAAATTTTTTTAACTATTTAATAATGTATTTATTCTTTTATTTCTACTTTTGTCATTTTTCGTCCCTCATGTTAAAGCACTGAGTTTAGCATTGTGGCTTCCTCCACCTTGTGAGGAAGATGCTAAGTTACCAGCTAGCGCTAGCTTGGTTAGCAAGGTGCAGCCTTAATTCAACTGAACAGCTGATTTCTTAAGAGTGTCCTTATTACAACCAAAAGCTGAGACCATAAACATAAAACATAACATATGAACACAAATAACATAAAAATGTTTACTGAGGTAATAAATCAAGTGACAAATAGGCTCGTTTTAGCATAGACGTCCACATTAGCTTCACTGCTAAGACCCAGCTTGGTATTATTAGCTGCCAGTGGACAGTGTGTGTAATATTGACTCAAAATAAACTGCAGTGCCCATGTTCATCATAATAAGCGAACATGTGCAACAGTGTGAGAAATAACCTGTTTAAGTCTCTGGCTTCATAGAAAGAACAGAATTATGAATTTGTTGTTTTTTTGCCTTTTCAGGATTTACTGGACAATAATTAAAATATAGAATATCACAAGACTTCACCTTTAACAAGCACAGATTAGTGACCAATTAAAGGAAAAACTTGAATTAGTAGAGAAATGCATAAAATAACATTGAAACTTTTCCTTTAGTTGTCACTCTGGGTAATAAAGCGAGACAGCTCTTTAGTGTGATGGTATTTGTCAGTGTTGGACAGCAGGGCTCATCCTGTGTCAGTGTACTTCAATCTGCTGTACATCCTCCACCCGTAACGCTAGTGACATCATCAATGCTGCATCGACGACACGAGGAATATTAATGTATTTAATTTGGTTTGTGAATGTTCTCTACTTGTATTTTCACTGAACAGAGTATTTGTGGTAATGTGCCGTATCACATTATTTGTTGGAGTTTCGTCTCAGTGCCATAAAGATCATGCTGAAGTCATTTGTGAATGTTTCCCACCAGTGAAGGTGGAGGTCTTATCAACATTTGAATGCTGTACAAAAAGAGTATTTCCCATGATCCCTTCCAGACTTTGCTGTTGTGAAGTTGCTGTGACTGAGTTGACATCCTGACTTGTTGAACCACTTTTAATGCATTTTAGAACAGACATGACGTGTAAAGCATGTCGAGCTTGTGGTCAATGCTGCTGTTTGAATTTTGAAAATGTAAAAAAAAAAAAAAAAGTTTACTTATTGAAGAGACCAGCATGATTTTGCACAATTAAACTACATACCACTTCACTGTAAGTTGTGTCTGTTCAGGTTTGTTTTAGTCTACACACAGACATTTAGGTCAATAAATATAAGTCATATAAACAAGGCAAGCATTCATATTTCACTGGTAAATACTGACACATGAACATTAAAGGTTTATTATATTATAGGTAACGACCACAAGTCTTGATGTGCTGGGTGCGGCCACGTATAACTAACCCCACCTGTGTGTATTGATTGTGACATTGCCACAACACACTTTGAAGGGCGTTTTTCCCGAAACGTGTGGCAATATTGCTTTTATTCTGTCTGTATTATCCATATTAACCTCCACCACAGGTGCATTTTAGGCTGTGTAGGGGGTCTTTAAGGGTGGGAAGCAGTTCAACAGAGTATATTACATAAGTGGCAAGCACATCTGAAGATTAGTTGGAAATGCAGCTCTGTAATAAACATTTGTTTGACCAATTCCAATTTATTATTTAAGATTTTATGGTAATTCTCATGCTCCGTCTCAAGTTGTTGCACAAATTTTGGGGGTCATACCATTCGTTAAAGATTTGGTGCTAAATTTAAAATGTATATTTTTGACCACTTGAGAATTTATCAAAATCATCATAAGTCCCTCCAGTGTGCAGGTCTGTAAAGAAAAGCTGTGAGGGTACCCACAGAAGACATTTTCATTCAGACATCTTGAACTCAAAGGTAAAAGGACTCTTCTGAAAATGACCAGGTCAGTTTTCTCCCCTCATTAAAACACCACGACCTGATCTAGTTTTATGCTAGCTGGCTGAGGATGCCGGTGTGCACATGGAGTTGGAGGTTAAGGATTTAGCGCCCAGTTTAAGGTCTTAACACGAGTCGAGCGTGTTGCTCTTAGTGTTTGTCAAACACAACCATGTTTCTTCATATGCAATTAAAAACCACTCAACACACAACTCTTTCAAAAAAGTACTGGCGAGACAAAAGCTTGAGTTTGCAATAAATTTATTTGTCTGTGATGTGTGTGGTGTTTCTGCAGCGGAGCCCCTAACCGTCCCCTGCTTCTTGTTCTTGTGCTCGTAAGAAGCTGGCCTTTTTCTGGGCGACGCGGTCCTTCCTCTGTGCCAGAGATAACTTGGCGCGATTCCACCTGCCCGGAGAGAAACACAACAACAGCTCCATTAACATTCAGCGCACCAGAGGGAAATGTTTGTTCGCTCAGCACGGGGATCTTCCCAGAACAGATACTCAATACTTAAGACTTGCTTTAGATAGTTATTTTCCCACAGTTTTGATAATGCGGCGGGAGTATTTTAAGTAATACATTTAAGCTCAAAGAACCAGAAAATTCACCTTAAAATTTAGTCTCATAAGTTACCGATAGTGACTTAAAGGTAGAAAACAATATGGAAATAAAACCCACCTCTTCTTCTTGACGTCTTTTGTGGGTTTCTTTTCGTGGACAGGGTTCGCTCTGATGGCGGCGTGTGCTTTTTTGTACATTTCTTCGACCTGAAAAGCACAGAAACGCGTTAACGCTCTACATCTGGGGCGCTTCACTGCGCCTGATGGTTCGTCTTGCTTCTCTCAGCCCCGTCTTGAAAGGACAGTAAACATCAGCTATTGCAAATGAAGGACCAACTACATTTTGCTCAGCGTGCTTTGTATCATCATCAAGAAGCAGAGAGGAACCAGCAAACACAGCAGTCCAAAAACAAACCGACAGTCGTTGTAAAGTGTAAATCATGCGGCCGCAGTGGAGACGTGACATTTGAGCGCTGGGCTTCAGGGTGGTTCAGTGAACAGAGCACTCAGGTCTCCACAGATGTAAACTTTACATTTCAAGTTTCTTGGACATGCTGGTAAATAAATCCAGTAAAATATTCTGATTTTTTTTTTTACTTAAAGGTATAAGAAACATTTTTGTCTAGGCTCCCTTCAGTTTCTTACTTTACTAGGACAGAAGAAATGTATGCCCAAAACATTTTTTTAGTTTCTAAATAAACTTGTCAGTGCTCTCTGGTGGACAAATGATGTAATGGAGGCATCGTCTCAAACATGATGCAGGGATTTCTGCACTGCAATCTATCTGTTGACATTCACATTAATCTGCAATATTGCCAAACGATTGGACAATGAGGTTTCATGTGCCGACAGACACTTAACTACTGTCTCAAAGTGTCATGTGCTGTCTGTCTCTACATGTAGGTAAAGATGCTTCGTCTTACTGTGTCTGCCGTGACTCCGTTCTTGATGAAGCGAGAGAACTGTTTTTTGTACGCGTCCTCGTCCTCCTCCATCAGGTACGACATGTAGTCGGCCACGTTCATGCCCATGATGTGTTTCCGGTGCACCTCTGCGTTGAACTCTTTGCTCTCTGTGTCGTAACCGGGGAATCGTTTTAGACTAGAAAACAGGAAAGAGCAGGGATCGGAGTTAGTGACAGAGTCAGTTTTTGTGGCATTTGGCAGAGAGAATGGGAGGAGGGGACAGAGGGGAAGACATGCAGCAAAGGGACCTCGGGCCAGATTCAAGCTGAGGTCTGCCGCAATGTTTACTGATTTCTGTTTGTACATACAAGTATGATGCATTTCAATACCAAACATTTTGGACAACAGTTTAATCACTTTTAAACCCCTTATACCCAACAGAAACTGTAGTTTCTTGTAATTAACCTTCTGTCTGTCATAAACGAGAGGATTGCTATGGTTCGTCTTGCTTCTCTCAGCCCCGTCTTGAAAGGACAGTAAACATCAGCTATTGCAAATGAAGGACCAACTACATTTTGCTCAGCGTGCTTTGTATCATCATCAAGAAGCAGAGAGGAACCAGCCACCGACCCACAGTGCAAACACGAGGCTTGGATTTAATATGTCTAAAAAGAAAACTTGAACCATTGTTCAGAACGTGAAGTTTTTGGACTCTTTATTTTCGATTAGTGAGTATTTTGTGTAATTATATCAGATGTAGGTGGGTTTATCCGCTGCAGAGTCAATACTGGGTACTATTAGTGGGTTGTATTCTCATATCTTACTGACCTGTGAGGAATTGCCAGCCCTCCGTCAACAGCCCCCTTCAGCGCTCCAAACACCTTGTTCCCTGTAGTGGTTCTGGCCAGGCCTGCATCCAGGTAACAGGTGAAGGCACTTGGCTGTCCGTCAACACTCTCCACGTTGAACTCATCTCCCGTCACCTCCACCTGGCCCTCGTACACCTGGTCCATGCCAAACTTTTGCAGCAGCTAAGATGGGTGAAATGGAGTTGTACATAATCAGTTATGATCACAAATTCACTGATTTTGTGTATGATGCAATTAGTCTGACCTCTGAACTTGCTTATGTCAGCACTGTAAAAAAAAAATTGCACATGCTGACACCTGCAACTTCAGTGTGTGTGTGTGTGTGTCCTCACTTACCCTGCGAGCCAGCAGCAGCCCGGTGCAGTAGGCCGCAGCATAGTTAGTAAGGCCTACAGTGATGCCATATTTGGGCAACTCATGGGAGTAAGCAGCACACACAATCTGGTCTCCTTCGATCTTTGCATAGGCAATCTGGACAAGACAGACAGAAAGAAAAGGATGAATCAGGTCTTTTTTCAGTGTGTGAGCACATGAAAATCACCCAGGCCTTCAGGCACTGACCTGGCAGCAGATGTCCCTGTTGGAGAACCTGACGATCATTCGGTACTTGGGTGTGTTGTACTTGTTCTTGTCCTGCACAACCAGGCGCTTGCGGGCAAAGAAGTCAGTTTTCCCCTCTGTAGAGAAAACCATGAATGAACGTTTAATACATGTACAAGGAGCTTAGCTTTACAATGCACGATCACAATCAGATTCTGGTATGTGTAGACTGCCGTTACCTCTTCTTCTCCTGAATTTGACTTCATATCTCTTGAAGTAGGCCTTGTTCTTCACCACTTTGACGAAACCCTGAGAGGAAGAAGCAAGATGTTACCATGCTAGCTAGAACCCGAGAAGTAGTATACAAACGTAACGTGTCAGTTTTGAAAACCTATTCAAGCTGTTAACGATATTATATAAAAGTGTTTAAATAAGTTATGAAAAGCTTGGTCTGCAATGTAGGTCAGCTGAGGTGTCGTCAGCCTCGGAGGCGCCACGCTGGAGCACAGCAGCTCACCGGGCCGATACGACCGAAAAGCCGCAAACATCCACGAACATCTGGCTCTCAAACTACTGCAAACACTTTTCTGCCATCACACACATCTCTACACACACAGACTAACCACAATTAACGAGTATCGATAAATTTAACTCACCATTTTGAGCAGATTTTGCTCCTCTTCCTCTTGGACTCGGATGTGTCTATGGGCGGCGGAAGGTTGACTTAGCAACTTTTCATCAGCCGGCCGTCTCGTGACCAGCAGCGCCCCCTGCTGCCCCGGAGGACGACACGCAGGCACCGACAGGGGGCAGCAGCGACACGGCCACAGCAGGGCCACTCTTCTTCTGCTACAGAGATTTAATATTTACCTTTATTGAACATTAGAACCAATATAATATTATATTAAGCATTTCTTACAAAGAAATGCAGGCCCAAGTGATTCATAAAAATAAATAAATACAAAGAGCAAAGAGCAGACAATTTAACAGCTGTTGAAATGACAGTCATGGGCCTTGTCTGTTTGTGTTTTTTTTCTTCTTGTGTATGTTTGGTTTGTTACAAAGATGGTGGCTGTTTTTTTTATTATTATTATTTTTATTGTATCAATTTACTGTATTGTTATTCAATGTTTTGACATTGCTGAGAATGTAAGGCGCTTTGTTGTTAAATTTTCTCTGTAATGTAAACAATCTATGCAAATCTAGGCATAAAAACAACAGTTAAAATAACTTAACAGTTTAAAACAAGGATGGAGATGAAATAATAAACAAATAAAAAAATAATAATTTCAGTAAATGATCATTACTTTAACCCCTTGTGTTTGCATTGTATCAACCAGTTTAGGACGATTTCATAAATGTATGAGGAAGGGTTATAGTTCTGATAGTTATTTAAAATATTGCACTTTTTTTACACTAGGGGCTATGGGAAGGTTAGGTAAGAGTCTATAGAAGTGAGGTTTAGTTCGAGGCGTAGTTCATGTTGTTTATAAGTCTTGTCTTGAAATTCAGATAGTTGGTTCCGACATCTTAGATATGTCTCTCTTTTTGGCTTCCAATGCAGGTATCAAATCAATAAAAAGATTTGAGAGCAAAATCATAATAAAGGGTTTGATGAAGATATCATTAATTTCGAACATGTCATTTGACAGACCCAGTGATGATGTTACACAGCTCTGCTGATGTATCATCCGTCTGTGTTGTGAAATCAAGCTACTTGAGAAAAAGATGATGATTTGGGCTGGCCGGGTGTAAATGATGACATCTCTGAAACGTGGGTGGATTTTGAATTCAGAGAGAGGTCACGGTGTTTGACTGCTGACTGATTTCTAATAGGTGCCCACCTAGACTTCATCTCATATTTGAACCTTGCTTAAATCAGAACTTAGTGTAAAATATCATTTCGGGTGGCTCCACCTGGTGTCACCTTGTTTGTCTGTTTGTGACATTTACAGCTTAACATTGTCTGTGTTCTATAAATTCAATTCATGATGAAACTATTTTTTCAAAAATGGTCTTGATTATGTAATTGTTGCAAGACAGGTTGAGCAATCTGCTAAATAATGTCACAATCTAAATGGAAGTGTAGAGACAGAGACAGAAAGGAGAAAGTGGAAATGAACAATATGGAGCAGCAGCAGCAGCTATAATTCCCGCACTCAGTCTCCACTCAGAGCACAGTAACCTGGAAAACAGCCTGACTTATTCACTATATTCACTGACGTCCCCACTGAGCTGAAATTCAGCAGCTGTTACTAAGAGTGATATGAGTCACAGCAGTAAAAGAAATATTGTCCTCACACAGTAGATCCACATATTTCCATAGTGTTTGTGCTGATCCACCCACTGAATTCAGCCTATTGATTACTATGAGCTGTGCGTCGTTCAAAGGTCTCAGAGTTACTTCACTGTTAGTGGACACGGACAGACATGCAGGACTGCACAGGTAAGAGTCCTGATATCAGGGACAGGCCGCGAGAATTTCCACAAACTCAACAGCTGACAGCAGCAGCAACATGATACAAAATCAAAGCAAAGGAAATGGATTTGGTTTATGTGCTGTGAAAGAAACAAATCTATATTTTTTTAAGTTGTGGTTATTATGTTTGTACTAATCCAACATTAGTTGGAATCATCTGGAAAATTAGTTTTCAATTGTGAAAATCAAAACAAACACCCCCCCAAGCCTGAACAACAGCAATTTGGAAATTTAGGAAAAACTTTTTATTAACTGGCATCATGCATATCATTTTTTTAAAACTCAATTATTCCAATTTATTATGGTATTTGGTTGTAACTGTGAGTTGCTGTCCACATAGAGTGACCTAGATTAATTAGAAAAGTTATTTATTAGCATTAAAACAGAGGATATGTCTGTTAAAGCAATATTTCAGAGGTTGTAGGGAATGTACTCACATAATCACTCGTATAAAGCTTCAGACTGTTTATTGGGTAGTTTAACGTTTTGTTTAAATACTCTGAGCAAAAAATTACAACAAGTCTTCTTCGTGGTGTCCATGTTTGTGTCCAGATTACAACTTAAAGCTAATAAACACTCAGCAGTCTGAAGAATGACTTCTCAACTCTAGAAAAGGGACCGTTTCCGAGAAGACGAAGCACTTGAATGCACCACGAGTATTTCATTGTGATGATTTGTTTCTCAGTATAACAGGGATGTGTGATGCATTTTATGTGTTTTATATGACTGACTGAGCTTTGTTGTTTGGGGGGAAAAAACTATTCACAGACATCTTTGTCAAATGATGAACCAGTGTTTCATGTAAGTCTATCATTTATCGACAACTACTGAAAGAAAAAAAGGAACCAGGATCTTCTGCTTTTCCGTTCGAGCAGATACAGATAATATCCCTCACCATCACTCTCGGTGCAGATGTTCTCCGCGTTAGATAAGAAAAGTCAAAGTCACTCTCGTGGAGGGCTTTTTTCTTGCAGGCGCTCATACTCCGTTTCTACAGAACTGATTTCACAACGCTGAGAGCAAACTGTCCAGTCATCTTTCTGCAGCAGTGGTCAGCGGTGAATGAAGGTTCACACTGGGGGCGGAGGGTGTGGTGGGTGGACGGGGAGTAAAGCTGTAGTACATGTATCCAGTTTGAATAGTCCTTCCCTGAGATGATTTGAGCTTCACTTTCCGATGATACATTTAGATATTCTTATACTTTCTGCCTCCTGATGTAATATCAATAAGAAATATTTTCTGTGCTGCACACTCATCTTAAAAGTCACAATATAAAACTGAAAGAAGCAACTTCGAGGTTACAGTGAACCAGAAATGACTTGCAGAATGTCACACATCAACAGATGTTTTAACAGGCACACCACAGATAAGAAAACTGCACTTTGTTGACAAGCAACACACTGTTGCCTTTCCTGCCTCTTTTTCTCACTGCTGATTGCAAGAGAGCAGTTAGAGCCGGTGGCTACTTTCCCCCCCGAGTCCATAACGAATAAGAGAATCATGTGTAATAACATCTGCACCGTGGGTATAATTCACACGTTACTCAGCAAAAAACAAATCAGTTCTGCTGAAACTAGACTGAGTTCTGCTAAGTTTCAGAGCAGACAGAATATTTCAGGAACAGCAGCAGAGATGATGCCGAGATTAAGTGTTCAAGTGAAAACCCTGCCTTTTTGTCTCCACCCGACTGTGTGTTTGACACCCCGTGCAGAACAGACAGAGTGGCGTTTTACGTGTAAAAATACACCCAAGAGACAGACCACAGATTTTAAAGTGTCAGCTAAAAGAAACTGACAAATTTAACCGTGCAGAAATGAGGGAGAGATCGGGTTCAGGGAAGGAAAAATAGGTTCATATCTGCAGTGTGAAAGGTATAAAAGGTGGTTAAAAACATCCAACACAGAAGAGGAATAAATGCATCGACACGCACGTGACCTGCAGGCGTATTTAGCCTGTTGAACTCTGACCTTGTAAACGGTTGCCTCACCCCCACAGACATGCACAGAGACACAATGACCAGGAAGCACCAAGCAGGTTTCTTCACATCCACCACCAACGTCCCCCCGGTGAGATCTCCGTATTTGGGGGGGAAATTTACAACCAGAAACGGGCTGGTTGCAAACAAGGGGAGCTGCTGATCACAGTGATGGATGAGGGAGGTGATTTGTGGAGTGTTTACAGCATAAATCCAAACATCTGTTTAGTGTAACGTGAGAGTTTCTTTTCAGTGTTTCTTCTGTTTTTTCCCTCCATACTCTCAAGGGTTTTTTTTTTCCAAAAAATTGTGTCCATTCTGAGCCTTGGATCTACATGATCATAAGGCAAAAGTTAGAGTTAAATCAGAATAATCATCCCAACAAGTTGATATAAATGAAATCAATCAGTAATGAAAATGTAAACTTCTTTACTGCTGCAGGACCAAAAGATTTGAAGTGAGAGCAGGAGAGGAAAACAAGACGTTTGTGGACCTCCTGTGTGAAAGAAGAACTGTCTTGCGGTCAGCAGCGTCCAGTAAATCATTCATTGTGTTCACACTCTGTCCCTATCTGGTGGCTGCAGTTGGGGCCCGGCTGAGAGCGCGATGAATTTCGGACAGGGCTGCGTGCAGTTGAACCGAAGGAAAGGAGTAAACTCAGATTGTAGCTGGAGGGTAAAAGGGACGGAGATAGTTTGAAAGAGAGAGGGAGGGAGGGGGTTGTTACGCTGCGGTTAGACTCTGGAGCCAAAGGAACCTGTGAGGGGATGAGATAGCATGATGTGGTTTTCATTGTGATGCTACAGCAGAGTGGAGGTGCGGAGGTGAACGCTCACACTGAGGGTCTGGGACTAAACACAGACATGAACCAGTGAAAGTCAGTTTAGCCACAATAAGCTATCATGGCATGAATCCATTGCACGCACTGTAAAGCAGAGGAAAATCTTTTCACAAGTCACTTCATTGAGTCGCAGGTTTAGATTCTTCTCTGAAGTCTGAATTCCTGGAAGCAAAAAACAGCAGAAAAGTCAGCTGAGTTACTTTTTTACACTTTCTATTTTTGTCTGAAAGAACAAAATGTGTTTAAGTTCCATTTTTCAGCAGTTTGACTTAAAGTGAAACTTTGTGAGAGGAAGAAATAACACCAAGCTGAAAAGCTGAATTGATGAGAATGAAAAATTCAATACACCCGCTCATTCCACTGATCCACCATTAGTACATATGGTGACTTCAGCCCTGACAAAACATTCATTTAAATGAAACGGTGCGTTTTACACCCTGTTGTGTTACCCAGGAACACTGCACACTTTTTTCATGTTAATAGTCAATAAACTGGCAAATAAATGTTTGCATGCAAAGTCAGTTTGCACGGTACTGAAGTACACACGCACTTGCTGCTGACCGGGTAACACTTCTGACACAGCGGGTTTCACACTGTTTCGAGGAAACATGTCGTTCAACCTGAAAACTGCAGCAACACATTTTTAAACTATTCTGAGATGCACATAGCTGAGCATACAGTGCTGGAGGCGGGGCCCTATTCATTCATATGGAAGTTTCTCAGTGTTGCTTAAAGTGAAAAAAAAAATCAACTTGGGTATAAAAAATGACCTGGTTGGACCTTCCTCACTGTGGGACCCAAGTGCACTGGAGGCTTCTGCTGGCCAAGCTGGCTTACCTTCGTTTTACAAATTTTTCCCAATGTACGTCTGATGGGGAAAGTCTTTTTGGATCCCAGAGGTTGTAATTCCACAGTTTGGCCACTGTGTCCTATTGGTTTCAAAGCCTGGTGCTGTTACCAGCGGGGCTTAATCATGTCTCACAATGAATTAGAGTGCATTCATTTTCTAAGGTATAACTTCAAACAGTGACTGAGAACAGTCTGTATGTGGCCACAGTGGTCACTTTTTAAATAAATGTTACATCGTCTTGCTGTAACCTGAGTTGCACTCAGGTGGAATCAAGACAACACTGTGACGAGCTGCAGTGCTGCTCTGCTTCTCTTGTCAACATTCACATACATGTGGTATGAGAGCTTCAGCCTCAGACATATTTAAAACTACGAGGAGTCCCCACAGTCTCTTTCTATCCTCACTGGGGCCGAGAGGGCCCGAGGTTGAGCTTGAGAAAATAACCTCATGGCTCACCAGCACAAGTCTTTATTTAACTCTGCACCTTTGACAAAGGTAGACGATTGCTGCTGCGAAAAGCAAAGCAAAAGTGCATGAAACCCCCCCTCCTCCCCCCCGACCCCTGGCTGTGATCACTGCGATTGGGCTTCTATTTCAATCACATACTTGCTGTAAGAGTAAAAGAGCGAGAATCAAGGCCTGTGGGGGAAGAGGTGGTGGGGTGAGGGGGAGTTACACAGAGACAAGACAGAGTCTGTGGCAACACTGATAGCGTCTTCTCGACTCTGCGTTTGGTTTCCTGTTCTGAGTCAGTGTGGAGCTCTGAACGCTGTCACATCCACACGGTCCCTCTCTGCGTCTCTCTCACATTTTCTGATGAGAATAATCAGAATGCGGTGAATGTCAATCAGCAGCTGGATCATAAAATAAAAATAATTTTGCTGAAAGCATTTATCTACATGTGTGGTTGGATATCTTGGAAGGAAATGCTACTGAGTCATTTCAAGCCATGATGTAGGATAAATGCTGCACTTGTTATCTGTTATCCATGTAGGTTGATATGTGTTGTAGATATAATTGGGCCTATAAGCTTTAGGATTTATTTTGCTCGAGTCTGAAGTTCAGTTCATGCTACAGGACAACTAAAGTCTGATGTTCTGTTTTTGCTCGTACTGCGTGAGAAACTCTCTGTCAGCTGCTGGTGGGAGCAGAGGTGAGAATTAGAGCTTAATCACTCCAAATGTATGGCCTCACTTCTCTTTTTGGCCCCTTTAAGCGAGTAAAATATTCAAAAATCAGGCTTTACAATGAAAGTAAAGTGCTGATATGATAGGAATTATGATAAAAATGGGTATGAAACTTGTCCAAAGTCAACCAAACGGTGTTAATCAACAGAAAAATTCACTGTAACTCTATTGATGATGGAGATGACATGGAAATTTCTGTGTTTCTTTGTTTGATATGATATGATATGATATGATATGATATGATATGATATGATATGATATGATATGATATGATATGATATTAAATTGAATATCTTTGGGGTTTGGACTGACAGAACAAGACATTTAAACACATCCGCTTGGAGTTTCAGTAAGTGAGATTGATTTTCTTTCACTACTTTCTGACAATTTATTGACCAAACGATTGACTGACTGATCAAGAAAATATTCTGCAGATGAATCAATGTTGAAAAC
This sequence comes from Serranus cabrilla, assembly GCA_903364295.1. Lineage (NCBI taxonomy): Eukaryota > Metazoa > Chordata > Actinopteri > Perciformes > Serranidae > Serranus > Serranus cabrilla. The sequence continues at coordinate 284,912 of CAFUXE010000771.1, read as the reverse complement.
TTTCTCTATTTGCAACAAGATAAGATAAGATACAACTTTATTTCTCCAGCAGTGGTGAAATTTAGTTGTCACAGCAGCCCAACATACAGACACATAGATATAAAAAACAGAATAAAGAATATAAGAAATAAGACATATACATACGTTCTATACAAATTATATACATACATCTCTGTCCAAAATTAAAAGACTCACCACAAAGAAAAAGTCATCTTTAAAAACCTTGCTTGTCATAATCAAAGAAAGAATTCTTAAAATAAATGCTTTAAAAAAAAAAAAGCCACTAAAGTGATTTATTTCTGTACAATGCAAATGTCCAGAGATTGTGGCACCTGTGGACTCATTTCTCATAACATGAATCAGTGTTTTTGTTTGACTGTCATGGCTGACTAACATGAAAATTAATTTCTGAGAGAAGGAGGGAGGGAGGGAGGGGGGGAGGAGAGAGTGTGAGAGCGTGTCTCGGTGTGAGGAGCTGAGGGGTTTTGTGGTGTCTGTCTGCAGCTTGTGACTGATATTTAGACACTGTGGAGGACAGTGTGTGTCCTCAGAGCTGGGACGTGCCGTGTGTGAGTATGGGACATGTGCTTCAGCTTTATGGCTCGGCTATCTGCGCTCTGCTTGCAGGTCTCTAACTTGTTGCAGCTGCATCAAACAAACTCGGTTCCCACATCGGACAAAAAAATCGATACCGCTTTGCTTTGACCTTGAACACAACCCAAATCTTCGCTATGATTTGAGCCCGACTGATTTAACACTTTAGGTTGTTTAAATGTAACTTTTTTTTTAAAATATTCAAATTGGCACGTGTGTATCCTATCCCGCATTTCTTTCAGTGGACAGCCTAATTGGGTCGCGAGGGGGGTTTTAATGATGTAAAACAATAAGGCTGGAGTCAGTGCGGGTAAGCTGAAGCAGTGTAACTGTAAAGGGATACTGCGGCTCCCCACCAGCAGGCTGTTGTGCAGAGCGGCTGTGCGCGTCTCATTAACAGGATCACTTTACAACCAGTCAAACAAATAGGTCATTATCCATCACAGCCGGCCCTGCCTGCAAACACACACATTTAATGTCTCATCACAAATTATATGGTTACTGGTTTATTTGGAAACATTTGGCCTGATGAGACTCCAAATGATCATTTAAAGAGGAGAGAGATTAACAATTCATTTAGAAAGATTTTGCTTTTTTTTTTTAAATTCCACCATTACTATCAAAAGCACAAATCCAATCTCAGTTTTAATGTAATTTATTGTGATATTTAAACAGCTTTTCCAGCTACAAATGAATATGTAACAAAAAGACAACTCTACATCTGCATAAAAATACTTTTAAAAATATTTCCAACTTATTTTCTTTAAAAACAGACCACGGTGTGATAATTTAATTAATATCACACAATCAATTTCCGCCATATATGTTTAGACTAAGCCTTTAATAAACTTTAAAAAACATCCCTGTAAACTTCCTCTTGTGTGATTCCGCCTCCGTCACATTAACAGCTATAAGGACATACAATACGTCCTCTCTAGTCCCGTATCTACCGGGATCCTTTGGGGGGGACGGTGGTCTCGCTTTTGGCCACCTGCCCTGCGACACCTGGTAAACGATACTGCCTCTCTGCGCATGCGTAATAGCCTGCCAAAAATCCCAACGCAGTCTCGCCTGTCAACCAATAGTGTACCAATCTGTCCAGAGATAAAGTCAGAGCGGCTGGAGGGGAGAGAAGTGAAGTGAAGTGAAGTGGAGGATTTCAGACCTGAGCAGCACCGAAACACCGACTGAAGGAAACTTAAAAAAACAAAAACATGCCGAGGTCTTTCCTGGTGAAGAGTAAGAGGGCCCACAGCTACCACCAGCCCCGGTACCTGGACGATGACTACAGCAAGCTGGACACTATTCTGGCACACGTGTGCGCGGGTAGGTTCATTTATGCGTAATTACGCACGAGAATGGTTGAATAACGCCTGTAAGAGAAATTATTTTCTCCATCCTATTAGAATAAATTTCATCTTTCTACAGCCAGACACAATTTGCACAGTCAGTCAGTTCCACTGCTGTCCTTTGCTTGTTTTAGAGACGAAATCTCAGGCGGAGTTCAGTTTGGAGCCGCAGGAGGACGTGAGCGCCGGCGCAGACAGACTGTCCCCCGGGTCCAGGCTGCTGTCCCCGGGGTCGCTGTCCTCCAGCTCCCCGCTGAGCTGCGGAGGCAGCGTGTGTGACCGAGCCTCCGACTGTGATTTCTGGCGTCCCCCGTCTCCCTCCTCTTCACCAGGTCTGTTTCCATCCAGACTTTAGTTGTTTTTAAAGGAGTTAGAAGTGAACAGAAGTTACAGCAAAGTTTGTTAGTGTCAGGCCTATTTGAACTGTGAAGGTGAGCTTTAAACTTTTGGTTTATGACTGCTGCCATAAATCCATATCAGCATTATGAGTGGGTACAATATTTTGAACATTTTAGCACTGTTGCCACTTTTATCCCCGAGTTAGTTTGAATTATTATTAAACTATTTTGGTGCCAAAAAAGTGCCATCTGAGGAAGAACGGTTTTATCTGGAATTGATTTTGGAATTGAAATAAGGTTTTCAAATATCTTGTGTCATCAGTTATTGCACTTCTTGTAAACAAAAATCCATATGATAAATGTAAAATGTTGTTACGCATGTCACGTAGCCGTTTCCATGCAATTTGATCAAAATTTGAAAAATGAGCTGCACTCATGACCGAGAATATCCACTCACATTAAATCCAAATCACCTTCCAGATTCAGAGAACTGCTCAACTCCAACAGCGGAGGACTCCCACCACTTCAACATCCCGCTCTTCCCTTACTTCCCGTACTCCGGCTCGGAGCTGAGGCATCTGGTTCAGGGGCCATATCACCGCCACCTGCAGAGTCACAGGGAGCCTCACTCACCAGTCAGCTTGTACGGCGCAGAAGACAGCGGCGCCGAGCCGCTTTACGCACAGAGGGGCCCGGTGACTGGCTGCTACCAGGACTTTTCTTCAACGGGACACCAAATCTGCAGGATGCGGGATGGAGACGAGCTGTATGTGGATGTAAAGCAGAAGCCCCGCGGGGCGGAGATCAAGTCTGAGAATGATTTCGTTTGCTCTAATGTGGAGTCAGTTGGATCCTATAAGTGCATTAAATGTTGCAAGGTACGTTAACTAAAGCGTTTCATCACAGAAAGCATCATATAATGTTTTAATTGTCAGAGTTTGGTGATGTTTTATAGGCAGTCAGAGTAAGAGCCATAATATTTTGAGGATGAAGTTAATGTAAATGTAATTTCTAACATTACAATACGATCGGTATAACTTCCCCTTTTTTTAGTTTGATGTTGAAGTAAAACTGTCGTCCGTCCCATTTTTCCAAAGGTGTTCTCCACGCCTCACGGGCTGGAGGTTCACGTGCGCCGGTCGCACAGCGGGACGCGGCCGTTTGAGTGCGGGATCTGCGGGAAAACCTTCGGGCACGCAGTGAGCCTGGATCAGCACAGAGCCGTGCACTCTCAGGTAGGCCTCGAACTGAAACTAGACTTTTGCACATATGTCCTCCAAGGCCCACATCCGGGACCCAAATGCCTAATCACAACGTCCCAAACCAGTCTGAGCAAGTCTGTTTTTCTACCATTACATCTACTGTTTTCAGGCCTTCATCACTGATATTATGCATGTTTTACAGGAGAGGAGTTTCAGCTGTAAAATCTGCGGCAAAAGCTTCAAGCGCTCCTCCACGCTGTCCACGCACCTGCTCATCCACTCGGACACGCGGCCTTATCCGTGCCAATACTGCGGGAAGAGGTTCCACCAAAAGTCAGACATGAAAAAGCACACATTCATCCACACAGGTGAGACATTGCACAAATTAAAAGCCAAAAACAAAACAAAACCACTGTTTCACGTCTCACCGTGCGTAATGCGTAAAAATGGCGCAAGGCTGACGTTGATCTCGTTGCCGCTGCAGGTGAGAAGCCGCACAAGTGTCAGGTGTGCGGGAAGGCCTTCAGCCAGAGCTCCAACCTCATCACGCACAGCAGGAAACACACGGGCTTCAAGCCTTTCGGCTGCGACCTGTGCGGGAAAGGTTTCCAGAGGAAGGTGGACCTGAGGAGACACAAGGAGACGCAGCACGGACTCAAATGAGCATGAAATCCTGCACTGTTAATGTATTCTGACTGTTCATACGGTCAAGTTTTATTTTATTCTATTGTTTGGAGCATTGACTTATTTTTTTCCTACTGTTGAATGTAGTTAATTATTTAGCCTGAGATATTCTGGTTGATTTTATGGGAATAAACGTTTATTTATCGAGTGTGTTTTTACATTATTATTATTATGCTATTATTAGTGGCCTAATGTGGCTGAATATATACATGCATTAATCATTTCCCAAATGAATTATCCCTTTTAGATGATCGAATTATCTTTTTTAAAAAATGCTACTTTTTCAGTCTTGTCAATTCAGATTAAACATTAACTTTTGGAGCTCAGTCGTCGTTTTTTTTGTAAGAAAACTTTAATTTCAGTCCTTCTAAATTAGGTGCATTCTAAATTATGACATTTATCATAACTGTGCCTTTGAAAAAAAACTGCAATAACATATTATTTTTACATAATCCTTTTCCATTGAGTCCACTGATTGCAGGTATACGTTGTTAAAAAACGAGAAGCTGTGTTAAACCATACGGGCCATCAATCACGTCTCCAATCTGCATGACAGGAGGTCAAACTTCCATCTCCACTATTCAACAGAAAAACGTTTTGTAGCGCGCGCGCCACCTGGTCAAAACCAAATATTTTCAGACGCACACATTGTTAACATACCCATATAACAAATGTCATTATGGTGCCATAAAGCTCCACGTGAAGGAAGTCTGGAGAAATAGCGTCACTTTTATGACAGCAGCGTGTCCACACGGCGCTTTCACTGGGAAGAGCTGGGTGTGATTTGTTTGGCGCTGCAGAGGTTCAACAGCCACTGCTCGAAAACCTGCAGGATCTGATTTGCACATATCTCACCACAGATTGTGTACACACTGCAGTAATGCAGTGAAACAGCCTGCAGGCCAGCAGGGGAGGAAGCATTCACATCCTAAAGTAAAAGTATGTAGGTGTACGCAGAAAAACTGTCTGTGCAGCTGCAGTTGGAGTTGCATGCAAAATGTTCCATGTGGCTTTTCTACCCTTATATTATTACATACTATTACTCATGCATTCACTTTAAAGCTTTAAGTTTGAGGAAGACCTATTGTGGTAACCAATTTTGTACTGAACTGTAAATTGTGATTATTTTTATTGGAGATTGCTGAATCGATTATTTGGTTTTTAAACATTCAGAAAATAGTGAGAAATGCCGTCACACTTACCCAGAGCCCAAAGAGACGCCCTCACAATGTTTGTTTTGTCCAACCAACAGTCCAAACCTCAACATTATTACCAATAAATTCAAATGAATTAAATCAAAAGCCACAAATTCTCACAAACTGTAGTGGAACAAGAAGTACACTGTGTCCTCCTGAACTGTGGAGGAGTAGAAGCAGAAAGTAGCAGGAGAAGAAAATACTCAAGTAAAGAAAAAGTAACTCACATTTCAAGTAGACAGGACTTGAGTAAATATACTTTGTTTCACTCGAGTCTTGCATCCCAGTTAAGGACCAAACTAACCAGATGATAAAAAGACATGTGATTTAGTTTAAAAAGTTATTATAACCAATTTTATTTAGGAAAACAAATATAGAAAATGTGGAATACCGACACAGTTCATACAGTCAGTGATCCCGAGTGTGTATGTATAATTCCTAGGTGTGTGTGTGTGTGTGTGTCAGTGTGCCGGGGTTTTAAAGAGCCGCACTAAGTTCAGAAGGTCCTGCTCCTGCAGACCGAGCTCCTCCATCAGAGTGTTCAAATACTCCACTGATGCTGCCGTCTCCAAAGCTTCCTGCACCACCGGAGACACCGCAGACAACCTGAAACACAAAATGACACACAGTTACACACACACACACACACACACACGCTGAACCAGGCTATCGTTCCTGTAACATACTAGCCACAAAACAAAAAAAGTACATATTAATAATAATGATTAGGACACATTCTGTATTTAAAGAACTAAAACTGGACGCTCTCATCCTCAAGAGACAACATTAAATGATCATCAGCCTATTTAGTCCCTTTATTAAGTTCTGTCACAGGATCCACTTTGCTGAAGTGCTGCTCAGGGTCCATGTTGCTCTAAAAGAAAACAGGCTTCCTGAGTCATCTGGATAATGTGAGTAGCAGTAAATCTGAGGTGGTTCTGGTTTTTGACCTCTGCTCACTGATTACATGAGTGTGTTTACACGCACATTAGTTTTTTCCCCTCTTATTCAGAATATGACATGAGAAAATCTGGTTATTAATCCCCATGTGAACAGTCTCAACAGTATCCAGGCTTCTAATAGTGTATGAGCAGCTGTGTCTAGGACACTCTGTCACTCATTTCTCTTTGAGCAGATAATGTTCAGAAACCAGTATAAGGTTTTCTGTATGAGACACAGCATCCTGATTGTGGTTGGAAATACTCCAGCCAGCAAAACCAGGTGCCCAGTCATTCGAAACATTTTATCTGGATCAGAATTTGGATTTAGAAATCACATTTTTTGCTATCCAGGATCGGCTAATCCATTTAACTTTTGTGTACGTTTTTCAAAGCAACACTGGATTGGATGACTGTGATACACATGCAAACTTTTCAACATTACCACATCCAGATGACCAGTGCTCTAAATGGGACTATGCATCACAATGTAGGCTTCTACTGTGTAATTGTGTAAGTATTTTTTCATGCAGAAATGCCAGAAAGTGCTTTATAGCCTCTCAAACACTGTAATGTCCTGTTTTACATCACATTAAACACAATATCTTAAGGTTTTGGATTGACAAAACAAGACATTTAAAGACATCACCTTGGAAGAGATTTTCATTTAGAGAAAAATCATCTGAATAATGGATCATTTCAGCCCTAAATGATGAAATTTTAGAAACTACTTTTGACTGTATCTTTGCAATAGTGTATAGTGATAAATGAAAGTTAAAATTCTATATTTTATATTTGACAATGACCACTATTTGCTGTTTTTTTTTTTTTTTTTAGGAAAATCTCCTTGTTTTTTGTTGTTATATATATATATGTATTAGTGAAGTGATTTGGCATTTTGAGCATGTTTAGCAGACAAGAAAGGAGGAAAATCCCTCCAAAAGATGAGATGAACTCCACAAAGCTACAAAGTTCTCTGTAAAAGTCTGATTTTGAGTTTAATCAGAGGACATGTCTTATTTATATACATTCATCTAATGACAAATGTTGGATTTTTCTGCATCTGATGTCAAAATCATGTCCGAGAAAAGATGAGAAGTTAAACAAAAATGTGATGCTGGTTTTAAAACATCTGACTCTTCAGAAAGAAACAGATCACTTCCACCCTGAATCCGCCCTTTTGCTGAGCTCAGGATAATCTGGATTCCAGCGGAGTGAATCAACGTCGAAGCCAAAGGTGGATTATGTGATCTAATTCAATCTCAGAATGAATTCCCACAGCTGAAATCCAATCAGATTCCTACTGAACGACTGGGCCCGGGTTATAATATTTACATGTACAACTGAAAACCAGGATAGTTGGTGGTAGAAAACAGTCCCTGAACACCCCGAGAATCATCCAGGAATATCAAAAATTCCCTGTAAAAACGGAGCTGTGTAATGTTTTAATCTTTGAACTTTTTCAGGTGTGATCATATGATTACATACACAGTGTTTACCTCCAGCTCTGAATCTACTCTTTGCAACCTTCCACCTGATCTCCGCCCCCCCTCCCCCTCTACCTGTCCTGTGTACCTGTGTGGAGGTGCACTGCTGGTTAATCTCCGGCTCACCCCAGGGTCTAGTGTTGCAGGGGGGGCATCCATTATTCAGCTGGCGTGAACAATAGAGGCCAGACTAGCTCCACAGCTGCCACGCAGCAGATAGATAAGGCAGCGCACCAAATTATTCATGGTGGAGGAATGGAAGGACGGAGAAGCCTGAAGTTAAAATGGGAACAAATGAAATCATAGAGTGCCAGCGGGACATGAGACAAAGAGAATAAATGTTTCTGGAAGAGCCGATTATCAGACACGGAGTCGTGATGAGAAGTCATCATGTGGTCTGTCATGCAACCGTTCACAATATCTAAACATGCAATGAATACTTATGTGGTTCATCAATGAGATAAAATCAGTTGTTTTAAACATTTATATCTCAACATCAACTGTCAACATCACAAGACACCTACAATCAGGTCAGAGCCTCAGCACAGATAACAAATCTGTCTTTCCTTCACAAACGGTTGATCAAAACACTTTGATCACAACCCCAAAGATTACTGAGCATTCAGTGGGATAAGTATTTAAATGTATTTCATTAAAGACCCAAATTAATCTACTCTTCACTTCATCATTTAGCTGAAAACCTGCAATCATTTTAAGATGAACTCCTAAGATGTTTTTGCATTTTGTTTAGTAGTGACTGAGATCGTCCCAAATGTTTCCAAACATTTTCAAAAGCAGTGAAATCTTTCATTTTAAGCAAGATAACTGATTTGGTGCCAAATATCCTTTGTACATGGCTCAGCTTTGTGCTTGTCCTAAAATGACGTGACCCCATTTTACATATTAACAAAACATCTTTAAGATCTTGATGTTTTTAACTATGTATTTAAACCAGATGGAGGATTTCAGTCATTTTACGTTTGGATCTTGAATTATCAGAGAAACAAGCGAACTGTAGGAGCAGCTCAGCCTCCAGGATGTAAAGTTGCTGCAACACAAACCTGCTCTATTCTGTGTTTTTACCCATTTTAATCACTGGCTCTGTTCTTGGATAATTCGGCTTCCAGTAAAAGAATTCCCGTGAGTTTGCGTTCACAAGGCTCTGCTGCTTTAAGAGTTATGGATTTGTGTTACAAACACTTACTGTTTCCTTTTGTTCACCTCACAGCGTAAGTTATGATATTGATGCAAACTGACCTGGGGGCCACTGAAAGAGTCATAAATCAGATTCAGCCGAGCATCAGGTGAAAGTTTTCCCAGCCGGGGCAATTTAAAGTGCTCATTTTGCTTGAATGTATGCAGAGGAACTGTGTGTGTGTTTGTGTGTGTGTGTTTGACTTGAGCGTGTACAGGGCCGCCCGTGTGTGCTTTCTGTCCTGGATCACGGATCTGGAGAGGGGCAATCAGGTGGAGATAAGACCATGAGGCGTCTGTGTGTACTTAGGCGGGAGCAGCACGGAACTGTCCATGAACTGCCAGCAACACACACACACACACACATACACACACGGACCATATGGCATGGACTGGTAACAATGCCACACCATATAGCGTCTTGTCAAAAGCACCATGAAGCTGTTGAAGCTGGAGGAGAATCCAACTCACAGTTTGCTTGTTTGAATGAAGAACAAAAGCTTGTTGCTTTGATTTGAGCATCAATCTCTTCATGCAGCTTTCACTATTATAACGTCAGCTTTAGCTCCAATACAGATGTATGGCTTTTTCCCACTCTGTGTATACTGCATAGATATTTGGCCGCTGTTTATTTCAGCTTTATTTATATCCATTTACTTAGGTGTAGCTTCCTCTTTTTAAGCTACGTGTGTAAACTGGAGATGGGCTCATAAGTTCCTTGGAAAGAGTAATTCAGCATGAAGACGGCATTAAACAATGACTAACCCACCTCTACATATTGATGCATGAGTCCAGTAAATAATTTGCAGTGGGAATTTTCCAGCGTCTTTACTTAGAAACTATTTTTACAGAGGAGTGATAGAGAGCTTCGTCACATGGTGCAATGACGATGTAGTGGACGAACAGAGAAACGAGAGAGAATATAAATTGTAGACTGCAGACACGGCAAAGAAGCTACAAATCCTAAAACACATATTTTCAACGCGGCAGCACCGACAGTGAAATATGGTCACAGTCTTCTGTTCCTGAGTGATGCTGTTGAATAATGGCCAGGAAAAGTATTATTGCTGAATGTTTTGATGTCACAGTGAAGTTGACCTTTGACCTTTTAGATATAATACGTCATCACCTCCTCATTTTTATCCTATCATATGTTTGTGTGTCAAGTGGGCATCTGTGCCAAAGTTGGTGCTCCAACATATCTAATATCACTTTACTTGAGTTCAGCTTGTTCTTAATAAGGATATAAACTACACACACTTCATCTGTGTGCTCACACACCCAGGCAGTGAGGAACAGTGCTTTCAAGTTTGCCTTCCTGGGAACAATAGCCCTTGATTTCTTTGTAATATTTTCTGAGGAGCAGGCTGTGCAGCTGTCATCCTCCTAACACTGCGGTAACACATTCACACACAGACACACTGTTCACTCACAGATGGAGAAGCACCACGGCGACCAGGGTCCACTCTGGAGTTTTGAGGATGATGTTGGTGTTGGTGAACCTGTGGTGATAAAGAAAAGAAATGCTGCAGATTAATCTCACCACAAACCACACATGTGAACACACACATAACTCTACCAATGACCCGCTTTCTATCGGCAGGTGTCAAAAACCATCTGATTCTGGCGATAAGTGATCTAGGAAAACAAAAAGTGCACAAGGCCGGACCGACCACCACAAACACTGGCTGCAATAGTGCAGTGATGTATGTGTGTGTGACAGCGCTGCTGCCTGTATTCTTTGGTTGAAGCCTCTGACAGCAGAATTCCTGGAAGCTGGACTCTGGAGGTGTTACTCACCACACAGTGATTTAATAGCACTCCTGCTGAAAACACCCTCAGCAGCCAATGGGAACACAGAGCCCCTCTATGGCAGGAAATGTTCAATTCTGGTGGAAGATGTTTGAATAATCGCTACACTGACGACTACTGGGCAAAGAACATGTTTATGACAGTTTCAGGGTTTTGCTGTTCTGTGTGCCGGTTGACTTATCTAAACTGTATTAACCCATTGTTTGTGCGGGTTTTTTTTGGTAATCATCATTGGACAAAACTCTATAACCTCTTAGCATATTGCAATTAAACTGGTCTGAGATAACGTTAAGTTCTGCACCTCCTCTTGGCTGTTTTCAGGCTTTAGAAAACCAAACCAGTGACAGGAGGCTTTGGCCAATCACAGGTGTTTCTGTGCTGTTTTACAAATGCAGATGTTCAGATGGTGAAAGTCTTATTCAGTGGCAGCAATTCCTGAAGAACAAGTTTCTTCTGCAGCATTGGCAACAACTGTCTACAATGCAAAGCAACTCCAAAAAGAGGAAGACAGGCTTCTCAAAATAAGAGTCTACAATTGAGTTTAATAATAAACACGAAAATATATCTGCAAAGCATTTCAGAGAAAATGTTGCTCATAGTTTAGCTTTGTAACCGTTACCAAAGGCTCAATGCTGCAGTTAATTCAGCTTCATGCAAAGAAATGGGATTTCTCATGGATGTGTTATAACGTCAACAGGATTAGACTAGTACTAGTATATATCAGAAGTGTGTTCATGTGCCCGTGCCTGTCTTGTGGTTTGGGCTTAGGACAGAGAGCTGCAAATTCTTTTCCAGAAAACTACCAACCCCAGCTTTAATATTGTATTAGTACCAGCTTTGCTTTCTCTCCTGTGACAAGTCAAAATGTGGAGTGTGTGAGAAAACAATGTTGTCATACTTGGTGCACACCTCTAGGAGGCACCAGAGCCCTGCATCAAATATTTCCACACTGTTGTGGAATTAAAATAAAATCCATTGATAATCACAAGTTTAACAATCAGATTTCTCTTATTAGAGAACATTAGAGAAAGAGAGTCAACAGATCACACTGAACAGATTGATTCCTCAAATATATACATCTCAGTGAAGCATACAGCTTCAGAATAAATGTTGCAGTGATTTTATCATGATTACTTTTTGAATTAAGATTAAAACATACATATAGTGTATATATTAGGACAAGACAGAATCTCCAAAAACTCTTGAGAGAGTAAAACAAACTCAATATTGCTGTGCACCCTGATGTCTCTACTCACAGCAGTAAAGCAGTATACCATCATCCTGTTTCATGCAGTTTTGCTCTTGAACTGTACATTAAATGTGTTGATACAACCATGGTGCATACCAGCCTAATTTGTCTACACATCATGACAGAAATGACTGTTCAAAGTCATCTGTGTGGCACATTTAAGTCCTTGTCAGTGTGTTAAAATGATCAGACCACAGAGAAATCATGTGCGTGAAGCTGTGCAGCTTATGCAAGCAGACCTGCAGAGGAGCGTGTGCTGAACTGACCTGAATGTCCGGACCAGGTTGTTCAGATCAGTGGAGATGTCACTCATGGTGAGACGCAGAGGGCCGACAATGTTTCTGAGACTGAAACACAGCACGGAGACAAAGAGATGAGGGACAAATAGAGACAATATTACCTCATACAACCCCACTTCAATAAATCCAATCTAAGAATAAGAATAATAGAATGAATACAAGGTGGTGTAACTGAATGACACGTGTTTATGAGCGCGCTCCATTAATGGAAACAGCTGAAAGAGACACACAGCTTGAAGAACACACACCAGCTGCTGAGCCTCTCCACTGTGATCCGTTTCTGGATGAGGTGCTGAGCGTGAGAGTCGACAAGAGGCAGAGCTGGATCCTTGGTGCTCTGGTCCTGGACTGTCACCTGCTGGGGGAACAAACAACCTGTGTGAGTGCATACAGTTCATCATTTATTACTGCCACAGTAACATTTCGTTTTTTCCGTCACTCGCCTTGTTTTCATGCAGCTTCTCTGCGTCCTCAGGAAGAACCCAGGTCCCCTTATAAAACTCCTTCACCCGGAGCTCCAGCTGCTGAGTCTGCTGCCTCAGCGAGTTGTAGTCTGGCGCGGCGGCAGATGGTCTCTTCTGCGCCTCTGCTTCGACCCCTTCGGCGTCCTCGTCCTCGAGGTCGTCTTCGTCCAGCTCCTCCTCTTCCTCCGCAACCGCTTTTTCTTGTTTGACTTCGGCAAAGGGCGAGCTCAGCGAGTGCTCCGCGCCGTACAGGAACCTCAGCGTCTCATCGGTGCTCCACTCCTTTAACGTTCCTCTCAGGCACTCGAGGAGGTTCAGACGCATGTTACCGTGTTTGGCTCCAGCTGTGTGGTTCTTCAGTAGATCTCGCAGCCCCTCTGCTCCTCTCTTGCTCATGCCCACCTGGGTGATGTTGAGGTCCGTGTGGCTGTCCTGATTCGTGTTGATCAGGGGTGAAGGAGGGAGAGGTTCGCTTTCTGCTGAGCTGTTTGAGTCTTTACACGTTGACGTGAGTGGAGTTTTGTCTTCTGCTCGTGTGGCTGTTGATTCAGCAGGCGGGGGAGCCGTGTGAGTGACTCCCTCAGATAAACTGCACAAATTCAGCTTCTCTGTCGCCTCTTCCACAGCAGGTTCATGAGGCAGGCCTCTCTGCTCTGGCACCTGCTCTCCATTAGGTTTGTCTGTGTTTGGTGAGTGCAGCTGGTTTTCAGAATCCGTTTCAGCTTGTGTTATACATGAGGGAGCCTCCTTCCTGTTCCCATCTTCTCTCACTTTCTCCTCCGTCTCTGCGCCCTGTCTGTCCTGACCCTCAGCCTCCTCTTCACCTCCATCTCTCCTCTGTATCTTTCGCCTCTCCGTCTTCCCTAGGTCACCTTTCTTGTCTTCATCTGTACGTTTGGGAAGGTCGCCCCAGTGCACTCTGGGTCCCTGCCGCTGGGAAACCACGCTGGAGACAAAGTCCTGCTCTTGTTCAATGTCGCTGCTTTCGCTGTGGCCGGCTGCGGCGTCCTGAGAGCTGCGAGCGTCCTCAGGTTGAGCAGCGAGCGGGTTCTCGATGTCGTCCTCTTCGAGACGCCGCTTCGTCAGCAGCACCTCCTCACCAGAACTCCCGCTGCACACGTATGGATAACACAGAGTTAGTCTGTCTAGTATAAAAACTAGGTTCATTTCCAAAGTAAAATTCAAGCATTTCAGTACACTGATAATTTTTTACTTCACTGCATTATTTTAAATGTATATACGCTATATTCTATAGCATTCTACAGGAAGGTGACAAATGAAAGGAAAGCAAAGTTTCATGTTTCAGAGTGTGTGTGGGTGTATCCTATATAACCCACATTTCATGCAGTTTTAAGTACTTTATTCAAAATCCAGGCACTTTTATGGCCTTGAATACAATTGAATTTGTGGTGTTTTCAAGGTCTGAAAAGTGCTTGGAGAGAAATAATAAAATCTGTAAGATGTATCCTTTTCCTGAATCAGCTTGGAAAAAAAAACTTATATGTCATATAATATTTAAAATATTCACATACAAACAATTAAGCAAATACATACCCATCTCCTTTCTTCATTAATTTAACTTCTGGGGGACTGTCAGTGAGAAAAAAGGAAACAACCCGTCTTAATACTTTTAATAATATATAAATTCTAATAATGCTTGTGGTTCAGCACAGACG
>CAFUXE010000771.1:242031-265157 GCA_903364295.1 Serranus cabrilla | reverse complement strand
AAAATTTAACTTCACAACTTGCTTATGAAATAACTGCAGTTTGAAGCCAAGCTTGACTCCTTGTGTTCTTCTGTTCTGCAGCTGTATGAAGACTCTCAGTCACCCTCTGCTGGAGGTACAACTCAAAGATCCGGACACTCTGGCCGAGTCTCCCCTCAGGAATTTTGCCACTGAGATTTTGGTACAGCAAATTCATTCACCATAATATTCTGAAAACTTTAGTGTAAAGGTTGTGATGAGTTTAACAGTGCAGTTCTTTATAAAATCAGGTGTCTTCACCACCATGCAGTCAGCTTCTCCCTGTTGCAATTTCCTTCCAAGTTCATTGTTCAGGAGGTTTTTATAGCGAGCTGAATTATCCACAGAGGTCTCCTCCGCTGCAAAACAAACCAACCAGGTGATTAAAAGCAGTAAAAACACTGAATAAAGCTGATAGTCATTAAAAATCTGTGTTTCTCTGATGCTGTTTGGTAAACACAGACGTCCTGGAGGGTCTGTGAGCCAAGCTGCAGCCAAGCTGCTGCTGGATCCTACATCCCGTAAAAATATGCAATAAAAAAATAATTTTACCTTAATTAAAATTACAGATTTGTGAAATTTTAAAATAATTGGAAACATTTGGGGTATGGTTGGTATACAGCTCAATATGGATCTGTTTTTGAAATGTAATTTCAGAAAAGTTATAATAGTACATATAATTAGTGTGTGTGTGTGTGTTTTGTACAGAACACCCTCAGTGCTATCGGAGAGCCCGTCCCCAGCCTCGTGTTCCAGCCTCTGCTCAGGAGAAAACAGGTCCCAGGCTTTCTGGAGGAGGAGGTGCGTTATCCCAAAGAGTCTCTGGCCAGCCTGGCTCACCTGGTGTTTGTCAGTCACCTGGCTGCAGATACATTCCCCAGTGTTTTCAGGTAAGAGAGGAAAAAAATCATAAAGATAAACTGTACGTGTTTCATCAAACATGGGTAGAAATGAGCACTGGATGATACTGATGATGATTTCTTGTCACTCTCTCTGTGCTTACAGTCCTGTGTTCGGTCTTCGGTGTAATATGGAGCACGTTTGCCTCCTCTTGTCCAGGTGAATACTTGACATTTCTTGTATCAGTTCTGTGCTGTTGACCATCTGCAGTGTTGATGTGAGCTGGTTTAAAAAGGTCCCATATTGTAAAAAGTGAGATTCTCATGTCCTTTCCTGTTCCTTTTTGATCATGAAGCAGGTCTGGCACTATACAAGCATTGAATATATATACTGTTTTTATCCACAAAAAAAAATAGTACTAATTTCTTCTGCAATCTCTTTACAAATTGGCTGGATGAAAGAACAGTCCCAAAATACATGAAAGTGGTCTGTCATGATTTACCACACTGCCTCCACCATCCGTTCTGACCATGAGAACCCTGTTGTAGAAATGTCACTTTTTGCATGATAAAGAAACAAATGATACTCTTCCAACAGAATTCTCTGCAGGACCTGGAGTTGGTAGTTTTAATCTGATTTTCCCAAATAATATTCCAGTCCTCTTCAAATATCTCCTGGCCTGATTCCCTTTTCTTATATTTCTGATGCTTGGTGTGTGTTGTTGTGAGCTGAAACCTCATTACGTACTTGTAAATGTTATTTTATCGACAGAGCTGAGGAGTTCAGGATTCAGAAAGGACTGGTGAGTTAAACTGGAACATTTTTGGTAGAGATTTGTACTGTGGTTTCTGAATGTTTCTCAGATGACAAAGTCACATTTCTTGTGACCTACATGATTTAAACTGCTGTGACGTAGTGTGACATACAGTCTGTGTGTTTGCTGTCACACAGGAGCTGTATGAGAAGAGTCTGGTGCGGGTGGAGGACGGCAGTCTGCCTGCAGATCTGCTGGAGATCAGGTCCTTCCTCACAGTCCCTCAGGTGAACACAGTCATCACACAGACCCCTGCTCTGCTCTGCAGGCTGTGATGCTTTACTGACGCCTAGTTGTTGATTTCACTGTCTGTTTTCAGAACTTGGTGAAGGTCATGACCATGTGTGAGAGGCATGATTTGGTAAGTCTTCAGTTGGCTGTTTAGTTCTTTCTTGCTTAATACTAAAAATCTTGCAGATTACTGATTTTAGTCTAAGGTGTAAGCACAAAAACAAAACTGACATACACATATATAGAGCATGATGTGGAAGAAGAATGCAGATCGCTTATTATAGATTATAATATTAAATATGAAGGGGGAAAGAAGATAATAAAATAATTTAGTAATAATGTGCAAAACGTTTGATATATTGGGTTTAAAGGGTGTTTTTTCTCCTTTTTTTTTTAACTTAAAATGAATTCACATTTAATTAGCATCTGCGTTTTGAAAGTATATATTTACATATTTGCTTCTTTGTCCACAGAGAACCAGAGGTCTGAAGGTGTTGCAGCTGAGCATTGATAAGTTTGAAACTGAAGCCAAGTATAATTTCTTTCAGTGAGTTCCAACTTTCCTCCAGAAATGTATTTTTGAGTTACACCCTCCACCTGGTGTATTGACCTCTACTGGTCGTTTTGTTTCAGGTACATGCTGAAAACCAGTAAACACTCAGGAGTCGAAGGCTACGTCATCAAAAACATCAAGAATCAGATAGACGTCGCCCTGCAGGTGAACAGGCATTTTTGAATTTGTTTGCCCTGGTAGCTAAAATATCAGTGTCTGCACAAGCTGCAGGTTAAATTCTGTCTTTGTCTCCGTCTGTCCTCAGCCAGGAAACAGTAACACCTGGTTTGAAGGCGCTCACCTGCTGCCTCTGCTGCGCAAAGTTCTCTTTCTGCCAGATGGCCCCGAGACCGACCTCCTGCTGTACCTGGACAGGTCCGCACACACACCACACACAACCTGTCTCACACAGGGGACCTATCCCAGCATGCATTATGGCGGGACTGGGTACCCAAATAAGTTACAAGTCTCAGAGTGGAAACCCGATAAAGCACAGTGAAGTTAATGTGCATTGCTTAAATGGGAACAAACTACCGATAGTCACTAGAGCCCAACCGATGTGGGATTTTTGAGACAGATGCTGATATTGATTTTAGAGTTGAAATTAAGCAATAACTGAAAACATTTGAGCTGAATGTTTTCCCCCCGCACTTAATACATGACAGAAAATTTTCATTTTTGGCAATTGATTGCCGTCCAAATGTATAGGTACTTTTTTACATCCACTATAATGGTCCTAAACTTTGTCATATTACATGATCTTATCTAAAAGAATTAGAGAAAGTGGATGAGTCAGGATTGTTTTGTATCATTTTCAACAGAATCATGGAGTCTCTGAACCTGCTGCGTTACCTCGTCATCAGAGACAAAGTGACGGAGAACCAGGTGAGTTTTAACTACCCTGACATTATCTGAAAGGGTCGACTGTACTCGTGTTTCACTGCTGCTGTTTGGATCCTGCAGACGGGGATCTGGACAGAGCTGTATAAAATAGAAGATACGTTCCTGAAGCCGCTACGTGTTGGAGTGAACATGTCAAGAGCTCATTACGAGAGGGAGCTCCAAAACACCCTGGAGAGCAAGAAGGGCAAAGCCAAAGGTCGGTCACCTCAGAGTCACCACCATCAAACCACGTGTTTACATTTTTAAGTCCATAAAACTATAAAAAAAAGATTGCATGAATGTGTTTTCCACAGAGGAGTCTATACTTTCTGTGTCCGTGGGCGACGAGACACTGCCCAACATGACATCAGAGTCACAGATTCAGGTCAGTGACTTTCATGTTATTATGACAGTCTTGATTGTGTATTTATGAAGCAATGACCTGACTGAATTCTAACGTCGTTCCAGGCGCTGCACTCGGCCCTGCACACGTTTGACATGATCGAGAGCGTGTTGGTGCGAATAGAGGAACTCACCGAAGGACAATCTGGAGACTGAGTTTACTACCGGAGGTCGTCATCGTCTCAGGGCCTTCAAATGTTCTGTTGATGTTTGTTAAAAAAAAAGAGAAGTTAGTTTTTTGTTTTCAGCAGGTCTGCTGGGTGCTTTAAAATGTTGCATACAATGTTTATAAAACATCTTAATAACGGCCAATAATGATTATACAAATGAGTTTGTATCACTCTTGTACACACAACTTGAATAAAGTGTTTTTGAAGCAATTTATGAAATTCACAACCACAGTAAGTTATAATTTCAAGGCTACAGTAATAACCTTATTACCCTTTATTCAAAAACAAAATCATACTTATGATGCAAAGTGTACATTTTCAGTGAACACAGCTAAAACAGACAAAGCAGCAGCCAGACTGAAATTCATAAAATACAGAAGGAATCAAATTAACTTTTAAATCTTTCATACTTTAGATATTTAAATGGTCTCTTCATAGAGCTGTGTTATGGTTTTATGGCAGTGGTGACAACACAAACTGTTCCCTCTTGACAAACACAGTTCAGACTAACAACAATATCAAATAAATTACTATACAACTATGAACATAAGGTTTTTTCTTTCTAAAAAACTAGACACTGCAGGTCAACTCCTCAGGCCAAATATACAGAGGGTGAAGATAAAAAACAATATAATCAGGTACTCTGAGAGATAGAGCTGTCCAACCCTTGACACAAAAGTCAATAATCTTTAAATGTAATGCATCAAGTCACTACTCTTCCTGTCTCTGTTATAGCTAACAGTGCCGTTCAAAAAGCCCGTTCTCAAAGGACTCCGAACCAAAGCTGCCATGACCTGCAGAACCAGCAGGTCAGACCTGTCCTGACATCATAATCTACAGTGTTTTAACAGGGGTTCACTCCGCTGAAATGTATTACAACTCTTTTTCTGACACAGGAATGTAAACATTTCTCCTCTTTGCAGCATGAATTATTTGTCATAAGGGGACAGATGAATAAGTTAGGTAAATATTAAGCATCCCCTTTCCCTGTGAATCATCCAGTTTAAATCTGAACTAAAGTTGAGGACGCTGGCTTTGATGCACTGTTCTGGTCCGGTGACGGTCTGTGGTGTCACAGGTCTTTGAACAGCGGATGCTGCAGAGCCTGAGCAGCTGTGATCCTGGTGGCAGGGTTCAGGTCCAGCAGCCGGTCCAGCAGGTTGTAGGCCTCATCAGGGACTCTGTCCCAGCCCCGCTCATCGTGCACTTTGCGGTCTGTCTCGGAGCTCTGTTTGGCGAGGTGAGCGGGTTCTGTGTTCACTGAATGTTCCCGGAGGTTTGGGAGAGATGCAGGACTTCCACCTGCTCCGGCTGTGTGTTGCTGTAATGTTCCTGCAGTGGGACGATGTGTGGGCGTATCGTCTTGGATCTTGTGATGACGGGTGGCGGTGGAGTCTTTGTTGTTGTCGGGAAGTGGTGTGACTTCATCATCAGGTGATGGCCTCCGTCCCCTCAGCGTCTCACACAGCGTCCTGAGGTCCTGCCGAGGCAGCTCCCGACTGCACACCACTGCCTTACCTGCATGAAGCACAACAGTGAGACGATTTATTATTACACAGAGCTTTCCATTCATCACAGTGAGACTGAGTTCATTTTTACAACACAGACTTCGTTTACATTAATAGAATATTCCAAATGTGATAAACAGCTTAGTCTGAATGTAGGATTCTCTGATTAAGACGTGGGATGTATCCAGGTGCAATATGGGTTTTTATTGCACTTTATGACACATGGCCTCTTGCCTGTTTACATTCAGTTCTGTGCGTTGCTATGGTTATAGTGCAGAAATCAACTAGACAACAGGTTGCAGGGCTTGGATGGAGACACATGCCCAAAACAAAAGCAGCGAGAGACACACATCTACTACTTTCAAACATTATGAAAGAAATGGATATCAACGAGTTATGGATAATATGACAATGAAGGTGTTTGAAAGAATAAAAGAGGGAGGCAGAAAGTCCACCATTGACAGAAAACACGCACAAAAAAAGGCTAAGAAGCAAGCAGCAATATTCAACCAGTGTTATGTTAGTCAATATGTGCGGCTGCGGCTGTAAGTAACAAAGTAGAGTGGAACATTTGTTTTGATTAACCATCTAAACAGCTGGTATGTTAGAATAAAGGGCAAAACTCCAAATATTTTGAGCATATAAACGCAGTCAGTGTCACAGTGAATGTCTTGTGATAAACTGCTGTTAAAAGCATAATGATCACTTTGTGTAGGAAAGCATACTGATACACACCAAACGCCTTGGCAGCCTGCACCGTCTCCCTGGAGCCTCGTATGGTCATGATCTGAGTGAGGGCGATGAGGTCATCGCTGGCTTTGAAGAACGGGTAACGGCCACTGAGCACCGAGAGCAGGATCACCCCAGCTGACCACACGTCTATGGCTGCGGAGAAGAAGAGAGAGGTTCAACAGTGAGCTGCTGCACTGCTGTCATCATATTTATGAAGCTATTAATCATTTATGACAGTCATGTTTTGAAATAGCAACCTGTTCCTTGGTTGGGACACTTTGTGAGGACTTCTGGGGCTCTGAAGCCCGGGGTGCCGGCCCTGGGGGCCACCTGCTGCTTCCTTTATTGATAAAAACAACAACATGAAGCAAATCAGTGAGAAAAAGAAAAAACACAAAACTTAAATGCCTTAGGTTAACATTTATAAAGACAAATTATTTTACTTTATTTGTTCTCTTACCTGGACATGCAGACGTTGCAGACGCGGTCAGTGAGGAAGCAGTTACAGGTGAGACCCTGCTGAACGACCCTCTGAGCTTTCTGACTGCTGCTCTGCGTCCTGCCAGGCAGCGGGACCCGGCTGACTGAAGAGTACCTTCGGTTGGCAGGGTCCTCTGTTCTGCCGGGCTTCACCAGCTGAAGAAAAGATTTTTAGAAAAAGAAAGAAAAAATACAATAACTACACTGACAGATGAACGGGAATAGTGCCCTTTAAAATTGTCTGTTTCAAGCAAATGATAAGAAAAAAAAACCATTTGTAAAACCTTGATTTATTTGTCATTTCTATGGATTTTAGATTTAATCATGAGAATACATTTCATTCTTGAAAATGTTTACTTTTCTTCTCAATTACCTCTGCTTTAATAGCAGCTTGTTTGGTGGTTGATGGAGCTGGAGTGCAGCTGTTCAGACTCCTCTCTCCAAACACAGGTCTTGGCACTTTGCGTTGTCCTGTCAAATCCTAGAGAAAACAAACAAGAATTGCAGAATTAAGCTAAAGCCAACACATTAGTGCAGAGACAAGAAGACAAACATAATATCAATAAAGGATATTCTTCACAAAGTTATACCCAAATAAACCACTAATTCACCACTCTGCTTTTACCAGACAAGGAAAAACATCAAACACCAGTGGAGATAAATAACTGACAAAGTGCAGACACCTTTGTGTGCTTTGTGCGATAGGTGGGGACGGTTGTGGTGACAGAGCGTGCTTTTTTAACCAGTGCTTTCCGAGAGACGGAGGAGGACGTGGTGGAAGAAGAGGAGGAGGGAGCTGGTAAAGTTGTGGACTGCCGTGGAGGCGCAGGTAGAGAGGTGGAGGCCGCGGTGGTGGTGTTTTTGGGAGCGAGTCTAGCTGGAGCTTTGCTCCGCTGTGTGGTGTCTTGTTTCCCCGCGGACCCACCACCTTTCTGTGATGACCTCTGCCTCACCACCTTCAGCAGCTCAATCTGGGTGTCGGCTGTCCCCTGAGCCAGGCCGAAGTCCACCAGCGCATACCTACACACACAATTACACAGGGAAATGAGGAAATAAATACCACACAATGAAAAAATAATAACAATAATTATTATTATCAAATGCTTTGTGTGTTCTGGGCCCTTGCAGCATTTTTAAAGCTGAATAATAACAAAACAAAACAGAAAATTAAAACCTCATCTGTAGCCGAACTACACAGGGAAGTGAAACTTTCCCCATTAACTGATAAAATGCCAATTAAGATGAAAACACATTTGCTCACTTAATCATCAGCACTCAACTTTAGAAAAGAAGAAATTAAACTCAGTACAATCAGATGAAATGATGCAGCTGCATTTATTAGAGAGATGTGACGACTCACTTCTTTTCTTTTCTGTTGTAAAGGAAATTGTTTGGTTTGATGTCTCTGTGAATGATCCCAAACTGATGGATGTGTGTCAGGGCCTTCAGCAGGTGATAGATGTACAGACGGACCTCTTCGAAGCTCAACGAGCCAATGATGTCCTGGTGAATACATTTGGATTGGATCAGAAGTTTTAAATTACTTTTCAGCAAACACAGAAACAAAACTTGACAGAAACTGACGATGTGAGACGATGTACTTACCACAATAGCTTGATGCTCCATATAGGGCATGACAATCACCACGTGGTCCTCCTTCCTGAAGCAGTACGTCACCCCCATCACACACTCCCTGCCTCTGCACAGTGAAAAAGATTATAAATACATTTTTAAAATGACGGAACTACTTTCAATGTGTTTCTTTGTGATGACGTCAAGCTTTGCTTCCAAGAACCACATCAACAAAATGCACATTCATTTTGTCAAACGAGTGTCTTTGCCAAACCAGCCATCAGTGCATTGATGTGCGTAGGTTCAGCTGAATCACACGTTAGAGACAAACAAGGAGCCCACACACCAATTTTCTACGGCATAAAAATAACCTTTTAGGAAAGAGATTTAACACTTATGGAACAAAAGACTTCTTTGAGTCTCCATTTTGGATTTTTTGATCACACAACTCAACATATTCGTCTCTGTAGTAGATCTGTAGCAAACATACAAATCTCTAACCCTCTGACAGCAGCACACACACACACAGTGGGTTTCTAAGGGTTTTCAACAGCCAGACAAGACAAGCAAGAATGACGACCAGCAAAGAGAAACATTTAGCTGACAGAATTACAGGAATTCTGAACAATCTATGAAGCTCCTATTAAACTTATTGAGCAAGGGAACTATTTAATTTATTTATTTAATTAATTAAATATATTATATATAATTAGCATTTTTTTAATAGCAGTGAATTAATACTAACATATAACACTAACATTTGCCTTATCCCTGAGTTATATAAACAACCAACTACACTTCATGTGGCTACATTAAGTACCTATGGGGACATAACAACTATGGTAGGTCATATAATTTGCATAATCACAAACAAATAGATTTCACCGAGTTCTGTGACATTTTGCAGGTAAGGAAAGTCAAGCTGTTCTTAACCTTGAATAACTGATTAAAAAAATTAATTGAATTGTGATTGTAAAAATCAATATTCCTTTTTGAAATGTGAATTTAGAGAATCGTGACACCCATAATAAACACAACAAAATTGGACTCACCCAGCGACAGTGAGACACTGAAGCTCAGCAGCGATGCGAGCTGGATGGCTGGTTGGGATGAGGTGCTTCAGGGCAAACATCTCCCTCCTCCCATCCCGCATCTGAGCCTCACCCAGGTACACTGAACTGAACGTACCTGGTGTAAAGAAACACGTCATGAGCACATCACCTTCTGCTGCTCCAGAAAAAAAACTAATGAGGTGAACGAGACATAAGCAAACAGTATATAGCTGTAAACTCCGAAAGTGTGCATAAAATTATTTACCTTCTCCGATTTTGTCTATGATGCGGAAAACCTTAGTCAGCTGAGGGACAGCTTTGTAGAGGATCTCAATGTCTATTTCCACATCCCCTGGAAGAAAAACAGAAAAAATATGTAAATCCACAATTCTTTTAAATCCAATTACTTTTATTTTGTCGATCACGAAGACCGAAGGTACAACAGTGACAAAGCTTCACAGTCATGCTGAAGTTCCAGACTCTCAGTTGAGGCCATGACTACTTCATTATAGTTCAAATGTAATAATTCTACAAAGTAAAAATCACATATTATATTGACAGAAAACCTAAAATGAGCACCTGCAAACACTGCTTTTTCAATCTAATCATCCAACTTACTTGAGACTTTGCTCTTCCTGTGACCTCTGGCAGGTTTAATAATACATCCATCTGTGCCGATGCCACCAGTGCAGGCAGGTGACAGCTCCATCTAAGACAGAAAGAAAGGATCAGAGGCTGGTAACTGCAACAATAATTAACTAAAAACTAAGTACACATACTCGTATAATACACCCAAGTACATTATTGTGGTGTACTTTTAACTCCATGGCTTTCTTGTTGCTCCTTCAAAGCTTAAGTTACTTTGCAGATTCAGATTATTAAACCAAACAATAAGTAAATGATTAAATTGCGACATATAACTAGACATAAATTAATTAATAAATAAAAGCATGAGATATTATCAGCCGTGCATAGATAGTCCCACTTTTGCCAGCTGAAACACTGATAATCACATTAAGGCTCCACTCCAGAAATTACAGTTTAATCATATAATATTATGATATGGACTGTTCTACATAACGTGTATTTTAACTAATAAACGTATTTTAATGGTAGTATTTGTACTATGAACGCATGGTTTTAAGTTAAACAGGCTATTTCTACACTGAAGTACTGCTCATTTTACTGAGGTAAGGATCTGCATGAATTTTGCACTACTGTAAACGTTACCAAACATTAGGAAGTAATGTGAAATTGGACGGTGAATGGAGAGCCGTGTTCACTTGATAAAGCGATGGGTTACTGGCAAACAACCGCACACTGTACACAAGCAAAAGTGTACCGCTACTTTTTGTTTTTCTCATTATAACAAAACTAGCATGCTACTGTAAGCTACACTCTGTCAAGCTAACCACAGCCTGTTGAGCAAAACAAAAAAGAAACTCACCGCTTAAGTTGGCCTTAAAACTCAATCGTTTCCTCAAATAAACACTTCGTGAAAATACCAAACAGTCATGAGCTAATATTTCGTCAGCGCAAACTTAGATATATCAATTTATGTCGGTCTGGAGCTGACTTTAACAGCTCCTTCTGACTTTATTTGAGGCTTTTCCGCCAACAAACTCCGCGCGCTAAAAGTAGACGTCACTGAAATAGCGCGTCAGACATCACAAATCACGCGAGACCAGGGAAACTCCGGGAAGAAAACTACATTTCCCATGTGTTGTTCTAAAAAACTAAAAAGAAGACAAGAACGTAGACAAATTAAAATATTTTATAAGAAAATAATGTGATATTGATGTTGCCATTTTTTCTACATAAATGTAAATTTAACAATACATTTTTTTTATGTTTTCCTTAAGATAAAAGATACCTTGTCATTGTAAGTATAAAACAAAATTCTGTTGGCGACAATCAGCCCAGCAGCAACAGACACAATTAAAAAAACAACCAAATAGGAGATTAAAAAAAGATGTTTGAAAACAATAACAGACAACAATCCTTATTTAAAAACAACTATAAATAAAATATGGATGTGAGCAATATGTGAAACTACAACAAAAAGGCCAGTAAGATACTTCATATATGTATGTTTTAGAATGTTTTGGTATTTTATTATTGATCTGTTTGTATAGTAATCCCAGTAGACTGGTCCATACATACTGCAATGTGGACCCAAGCCTGCACAATATTAAAAATGTGCCCTTCAGATGAACATTTATTTGACAGTCACTTAATGTACATAAAATAATAACAAAACAAAATAAGCAAGTAGAGCTCATTTGTTTTTACTACCTGAAATGTGTGCTAAATAAAACAATTCATACCAGAATTAGAAGGAGGAGGAACAGACACCAGTGTTGTGTAGGTGCTGACCATGTTGAAAGTACAGATGTGAAGGAAGACAGTTTTACATTCAAGTTGGCAATGGGTGTGCACCTATTTTAGATTAAAAAATACTATTTACACACCTAAAATACTTGGCAACTATCACAAAGCTACTCCTGATTAAACTACAGCCTGATTTTTTCCTCAAAAACCACACTGAATCATCCAGTAAACACATACTTAATAAATAAATAATGCATTAGTTACAATTAGAACTCAAATTAGAAACATTTGTTGAATTTACAAAGTGAACATATAATAACCTGACTTTAAAACTGCCTAGAACTCTTCATGGAAAGTACACTGGATAACGAAATATGAACACAGTAAAGAAAACGCTTTAGGTTAATGTCATATCCATGGCACAGTTGGCAAGCAGTACTTCTAAATTATACCATCAAATATCCCAATGAAAGCTTCTTCCTCTTTGCAGGTGGTGCTGAATATACAGTGTAAAAAAAGAGGGAAGGGGTCAATCAGGTGAATACGTATAGTCAAGTCAAAGAATATTTTTCATTATCTGCTAAGGAAATAATAATGTAATGTGTCAAAATAAAAGCCTCGTCACTTTTATTATCTACCTTCTGTTGACAGATGAGCTGGCGTTGGATGGGGCACTCATTGCTGAGAAGAAATCAAACCTTCTGGTTAGGGGGGCCACATGGGTCTGCTTTGGGAAGGTTTCTGGTGTTTTTACTGTGATCTCCTTGCTGAAGATGTTCTGTCTCTGCAAAAGGAGAAAAGTAGGCAAAAACATGAAGAGACCTCAACAAAATTATACTGCCCATTCCATCCGAAAAACAGCAACACTAGTTGGGAATTGTGCTGTCTGATGTTTTTTGTTAACATTTAAATCTATTAGAGCAGATGTATTTTTTAGAAAACATTGAAGGGAGTAAGATGTGCAGGATGTTGACATGGTAAAGCACCTCATAGTTTTTCTCACAACCACAGTATAAGATTTGTGTTAACAATAATGTTTTCCTCGTATGTAAATGTAGCCACTAAACTGCATAGATCTCTGCGCATTCACACACATGCACCTTTTTATTCCAGTCAAGTGTGATTCTGCTCTGTGGTGCGACTGTGAGCAGAGAGGGTCCTGGTTCTCTGATTACAGGGTTTAAAATGGGGGGAATCAACCTAAAACAAACACAAAAAATGATGTTTTTCTGCATTATCAAACCTCAACGGACGATTCTGTATTTTCTGTGACAAGATTTTAAACATTTGATACATTATTTTATTTCTGGTGTTTGTCACAAACAATTACACCCAATTGAGTATAATTTGTGCTGGTTACCTGAGTGGTGTTCTGGCAGCGGTTTCACAGGGTTTGACCTGTGAGTGACTGAGGAATGCAGGTGCAGGTGTCCCACTAAAGCCTACACAAAAAACACAACAGTAACAATGACGTCATAAAAAGATGTATGTAAAACTGACAAATTAACGTTCATCTTTTAAATGAAATGTAACTCAAACTTCGCTCTACCTGGCGTGCTGCAGTCAGACTGCTGGACTTGAGGTTTAGCATTAGTCGGACACGAAGCCAATGACGTCTCGCTGGCGTGCACCAAGTTCTCGTCATCAAAGTCGCCCCAGTCGTCCCATTCATTTCCAAGGTCAAAGGTGACAGTTGGTATTTGTGAGTATGAATCATTTCCACAGAGAGCGTCCTGCTTTGACACCGTACTGGACCTCTTGGAATAAGCTGAGCTGGTCG
This sequence comes from Serranus cabrilla, assembly GCA_903364295.1. NCBI lineage: Eukaryota > Metazoa > Chordata > Actinopteri > Perciformes > Serranidae > Serranus > Serranus cabrilla. The sequence continues at coordinate 251,792 of CAFUXE010000771.1, read as the reverse complement.
TATTGATCTGGTTTTGAAGTGGTTTATGGTTCTGACGCACACCAACACTGAGTCCTGGGTTCACCCACACTGAGGAATTAAACACAAAAGGATGAAAAACACATCAATGTCGCTGCACTCCAAGCTTTCTTGGATTTAATATGAAAAAAGTGTTTCTATGAACCATGACTGTTGACTTTGCATGTTTACTACAGACTTGAAATATTATATTTCAACTGTTTGGACACACATTCACATTCAAGTTTTACGTACTAAAAAGTGTTAAATAAACCAGATTATGCTGCATATTTCATATTCTTAGAAGTAGCCACCTTTAGTTTTGATGACAGCTTTGCACACTTCTGTTATTCTCTCAGTCAGATTCATGAGGTTTTCACCTGGAATGATTTTCAGTTAACAGATGCACCTTGTTAAGAGTTAAACTGTGGAATTTCTTACCTTCTTTTTGAGTTTGAGACCATGAAAGCAAAAGGTGGCTACTTTAAAGAATCTAAAATATAAAACCCAAGCTGTTTTGTCTAACACTTTTTTATTTACTACGAAATTCCATATGTGTGTTCCTTTATAGTTTTGTTGTCGTCAATATTCATATGCAATGTAGAAAATATAATAAATATAAAGAACACCATTGAGAGAGATGGTGTGTCCAAACTTTTGACTGGTCCTGCACAATAATATCCAACAAACAGTGTTGAAATTCTTCTGTTTCAGCTTCAGTTAATTTCACCTGCTTTATCTGCTTGCTGCTATTTATAAAGTTGCAAATCTTCCTCTATCAAATCAGTGGGGTCTGTGTAAAAATCTAATTAAAGTTTGTCTACTTGATTTATGCCTGTAAAATCCAAACTATTAAATTATGTATGGTCTTATCTTCCTAAGCCTTAATTCTCCAAACTGTGTGTCACTGTTAGTATTTCAATAGACTGTATGTGCCTCCTACTTTGTCTACCAGATGGTCATAAAAATATCACCGTTTCCACTAATGTGATGAAAAACGAAGACATCAGTGTGGTCGGTCTTGTAGTGAGTTTGAGTTCAGTGGTTTAACAATACTTTGATGGTGATCATGAGATGCAGCAGGTGTGTGAACAGGCTCCTCTGTCATCCTGCGCATGTCCTCCACATAGTCATCATAATCTGAGTATGAGAGACAGAGAAATACACACATCACTGACTGTGTGATTGGTAAAGCCTCCAGTGTTAGGAAATGTGCTGTTTACCACTATCACCATCATCCAGATGAACTATGTCCGGCAGTTGAAGGCCGACTTCTCCAGTCAGATCCACAGTCTCAGTGCGAGGTCTCACTGAAGCTCCATAGTGACTTCCTCCATAACTTCATCAAATAAAATAGGACATATGTATATAATTCAGCATCAGGACATCTGATTTTATTGACACTAAACTTATTTTACTGTCTCACATTGTCAGTATGTAATTTGCAGTAGTTTTAATGGACTTATTCTAATATGAACACATCAGCGTATCCTATAGTTCTTTAGAAAAGAAATATTGGCTTTCACTTCTCTTCTGGCAAGACGTTGGTATGAATTAATAAATATCAATTAAAAAAAGACAGCATGTAATTACCAGTTAACAGGAGGAAGCCTCTCTCTGGGTGTGTAAGAAAACTGCTGCATGTTGACAGAAACAGGCTCCTCGCTCATTTTCATCTGAGGAAACAAAACAGCAACACAGACTCATTCAGCTTTGTAATAAGGAAAAATAAGTAGCAAATAAGACAGACACTTTTATTGTTCATCACAGTAGAGTTATATTATTAACACAGATTATGTATCATACAGTGGAATAAAAACACATAATGCACATGCAGGTTGCACATTTACACATAGTGTGATAATGTCCTCTGGAGTTTTTGACAGAATGAGCACAGAAACACACATATTTTATTTAATCTGCATAATTCTGCACCTGTAAGCAAACTATTCCTATAAATAGATTTTATAAAGTGCAAATCTACATGCCTAAACACTTTGGTATTTATGTTATGCACATACTTGATGCACTTGTTTTTTCATGTGTAATTGCTGGACAGTATGATAGCTGTTAATGTACAACAATTGTGTTTCATGTTGCATACAGTATGTTGTGCTTTTCCTCTGTGGCTGGTATGTTTCTTATCTTTCATTGCAACAATTTAACTTCCCCAACATTTCTTTCAATTTGATCCTAACCAGTGTTGACCGCACAGCCTTAGGTTTAAATCTTATAACAATCACATGCAACAGATAACGACACATTGAATCACGTTTATCCATTTAACTTAAAATAAAATTTCATGAGTATGTGATGCAGACTTGTACAGCCTCCAGAAATGTTATCCTCACCCTGAGTCGTTTGACAGGAGTCTCTACAAGTGTGTCACACCTGCTCTTCAGGTCTTTCAGATAGGAATGGAAACTGGATTCTTGATTTGCTGACCTCTTCCGTGCCATATTTACACCTACTTTACCTTGGGGGTGGAGAGGAGAAGACTTCTATAATCTTTAGACACACAAAATGAAGCACAGGTGGGCAAAAGTACATAGTGAAGGGTGAGCACTCACAGCAGTCGTGGCCACAGAGATCCTTGTTCTTGCAGAAGTGGTTGCACTGTCGTTTAATTTTAACACAATCATCAACATAACACAGTGTAGTGCCTTTGTCTGTGGCAGACATGAGGTTTCCCCTCTGAGGTGCGGCCTGATCTGATCTGATCTGACCTGAAGACGGTGGTTTCAGTGCGGAGTGCTGCAGTCTCTGTCCAGGCCGATCATGTGGTTTGTTGTATGGATTATCGGCTCCAAACCTCTTTGCTCCAGAGAAGTAGATGTTGAACTTCTGTTGGATGTCCAGGCCCACTAAAGGAAAGGAAAAGGGCAAAAATATGCACTCCTCGCATTGACAGGCAGTCCAGTTCAGGTTTTGTAGCCAAAATGTACTAAAACCACAAATGTTGAAGTGTCTATGAACTGCATTTCTTCATACGGCCAGCAGGGGGTCAACTGGGAGTCCTTTCATTCATTCATTTTCTGTAACCGCTTTGCTTTTCATGATCAGTATTGTTCATGTGCTGCAGAGGCATATGCCCATCCTAACTGAAGCACTACAGCCAAAGCTATCAATGTATTTAATATTGTGGACATCCGTGTTGAATGCAAAGGTATTTTAGTGGTTTACCGTATTGTGAGCTGATGAGATTGACACTGATCTCTTCTCCTTTCGAGGCCTTTGCCACCTCGATCTTCTTTGACCAACTACCAGACTTCAACAGAACCAAGTCCCTGGAAAAAAATCAGTCTGCTCTATATTCTCAAACCCGGTTCTGTCTTTTACATAATACACAGTATGTAAATATATATGAATGAAAGAATTATAGAGAAGGGAGGTTATGTGAAGGAAAGAGCTAGTAAACAATAAAGACAACAGTTCCCAGGTTTTTTTTCCTCACGTGAGTTTGTGTAGGAAGACCACAGCGTTGTCCGAGTTTCCGATGATCAGGGTGACATAGTTGTGGTCTGGAGCGGTTCTCCTGGACAGCAGCTGTGCTTGGTTTTTAAGGTTCACCTTTACCACGATCTCCGCCGCAGCACAGCTATACCTGGGAAGCTGCAAAATACAGAGACAAAAACATCCCATCCCGATCAGTTATATGGCATCATATGAAGTAATCGTCTCTTTGATAATAAAAATCTGCAGCACTTTGTACCTGCTCCAAAGTGACTTCATATGTCGGGAGATTCATGACAGATTCTCTGATTTGGTTGCCAAATGGTGGATGTCTGTTGAGAATCTGAATAAAATAAATAAAGTTAGAAATCGTATCCAAGTAATCCAGACCAAGTTTTGTTTTTAATTATGATGCAGACTGACCAGCTCAAGCTCTCTGGGGTTGGCTTGCTCTATTTTGCTGAAAGTGGTGAGTCCAGCATTCACCATGGCAGTTGACAGGGTCTGTCCTGTTTTATTATCAAATGTTGATATTTAGCTTAAAACAGCATGTGTGTATAATAGGAAGAATGTTCATTTTAATTTATCATGCATGTAACTAGCATGGAGATTTCCATCCTCATTTGAGTGATTTATTTACATTGCTTCAACAAAAGATGCTATACTATGCTACGTGTATCCACCTATCTTCTCCAGCTGTTTGGAAACAAAGGGCGAGTTTTCCCAAAGCTTTGCTCTGAAGCACTTGGCCAGGATCAGGGAGTTGAGCAGAGCAGAGAAACCAGTTTCAGATTGGTGACTCAGAAACTCTGACAGGCCTGACAGAAATCAAAATACAGTCAAAGTTGAAAAAATATCAAATAAAACAGGGAGTGTTTTTTTTATTTGTTATCCTTGATTTACAGAACATACATTTGCTGATGCGCATCCCATTCCTGAAGATCTTTGCTGTGTCCTGTGTAAGTCCAAACTCTTGGATTGAGATGGAACCCAACTGAGCCTGAATCAAGCTACGTGCAAGAAAACAAACATATAATAACCAGAGAGGATAGTCCATAAGAAACCCATAATATATACATTTTGCAATACAATCCAAAAAACTGTATTGCTCTTTTATTCAACACTGCTTTTCCACAGAGAATGCACTGAATAAATAACCCTACCAGTTCACTTTCATCTCACTGGTTTTGATCTTTCCCTCAAGGGGAAACCTGGAAAAAATAGAACCATCTAATTTGCAATGGCTTGTGTCTCCCACCACAGTACAGAACACAATACATTTAGTACCAGGGGTTATTATACTGTTTAAGCTACTGTGAATCCTATAACTGAGCCTGACCTGATGGTGATCCTGTTCTTGTCCCTGTTTAAGGTGTTCAGAGGCCTCTTCTCACTCATTCTCAGCTGAATGTCGCTGAACTCTCTGCTCTTCGACACCAACTCAATCTGCACATACAGCATTTCCTCTGGATTGTATTTTCTTAACCATAATATTTCAAATGATTTCCTTTGACAGGAGCCCAGCCTTGCATATAAAATGTCACTTTATCTGAATTTCAATGATTGCTGTGAAGTCTTATCATGAAACCTACCAGGTCAGACAGGTTCTCGGTGCCAGCCACTTTGCTGAACTGTTTCATGGTTTCAAAGGCAACGCAGAACCGAGCCATCAACCTTCCGCTCTCTGTGAGGAACAAAAACAAACCACTTAATAGCTTCCTATTCCTATTCCTAAAAATAATCCCTCTCAATCATCAGTGATGGTGTCGTCCACCTTTTCTCTTTCAAGTTTGCGATAATTGCAACATTAAGCATTTTTCAAATATTTTCAACTTATTTCTTCTCTACCTGTTGGTTTGATGTTGATATCCTCATCCATGTTGATCAGACCAATGGAGGACAGAGCATTGAGGTTTTTCAGACAGAGCTCTATGAGAAGAATATCAATCAAAACAGCAATCACATTAAACTACAATAGTGTGGTGGTGTCATTAGTGTGCATGATTAAAGGTCAAAGTACAGACAGAAGAACAGATTGGATGATAAATGGCTTCAGTAACAGTGTTAAATTAATCAATAGTGTACCCTCCTCATAACAACATGTTACATTAGTGACTTCAGAGTAAAAACACTCATGTCCCACCTTGCAGCTTTGCTTCGATTCCGTATCTGTCTAAGTTGGCAGAGAAACCTGAAATTGGATTGTATTTTACAAACAGTAACGATGGACACTATTTCTGATACAGATCATTTTCTGTGTGTTGTAATCCTTCACCGTAGTGTGCAGGGTTCTTCAGGGCTCTGATGTAGAGGAAGGTGGAGCGTATCCAGTCCAGAGCCATGTTGACATCACTGATGGTTTGCAGGACAATCTCAGCATTCAGGTGCTCCACCAGGTGACTGTGTAAGCTGGGCAAAGGAAGGAAGGACACTGATACCTTGTGTGCTACTGAATAATCTCTCTCTAATGAGAAACCAGAGGGAGCCTGAGAGACGAGCCAGAGTTGTGATACCTGCTCTCAATGATTTCCATCCCATTCATAAGTGTCATGTACTTGTCTTTAGTTTGGATCTTGGTCATGATCACTGCAGTTGCTGATGTGTCAAACTAAAGGAAGAAAAGACAAATGTTTGTGTTTAATTTGTGCATCATACTAAAACTAGCTGTTACTATATTTACTACTCAGTTTATTGTATTTAAGCAAATGCTTTTTCCATAACAGCTGCAGAAACCTGCAAGTTAATAGTTGATTTCACAAATCAATTTAGAGAAATGTACCTTGTGTTAAAATGAAAGACCAGAAAATGTAAAAAGTATTGTGTTATTATTCTGCCATTACTTGCGGTCTTCCAGCTCGGCCTATCATCTGCAGCAAGTCTGCCTCGCTGTACTCCTCACAGGAGCCTGCCACATACTGCGTGGTGGACTTGATCACCACCAGATGAGCTGGCAGGTTCACCCCCATGGCCAGAGTCCTGGTGGTAACTAGGATATTAAATCAGAACACAATTACAATTCAGTTACCCTGAAATACAATCTACCAGCAAGCAGTAGAAGTTTCTATTATTGTTTTGCACAAGTGTGGTAAGTTTTCTGGTATACTTTTGACTAGAAATGCACCAAGTAAACTAGAAGCAGATACAAGGAATATGTTACTCACAATAAATAAACAGATATTAAAGTGTGTTCAGTTCTGCCTTTCTGTTGCTTTTAGTATACTGCTAAAATACGACAAACTTTCTTATAATCTTAAAAATTCAAACAGAATAAAGGTTTTAGAGCCTTATTTGTTAAGCTTCCTAAAACTGGTGCATACAGTGGAAAATACTGTATATTTCTGTTGCCATAGAAACATACAAGCATAGGTCATTTTAACTAATTGTATCTGCAATTTATATTTCCACTGTACAGGCATTTATGTGCATTTTTTGACACCACCTTTCAGTTACAAAACTTGGGCAATATTTCAAGGGCTCATTTGTCATAACCTGTGACTCGTCTTTCCTGTTTCTCCTCTGCAGCCTGAACAAAACAGTTAAAACACTGGTACGTTCCACTTTCCTTTTAGTCATTTCTATTTTTTTCTTTCCCTTCTATTTTTTCTTAGTTTACTTCAGTTTGTAAAGTCTGTGGTTTTTATGTATAATATTATCCGTTTGATGTAATGTAAACAATATCTGCTGTTCTACATGCAGAGTTGTTAACTTAATAATTCATAATGTCTGGATACAATCAGTCTTAGAAAGACATCAAAGGGATATCTGGCAAGATGGAGGCTGGGTTTGCGGGGGGAAAGGGAAATAACATCATATCTAGAATCTATGATTGGGATGAAAAGGAGAAAACTAGACAAGTGACAAATGAAGTCTCACAGAGGACGGGCAGGTCTCCCAGAGTGAAGGCCTCTTCTATCAACTTCCTGTCAGACAGGTGAACTCCTGCATGGTGGTAACCAACTCCTAACATCACCAGATCTGGACCACAAATACAACACAGAATAATGTTATACAGCTGATAATTACAGCAACAAATGAACATGTACTCTGTCACTGGGTCTGCATCTGGTGAGTCATGACAATGAGGTTTAAAAAGGGAACTCACCTCTGAGTTTTGAATCCAAGACAGCATTTGCATATTTCATCAACCTAAACAGATTACAAAGTAACAAAAGGTCAAGTTTAAGCTCTCAGCTAGCAAAATAATAAAATTTTTCAATAGATTGTTGCACATGTGAGAACATATAAGAAACACACCTTTGCTTGTGCTCAATGCTCATAATGAAGCGAGCATCCTTGGCAAGAACTGAAGCTGACTGCTGGACTCCTTTTCTTGTAGAGCAAAACTACAGAATATCATCATTATTAGATCATGAAAAAAACTATCTACAATCTAATTCAATGACATGAGGAAACCATGAATGGAAGTGAACACATAAGCAGGAAAAAAAGAGAACTTAGTCTGACTCAATGCCTCCACCCACCACCAGTGCAGGCTTCTGGTCAGAGTACGTTTGTATGATGTTGGCCATCTTGTAGTTGAGCGAGAGGTCAAACTTGAACTCGGTTTGGTTCGGGCTGCAGGGAAATCCCAGCACCACCTTCCGCAGCTTCACAGGACGGTGGCTCTCGTCCATGTGCAGATATGTGGCTGGACCGCTCTCATTAGACAGCCAGTCTGCTATCTAATAACATCGCAGACAAAAGAAAGATCTGATTACTGATTTAGACTGAGATACAGTACAAACAAAGCGGCTATGCATTACAGTGCAGTGACGCAGTGAAGTGCCGTTCTCAATTTGCTGCTATATTTAAGCTTTTTTCTTACTTAATCACATAACATATGATTCAAATTAAACAGGGGAAGGCATTCTTTTCTTTTGGGCGTCAGAGAAAACTAGACTCCTGCACCTTCTCTTGGCTCTATTTTCAGCATTTGTAGCCCATAAGGGAGACTTTGGACAGTCACAGGTCAACCCAGAGAGAGAGCGTCCCTATCGGCTTCCTATTGTAAATGCAGATGCGCATGCATGTCTTTTCTGGTAACCGTAGCCAAAGGCTCGTGGTTCAGCTAATTCAAGTGCATGTGTCTGTAGCTAACTAGATCCTCGAAAAAACAGTATGTCACCTCAAAGGGCTTTACAGGGACACACATTTTGCAACAGATACATTGCCAACATCAGGATCACAGTCATGATCGGGATGAATGAATGATTAGTACACGTTACACATGCATATGCCTATGCTCGTCTGGTGGGAGGGGCTTAAGGACAAGAGGAGAGAGAGGAAGTATATATTTTCTTAATCTCTACCTTTTATTTCCTTCTCCAGAAACTGCCTACCCCAGCTTTAACTGCTAAATCTATTAATTTTAACATTCCAGAAGATTTGACTGCCTTTTGAATTCTCATAAACAAATGTATGCTGTGATCTCTCTCTGAGCCGCTTACATCAGAGACGTTGGGTATGGTGGCTGATACAGCCACAAACCTCATAGAGAGGCCTGTCCCTGGATCCTGTGACGTTCTGAAAGCATTTACGGCCTTCATCCTGCTCACAACCACTTCCAGCGTTGCACCACGGGTTGCATCCTTCACCACATGAACCTGGAAGAACAAAATGTGTCATTTTACAGTCGGCTTAAGAAACATCTTTAAGGTTCAACAGAGATTAATTTAAGCTGTCCATGAGGAGGTGCATCTCAGTCTGGAAAAACTACACAGACAGGTTGTGTGCACACACATAATACATAGTACAAGAACATGATGTACTATAATTTTTAATGGCTGACCTCGAGTGAAACAAAGTGCTGAGGGCAGAGGCTAATGATGTACCATTACGCAATATGGCATAATAAAACACACCGTAGACAGAACATCTTCTAGCACATGAGTGCAAAGTGAGCATCCACCATTATGCAGGCAGATGAGACAATATGAACATTGAAAAATGAGCCTGTGAACAAATTATCTGACCTCATCAATAAGGAAGAGCCGGACCAGCTGCAGCAGACAGTTGTCCTTCCATTTTCTTGTCATGCTGTCCCATTTTTCCTGTAAAAATGTTGAATACAACATTATGTAATCAAGTGAAACTTCAGATGACAATATTATATTCATTCTTTGTTGCATTTGTGTAATTAAGAGGCAGTACAGTGTCACACACAGGTGTGGTCAGGATGATGTGGGAGTCCTGAATCTCAAAGAAGTCATCAATTTCTGTGTCGCCCGTCAGTTCCTTACAGTTCAGCCCCAGCGGGCCAAACTTGTTCTTCCAGCTCTCAAAGCACTGACTGCAGAGAGCTTTGATCGGAG
>CAFUXE010000771.1:225721-241946 GCA_903364295.1 Serranus cabrilla | reverse complement strand
TAACCGACTGAGGCAGCAGTTGACCAGCATCTCCCATGTTCTGCCAGAAAAAGTAACTGTTTTTGTCAAAGGATTTTGGTGGCACTGACAAGAGCATGGATGGATAGAACTGCTTTGTTTCAATGTTAGAAAGGGTCTGACGGTAAGCTAAAGCAGTGAAATTATTCTAAATATACCACAAAGTACTGCTGTGTAAATTACTTAGCTTCCATGCCAGAACAACTGCCTGCTTGTCTATCTGGGGATATGCTAGCCGCCATCTACCGTAGGTAACACACTGACTATGGATAAGAACCTTTTATAACCCCACTTCAAAACAACTTAACTATCGCTTTATTTATTTTATTTGGTATTATGATTTCTTTCACCTGCCTTAATTTTGATACAGCACAAACTTTGTTCACATTGACATTGGTATAAACAGAAAAATAACAACAGATGTCTATTTTTTGTTTTTTCTAATTAGTTATAAATTAAGCAAAACTATTCTGTTCTGTTGTCCAAGTCTCGGGAGTAACGAAAATATAAAACTGTTTCAGGAATTCTTCTAAACATTTGAGTTTGAATCATTTCCCTCAAGGCTGAGACTGAAAACAGAACTTAAATAGATAGAATAAATAACACATTTTCTGATTCTTAGTTGAGTACACAGAGTAGATACACTAATCATTTCTCGTTATTAACATTGCAAGATAGGTCATGGCCTTCCAAGTGATATATTAATAGGGTCAACACAATATTATGCTCACTGTAGACAGCTTTGACATTGCTCCAGGGCTCTGAGGTCTCCATTAACAGACGAATGATGGCCAGCTCAAACAGCACTGTTTTACCAGATCCAGTGGGAGCACATGCCACAAAGTTGTTACCCGTGTAAAGAACCTGTGGACAAAACAAACAAAAGGCACAACAGGAGTCACGGTTTGCATCTTACAGGTTTTAATAACATGATAAAAACGTTCATGTTATTCATAATCCTCAGCATTCTGTTTACAAGGGCTTTCATAAAATGCTTACATCATCTAGTGCTTTGGACTGAACGTAGTTGAAAAAGGGGAACTCGTTGAAGACGGATCTGAACTTGGCTGCTGTGTTAGCGTGATTCAGGAAATCAGACCACATTACTTATGAAATTCCTTTCTAGCAGAATTCAGACACTGTTAGCTTACACAACAACGAAAGGATACGGATCTCAGAAACTGGTCGCAAAACTCCAGACACAGAGGAACCTAAAATGGGCACAATTAAAACATAACATACTTTCATTTTCAGTCACGCTCTCACTGAATCAGCTCAATCCTAGCATGGTGTTAATATGGAATGCTTCACATTTTTGTAGGGTATTTTATACTGTAGTGCATGTAAGGTAAAACTGTAGAAGTGACTGTAGATTTCTGCTGTTATTGTCTAGAGCTTCTACTGTTTCACAATTCACCACCTAGTGACCAGCACGTTGCATTACAATGGAGCGGTCAATGAGGGGAGCTCACCTCATTTCACCTCATCACACCCAAACACAATGTGGCAGCTGCTGCCATGGCAAGACAGGGGCATGCTCATTAACTGCAGCACGTTACAGAAGCTATATGAGTGTTATTTGGTAAACCAGTCATAGACTGTGAGCACAGCGGCTGCCTGTGACTGTGTCAGTGCAGTGCAGCACCTTGTATGCGAAGCGGCTGAGGCGTCATGGGCGGAACGAAGGCTCTCTTTGTGCCCTTGTCCTGCATCTCAGCATGTGCCGCCTGCTGCGGGGGTCGGCCGCTCGCTGCAGATGAGCCCAGAGAAGGGGGTGAGAAGGGGGGCTTGGGGGAGGAAGGAGGAGCTGCCTGGCTAACTGTCGCCCGTGGCGGCTGAAGAGGAGGAGGCACTGTCGCTATGGTAACCGGGCTGAGAAAAGTTTGAGGTCTGGATGCTGTCTGGCTGCCGCTGCCTCTGAGGTCATCTGTGTTTGACGAGTCACCTCCACTGTTCAACACCTGAACCTTGAACAAGCTGTTGTGGGAGGGAGGGGAGGATACAGAGGGAATAAAGAATTGATAGAGGAGGAAGGTAGAACGAGAGAGGGAAAAACTATTGTTGCTGCTGCAAGCTTGAAGGCTGATTTAAAGAAACAACATTTAGGGGATGGTTTAGCATTTTTTCACGTTATTCTGATGAACTGTCCACTGAGGTAAAAATCAAGCCGCTTCAAGATATTTAACAGACTCCAGCATTTTGATGGATTTAAGAGTGAATCAGGGCCACATTAGATTTCTGGGCAGCAAAAAAATGAAATTGTGGCTTTAACATTTTGAATCATATCAGTCCTGATTATTTTAGCAGGACTGATACTGGGCAGCTTTAAAAAGCCTCAAGGCCACATATCAGTCTGTGTCAGTTAAATGCTTTGAAATCAGAAACCTGTTACTGCCATCAAAAGACTTCTTCTCATCTTTCAAGCTATACAAGGTGTGCATATTTATTCACAACGCAGATGTTATTTTTGACAAATAACTGACACTTGCCTTCTTCTTAGAGGTGGACTTTTGCTGCAGTCCAGAGACAAAAACCTCCTGCTGATGGCTGCATGACCAGAGTCCTGTGGGGTTTCATCTCCACTTCTGCCACTCTGACAGGAGGCACCCTGAGAGTAATCCCTGAACCCTTCACCTCCCCAAAAGCCATCACATCTGCTGGTGCTACTGCTGCCACCCAGGGTTTCCTCAATCTCTTTCTCATCACTGTAATAACTGTAAGGGCTGTTGATTTTTGATGGTAAAAACTTAAGTCCAGCTGATTCTTTAAAAGAAGGCAGGAAGGTCTTGGGTCTCTGAGAGAAACCTGTGAGTAATGTTGAAGAGGGAGAGAGTTTCATCAAACAAAGGTGTTGACAGCTATAATTTAGTGCCTTTTTCTGAGGTGATTCACAAAATTATGGATGACAGTCTGCTATTATATACACCATGTACCATTCCAGTTATACTCCAGTTATACTAATGATTGTGAGAATATATCATACGACCCACATCCGGTTTGTTAATGCCAGCCAAGGAAATTTGGGAAAGCTTTCAAGCCTATTCAAGCTATCGTGTCAGTGAGTCACACTGTTAAATTTAGTCTGGCTTCAGCAGGCCAGAAACTGAGCAGTTTACTCAAGTCAAGTGAAAAGGAATTCACCCTAATCCAGAGCACAACATACTGTATAGGGTAGAGAGTGACTCTGCCTCCTTCTGCATATCCTGAGTGGCTGGAACCTGAGAAAGAGATGGGGGCACTTCCAGCTGCCATGGGCTGACCTCCTGGTGCAGTGGTTTTCTATCCAATGCAACCCAGAGAGGAAAAAAAACATTGATTCAGCTGTGAGAGGACGAATGGAGAAGGATGATTGGGGGCATCTCTTTGTACTCACACTTTGTGGACAATGGGTTTCTCAAAAAACAGATTGTCCAGGGACAAGGTGCAGTCATCAGAGTCCAACATTTCTTCAGATCATGTAGACACACACACATTTGAATGCCAAGCGGGAAATGTCAATCAGTCACTATGAGTCCTTTTTGGGCTTGGATAAAGAAAAACAGGAGATACGTATGAGCACACTAATACATATTTTTGTACGTATGTATTTACAATTTTAAAAAACCAATGTGGCTGAGAAAAGCTATTGTTGCTGCACTCTTTTTGAACCTATGTGTTGTTGTGCTGTAAAAATACAAACATGAAAGACGGTTTTCCATGTTGCTATCATGAAATATACCATGATACAAAAATGGCCTCCAAAACATTTAATTTTAATTACGCTAATAAATAGGTAGTGTATTGATTGAAACTATTTTAGGATTAAAAATAAAATGATCACTACAATATATTTTTTGGACAAACAAAAAAACTTGATATTTTTATAAGTGGCTTTTATATAACTATAGTTAGCAATAATCTTGCTGATTTAATGCTAGCTGAAGCATCTTTTATAGCTATGTATAGATATTTAGGAACTGAATGATTTATGAGCAGCTGTATGGTAAACAAAGATATTTGAAAAAAAATATTTTGCATTATGAGTGATGAAGGTAAGTATTTCACTGCAAAAACACTTAATGATGTGACTAAATTTTAGGGCTAACTCATTGGAGTAAACAAGGCCTTGCTAGCTTTAGCTAAACAGTTAGCTTTTGAACAACTAGCTAGCAGCATTCAAATATCAAGGCATTTTAGCTAACGGCTGTCAGTGAGTTGTTTAACTTAGCAGCCAGGCAGTTCAAGCAAGGGCCTGTGTGGTCGTTAAATACTAATTACCGCGCTGTACGTACCTGTAAAGATTAATTTCACTCCAGAGATATTTAGACTCTGTTGTTAGGCCAGAGCTCAGTTGACCCCTATCACATCTTACTTAGCACCTCTTTACTATGTTTGCGCGAGACTGAACCACGTATCATAAACAACCTTTTTATTGGCGCATTTAAACTAACAGTGCTATAGCTAGATTTTCTTCTTAAAATATTAGCTGTAGTTAAATGTTCTCATCAACATGTAATTAGGCCAACTATAACATATGTTCACTGTGTAATAAATGTCCGTGTTTGTGCGTTAAAACATAATCAGTTTTCTGTTTAAAACACACGAGGCTGTGAATAACTGAAGCGGCTAATCACCGGCCACCCAAGCAACAAAGACCTGTGAGAAGACGACCATGGTGGTAACATCTCTCCTGTGTTGGCACACAATTCTTGTCTGTGCGTCAATGACAAGTTTACATAGCAAAACTAAGTGTGCTCCCTTAAAGAAATAAACCAAATAGTAACTGAAGTTTCAATTTATTTTCTCAATTAAAACGACGATTAACCGCCATCAACCTAGAAAAAAATCTGCTACTCAAAGGAGATGGTCATTAACTCCGTTTTTTTATGCCTCCTATCTGGAATGAACCATTGGGAATCTGCCGGGGGGTATGGCGCCGACTCGTAACATTGCGAGACGAAATGATACGAGACACTAACTTGCGTAACTTTTTATTTTATAGCTGTTTTTTAAAGAGATGCACAATTAAACGTAATCTTTGGAGCATGTAATCGTTCTCTTACTGTGGAGCCAATTTTTCGTACTGTTACCCTTACGAAAGAAATGATCTGTCCCACACCAGACCACCACGGAAAATGGCGACTGTGAAATAGATGGAAGACGAAAGTAAGAAATTATTCAATGCAGCGTTTAAATTGTGCCCTGTCTCCATCCGCACCGCTCGGAGGTAACGTTTGTTTGTTTTTGATCATTTTATAAACGTCTGTATAGTGAGTAGCAAGGGACGATTGTCATTAGCTATAGTTTAGCCTGAGGAATAGGTTTTGGTATGGAACAGCCTTAATGGAATGGTCTGCAGCTCCAGCAAGCAGCATCCAACAACACAGCGTGATATAAGCGCAAAAGAAATGCAACGATACCATTATAGGAAATTGTATAAATAATCAAATTTGCTCTGCATGTTGAGGCCTCTGAAAACATATCTCAACTACTGTAGGTTGGCAGATAACTGAACTACTCTGTTGAAAGTTTTAGCTCTTTACAAAATCCACAACCGCTCATCAAAAGCCATTAACGAGGTCCATCTCTTTGCAGTTTCGGTGCTGCTATGTAGATGTTAGAAACACGTCTTTCTGCCACAGGAGCTTTCGTTTGGTATGATACTTTTATTGCCCTTCAAATCCAAGACCTCTTACTCCTGCGACCTTGTAGCGTTATAAATGGCCACAATTAATCATCTAAGCAATGTGTCAAGTGTATAGTATATTTAGCTATATTTATTTTGTATGGACGCTGATTGATTAAAAAGCTAACTCCGGGGACATTGTAACTAACTGGACAGTTTACTTTAACCAATCAAACATCATAGTTTAATAACCAAGAGCTATCTAATGAAAAATAACACATAAACAATAGGTGACATTCAAAATTGGACTTGTAAAAGCCTCAGTTGCAACTGGCATTTGCTAAAGCATGCTTAACGTTTAACCCAATTTGGTTAGGGCTGGGCGATATGATGATATATGTTGTCAAAAAGTCTGTACAGTAGCCTATATCTTTCTTTATTATTTTTATTGCAATGTTAAAAAACACAGTAGCCAAACTGTCATGGCTATATTTACATAATTTGGACGATGCTTTAAGTTCTGATCTTTGCACGTGGGAGCAAATACCCAATTCTTTGCTTTATCGCTCGGATGCTAAAATGTCAAGGAACCGTGAAAAATACCTTTTATAATTTCCTTGAAACCAAGGTGAATTTACAAGCACATAAGACCAAAAACAGCATCAAACCACAGTTTAGAAATTGCTAGTATAGAATGTTTGAAAAAGTAGTGTCTAATTGTTTAAGCTCTGATTGCATTTTAAACTAGTCTAAATTTGTGATCCATGCTAGCAGAGTTTAGTGGAGAGGGCTAGCGTTAGTGGGCTCTTGTTAGTGGGCTAGCATTTGTGGGTTAGCGTTAGTTTACAACGAAGTCCAACATTAACATCTTATTTTCAGTGAACACAATCTGTCCATAGCGAACAAGACAAGCAGCACAAATGTGTTGTGCCACTCATGTTTGGATGCCAACGTAGGCTTGCAAAGCCAGGGGCAACATATGTAAAGAGATAAAGTTGTCAGCAATTGCTGTTATTATACATGTGGAGAGAGTGGTGACTTATTCATATACAGTGACAAAAGTAAATAGGTTCTGTGACAGTTTGCAAGTTTAACTAACTGCAAAACAGCACCAGCCCAGTGAAAGAACTACATTTGCGTTGGTCAAAAAGGAATACTAGAACTTGTTCCTCTGGAACCAGTTTTCCTGGCCGATAACCGGTTCCTTGGCTGTCGAAATGTAAAATACTAGTTCAAGATTAGGCACCAGCTCCAAACTGGCCCTTGAATTGCCTTGGTTGAAAAGGGTAAAAGACCATAGTTAGCAGCCAATTACTAAGTATGTTCTGCAACTACATGAGATGAAATAACTCTTCATGTGAGCAGGTAGCTGCAATTTCTATTAGTCATTCAAAAGACCTGGAACTGCAGATATACTCTGTATTTGGTATGGGCTTTTCTCACTTATGATTATCTTCTTGTGTACGAATTAGCTTTAGCAGAATAGTCATTCGGATTTCTCTCGCAGAAGGGCTTTGTCGCAGATTCAAAATGCTCAACTGGCCGAAAGCCGTAGACAAGGGCCAACTCGCGCCAATGGTGTGGGACACACGGCAAAAACAAACTCACTGATTTCCGATATTGACGGAGGCCATCTGGTGGCCAGGTGTGTCAGGGCCTCAAGAGAAATTATTTGAGATCCATCTAATGTTGTGTTGCTGGTAGTACAATCAAGGGGTGAAATACTAAACTAAGCTGTAATTCAATTCTTGCGCAGTAGTTGTGCAAAGTTGACATTTTTTGAATGTTTTTAATTTGTATTAATTGTTTTAAATGTCAGTTTATATAATAAAGCTATCAAGCAGGCACTGCAATTGTGTTTGAAAGTGTTTACCTCCAGAATTTGAGAGAACACAGAAAAGCAACAACTCCAAGATCAGTTATCAGTTGTTGTGCAGGGTCAGAAAACAAAGGTTTAAATTTAACCTTGGGATGGCTGTGGTTGAGGAATATCTAAGAAGGCTTTGCTTTTCTGTTTTCAGGTCATGGCAGCTGAAATGTCATGTCTGACAGGTGTTGATGAAGATGACAAAGATGCAGATCCTGAGATCAATGCCCTCACACTCCTGCAAGAGCCAGTGAGAATGGCACAAGAATCAACCTCTTGCACCGATTCTTTCGGCAAGCCTTCTCTGAAACAAAACAGTGTCCTAGATGTTCTGTCAAACGCAGATATGTTGTCTCCTGTTGGCCTGGGAAATGGACCTTCTTCACATCAGGCTACACAGGCCCATGAACTCAATAGCATCTCTACGGAGAAAGAGGAGGCAAAGAGCATCACCCCTCTAAAAACTGTGCAGGAAATTGACACTGCAGGAATTTGGGGCTTTGATGTCGACTCACCTGAGAACTCATTGGATAACTTTAATAGTGCCAGTGATCTTCATTGGGACCCTCACAAAGAGTTTATGCAGTTTCTGTGGGAGAACCATGGTGATTCCCCTGGTGAGGAGCATAAAGATGAAGCCCCTTCTGCCAACAGCCAAAGGAGAAGGAAACGGAAAATGGACATGGTTGTCATGGTGGATCCCTCAGAAGACCTTTACCCTGATCTGAGCCACAAGTCATCTGAGGAACTGTCTGATGCTGAAGACCAAGTAGACTCCATTCCTCTCAGAAAAGTCAGAAATTCAAGAAAGTTCTCCCAGTCACAGTCGCCACCAACAGGGAAAGTTTCAAAGTATCCCAATGGAACTGTAAAGGCCATCAAGGAAATTCTTTACAATGCGCCTGCAAGAAATTCCCATGAGAACAGTATGGGTCATGGACTTTCACCATTGAAGGGGAGGCTTACCATAAATTCTCATTTGGAGGAGAAGCCATCATGTTACCCTTGTTCCAAATGTAAGCTCATTTTCAAAAAAGAGCATCATTTGCATCGTCATATGAAGTCTCATGTTGACTCTCCGAATATTTCGCCAAAGCCTTTTATATGCCGAGAATGTGGACAGTCCTTCAGACAAAGTGGTTCTCTTATTGAGCACATGTCCGTTCACAAGGATAAAACCACAAGACACACTGAAGAGATCAAAGGCATGAATGACAAGAAGAAAGAGGATAGAAAGAAGCTCTTCTGCCCTCAGTGCCCATTTGTGACAAACTGCCCAAACACGTTTGTTCAACATGCGAAAACACACGAGAAGGACAAGAGAAAGTTTAGATGTGACAAATGTAGCTTCAGGACTCTGAGTGAGAGTGATCTTAGGAGACATAACATTATGCAGCATACTGTTATTACTGTTCGAAAGCAGGTCGAGAATGATGAATCTGATATTTTCTCCTGTAACAGTTGTTCTTATAGAGCTTTTAGCAAGACGGTTTTTAAGAATCACCTTCTGCGGCGTCATCAGCAAACTATTGAGGAATACGAAGCTGCACAGCGTAGTGAGAAAAATGCACAACCATCTAAGGAGCAGCACGTGCCTACTAGTAAAACTCCTGAAGAAGATGCAGAGTTTACATCTAAAATCTCTATAAAAAATCCAATCTCTTCGAAAGGAGCATATTCACCTAGTGACTCCAATGACATTTCAGACCTATTCAAAAATAGCAAGATCAAGAGAGGCCTCAAGTCTCAACCAACAGAATCAAAGCTTGACAAATCCATTAATGTTCTCCTCTCCCGACAAAGACATGGAAAGAAAACTGCAGAACAGAGGAAGGAAAGCAATAATCGCAACACATCTGTTCAGGATTCCGAAGGTGACAAAGATGACTCAGAGCAGTTGCCAGCAACATTGACGGTCAAGGTTGAAGATTCAGCTTTGTCTCCTAATGGCCATAAGATGCCATCCAGTGCAGCTGAAGGAGATCAGACAACTTTCAGAAAGTCACCATCCAAAAGAAAGATGTCCACCCCATATCGCAACACCTCAGACCAAGACTCATGCTTCATCTTACCAAAACCTCTGCCAAGTCCCAAGAAAATGAACCAAGAAGAAGAGTTGTCAGACTATGAAGAAAAAGACATTTTCCAGTTCAACGATACAGATGCCAACACTGACCTTTTTGACAACGGTATCAAGAAAGAAAAACAAAACATAATTTATACCTATAGCAGAAGAATGTCCATGAGGGGTGCTCTGCAGGCATCTAAAAGGCTTTTTGAGAAAATAAAGACTGAAGAGCAAGAGCAGACGGACCCCGAAATCAAAGAAGAATGCATAGAAACAGAAGTCTTTCAAGAAACCTTTGACTCCCACCAAATACCATTGAGTGAAGACTTCACAGAGGATTTGTCAGAGTTGGAATCGGACCGCAAGAACTGTCCATACTGCCCTGCAGTCTTTGAGTCAGGTGTTGGATTGTCCAATCATGTCCGAGGGCATCTTCATAGGGTTGGACTGAGCTACAATGCACGCCATGTAGTGCCTCCTGAGCAAGTGGCTTCTCAAGACAGGAGGCCACGAATTCGACGGAAGATATCAGCACTGCGGAGATTGAAAAAAGGTAAGGGAAACTATGCTTTAATACAACTTTTGGTTTATTATGTGATTAAACTTAACAAGTAAGAGTTTTGAACATGGCAATCATGTCTAAAACTTGGTCAACTGAGGCAACAAAAATTGGGGGTCAGGTTGGTGAACAATACCCAGATTAGTCAGATCCATAGAATTGGAACTGTGGATAGAAGGGACATTTGTAATTCAATCACCATGGCAGAATGGTTAGAGCGGCAGCCATTTTTATTTGTACCTATGTCAATGAACTGTGTCCATTGTAGCATCTGTCGTTCATATAAACGGACTTGCAGGGATTTGCAAATTGCAAACAGTGAATGATCAAAGAAACATCAAAAGAGTAATTAAAAGTTTCTAATACTTGTTTCATATTTCTATTTGTAAGTTATCAGATTATTACAAAGAATTGGGTGGTTTGGTTAGCGAGCCTACAGTGCAAGTCACTCCTGCATAAATGGGAAGATCTCTAAGTGTGCATTTGTTAGGATTACAAATTTAATAGCATTTAATTTGAGTTTTTTTGTAATAAATATAAAGAAAAACTTACAGACTTACATCAAGCAGTTTTAAGAGCACAGAGAGAACAGATGACAGCGACCATGCGATCGCTTTTTTAATGTCAACACCAGAAGGCCTAAAAATAATAAGTAGAAAAGAAGTGAAACAAGTTCCTTCATCGTCCACCACACCAGTCCCTATTTTTCCTCTTGTTTATCAACACCATCACAATTAATATGCTTTGAAAGAAATTTCGGCCATGATACTTTGTTATTGTATGCTACTAGCTAACAGTAGTTAGCTGTAATTTCAGCATTGCTGCTCCAGCTCCTCAGACAGATAGCCCCTCATAACATAAATTAACATCGTCCTCTGAATATTATAACTGCATTTCAGCAGTGCTCCACCACCCGAAGCTGATATTTAAGAGCGCAAAGAGACGACCAATGTGTGAGTTGAAGCCACAAGGACAACAAGGTTTTGCCTGTGAGATCCAGGCAAGACTATACAATAGATAATTAATATGCACACGCCACCTGATGGACACGGGTTCGAATTACTTTGATAATGGTAGATCGCTCCAGTTTTCTAATCTGTCAAAATGACGGATGGCAGTTGGAATTTTCCTTCATTATTTAAAAAAATCCGGAAAATATTTGAAAAATTGCGTCCACAGTGTGCAGGAAAACCAACTCTGCATTTGTCTACAACCTTTCATTTTGGAAAGCGCTCTAAAAGCTAGTCCGAGATTTATTATTGTCCCTAGCTTGCTAAAAAATCTCCCCCTCCCCCTGTCCAAAGCACCTTGTAAACATGGACACTCCCCAATTGTCCAAGCAATCCCTGGCAACATGACTCACTGAGCTAACTGACTGCTACTGCATTAAGCAGCAGTTCGGGTTTAGTTTTATTTTGACAACAAGCTTTCCTTCCATCAGGAAACTTTGTCAAACGTGGAAGAGTCCAGACAGAGCAGCCAGTTACACAGACATTAGAAAAAGAATGGAATTCACAAATGTAATTTTTATTTTAGCAAACGGGCCACAGCCAACAGTGCATTGTCCCTTCTACACTATTTTAATTCTATGGTCAGATCTATTTAGATGAATTGATAAGAGCAAACAGTGAAATTCTTACAGTCCATCAGTTCACAGACTGACTTCTTAACTCAACTATTACCTTATGTAATTGGCATAGTTCTGCTTGCTTTGTTCTTTCTATGAAATTAAAGATTAATAAATTACTACCTCCAAATAAAGTTACCTGTTATACCTATTCTGGAAAACCTCACCTTGTTTGATTGTATGTTGCCACATTGGACTTATTTTTAGCCATGTAGGCACGTCTTAGATCTCAGTCATTTTTGGGGGTGAATTTATGGTTCTCATAAGCAGGAAAACCAGTGGAAAGGCCAGTAAAAATAAAACCCAACTGGATCTAAACTGTAGTTTTCTATTATATGTACTTGAATTTAAAATTCATATTTTTATTGTACAAGATTTATGTTTCTGATTTTCTTTATGGTTTTTTCAGCGTTACAGCTGGAGACAGAATCTGAGACTGTGAAGAGCATTCACTCCTGTCCATTATGTGGGGACTCATTTGATAACAGGACTGGGCAGTCCAACCACATACGAGGTCACCTCAAAAAACTTGGTAAAAGCTTTGCAACAAAAAACAAATCCCCATTATTTTTACTTCGAGAGTTGATGCGTGACAAGAAGGAGTTCCAGCGGGCACTTCAAATTCTGGGAAAGAGACGGAACCATTTTCAATACGGTGCTTCACCAAAGCTGTCCAGCATTGATCGTTTCTCACCACCACCCATTGGAATCCCTAAAATAAATTCCATTTCAAGTGTTTGCACTGATGCCAGACCACTGATGCCCACATTTTCTTTAGTGGAAATGGAATCTGAAAAAAGGCAACTAGAGACTAAGTTTGATGTTAAAAATTCACTCTCGGGCACAACTGCGTTGATAGGAATTCTGAAGAAGAGGAAGTGTCAGGAAGACGGCAAACTAAGGGGATCCTCTCAGATGTCAAGAAACATAGCAGTTTCTTCAAACAGTGAGCACAGTTCAGGATCAAGATTTGCATCTTCACTGCCAAAGTCATCATGTGGTAAGTAATTTTCTCATAGTAACCGGTATGTTAGGTAGACTGGAATTGGTATAGATAAAAAAGGTGCATTTTTGAAAACTTTTTGGTACTTCATATTTCTCTACAAAAATGCTGATTCTGTTTTTCTGTGACAAGCCAATATTGATCTGACTCTATTGTTAACAAGTTTTTTTAAAACTAAAACAAGTGCATTACCTCACCTGTACACAAAAAGGCCCCTATCTAGGACAAATGTCCTCCTTCAACATCTACAACAGCTATTTTGAAGCAGATATCATGATACCATGATGATGTTAAAGTGAGGTATCATCTGCATAAAGGCATAGATTGGCATGACATTGCCAAAAAAAAAACTCTGTTTATGTGGCCAAATCTGATGAGCATGTTGCACATAATAATGCTTAAAATCATACAGACTTTATAGGATAGAGCAACGACAGAACATGTGAACTGTGGAACTCACACATCATAAACTTGCCACACAAAGTGAAGAAAGAATGTAACTAGAATTCAACACCACTAGCAAATGGGCATGACCGTATGTATATGTTTTTACTAATTTCTTTGTCTATGTATTTTTTGTCTATTTACAGAGAAAGGTGAATTCAACAGGAAGGTGTGCGTCCATTGCAATGCAACTTTCCACAGTGGAGTTAGCTTATCTAATCACCTCCGGGCATATGCAAAACGAAAAAGGAATGCCTTACTAGAGGGAACCAGTAAGTGCCATTCGTAACAGTTAAAGTTGAAGATAAATAAAACATTCACTGAGCGAGCATAGTAGCAGTGTGGGATATAAATTACCCACATGCATTGTTTTGATTAGTTTATTGGTTTCAGCGGGTCACATTTATTTCTTCAATTTTTTGTGCCACAGTGTAGATGTGACCGTTGCCGAGGCATTAAAGCCTTGGTCTTGTTGTGCAGACGTTCAAGTCCATCTCTGCAGTGAGCAGACAGGGTTGTCTCTGGCTTGGTTATGCATTCCAGTGAAATCAATTGGCAGTATTTGGGAAGTGGGAAAACCAGTGAAGATCCTCAACCTTGTTGCTGTATCAGCAACTCAACCTGGGTGATACCTCATGCAGAATGCATTAGGTAGTATTTCAACACTCCAATAATCTAGAGTTTTCAGGACAGCCCCTCAGCCCAAATTCTTCAAATTCTCAAATGTGTTAAGATTGGCCCAAAATTGTCAGTGTGACACACATATGGCTCTGCCCTTAGGCACAGGAGTAAATGGAATATATAAAGCCTTAAGACACAATGAGTGGTATTGTTCTAAACACTGTAACCAGTGTCATATGAGGCTGAAGCCATTTTTTCACACAGATACTATGCCTATAAGCTAGCTAGACTGAAGATCACTAAGTTCACTGCCTAATTAGAGGCTGTTAAAATCTACAAACCACTACTCGCTCTGCCTTTACAGATATCTTTAAGTTTTTCTTAAGTAAACAAACACTTCTGTTTATATCCAGTGTTTCTCATCAAGCTAGCTAGTAGCTAATGGTCGCCTTCCTCCACCACAAACTGTCAGTGGAAGAACATGAATACATTGGCAGGAATATCTACGGCCACATCACCTGTGGACTTGGAATACAAACCAAATATTGCTCCACAGCACTTCTAGTGGTCAGCTGCACAGTGCACCTTTAACTGAGGATATAGATTAAAAAGGAGCCATGTTAGTAACAAGAATGCTTGGCATAATATCATGAACAGATACATATTCCAAGTTACAAATGCATATTGAGAACACAATATCAACATATATTGTTGGAAAGTTCGGGAGGCAAATTGTACCTGCCCACCTGTACCTGAGTAATCTGCTCACTATTGTTGTATGTGACAGATGAAATAAATTCACCCCCACTGTAAAGGTATGGCTGCAGACCTTTTAGACTGGTACCTCATAATCTCTGCAGATAAAGCCAAAACTGTCTGGAGTGCCAGATACCACATGAGGTTGGGAAGCCCAAATCATAGTTCTAATTAGTGTACCGGTGGTTATTTGTGTCCTCCCCAAGGTAAGGATATAGAAGGGCATCAGCAAGTGAGATTGCAAAGATTTTAATTTTAGAGCCTGGAGGGTGCATCTGAGGGAAGAACGACCTCTGGCAGAAAGCCTTATGGGTCTACTTTTCTCGCAGGCACAGATTATCACATATATTGGGCCTAGTGTCTTGGCTGCATTGGATTGGCTAATGCAGATGAGACACAGGGCCATCATTCACCTCACTGGGGCCAAAACATGAGTATGAATAAAGCGATGGCTAATAATGATCAGACATCTACAATGACTGATTCACTAAACTAACAGAAAATGCACAATTGTTGGAACATCACTTAACCATGTCCAAACCATTCTCTGGTATATGAGACTTTGTGTCCATTAGAAATATTAAATTAGGAAAACTGTGTTATAATCTTGAAAACAATAGTGCTGTAAATTAATAAAGTAAATTCTGTGTTCCAGCATTTGACTGTAAAGCAAGGAGGCATCGCTCAAGGCCTGGCCCAAAGAAGAAGACACTGCCCTTACAACAAACTCCAGAGGAAATGTACAGACTCACCTGCAGGTAATGCTTCTGTTTTGTTTATATTGTACTCTTTTGAAATGGTGGATAATATTGCCTCTGCTGCCCAGTAGACTTCAACAGTAATTGTTGCTCAGTTGCCCAGGGCAACACGATCTGGACTGCTGTCAAATGTTTGTTGTGGTCTATTTGCTTCTGCTGCCAACCTTTTTTCTTTTATTTATAAAACAAAAACTGCGTAGATGACAGTTAGACCTATTACCGTGGATGCACTCCAAAAGTGGTGAAACCGAGTGTGGAATTATATGTTACAAACAAGCATGTGATGATCTGGGGTTGTAAAATAACAGCTGAACCAGTGCTTGGACAACTAAATCTAAACAAAGGGAGCAAAACAGCAGAGGCCATGTTAAACATTGGTTGCACAGACTGTTGTAGAAAGCGGACAATGAACAACAAAGTTTGCAACATGCATGAGGCATGTGACTTGTGACAGTCGTAGCGGTTTTTGTAATAAGTAAAATTTATTTTATACAGTTTAATTAAAACTGTTAAATCTAAACCTAAACAATGTGTATAGTGAAGTACAACCCTCTGTTAGGTTGTAGTGTTTTCAGGATGATGTATTTTTGAAGGCCAAGGTCAAGGCCATTTTGTAGAAGTTTGCATTCCTCTGGTTCCCTTTTCATTGGATTGGGTTATCACAGAAAATAAGCTCAGTGGCAAACCAAAGTTTATGATAATAAACCTTTTGTTCAACAAGATCGTTTCAAAAAACACCACTTTTTAAAAAAATTTCAAGCATTAATACAATCGCCAGAAGTAAAAAGCAAACATTAGGCTCTAAACAAACTACACCATGGTTTCATTAATTCATCGTCACCAACTATGAGCTGATGGTGACGGTAGTGTTTGCAGCAGTGTCTGTAGTCTCATCTAGC
>CAFUXE010000771.1:210257-225693 GCA_903364295.1 Serranus cabrilla | reverse complement strand
AAATGGAATCATCAGAACCGTAACAATATGAAGTGTCAGTGTATTTCTGTTGTTAGCATTTTGTGCTACAACAGGTGTGGCCAGTGGCTTTATATTTTCAGGTTGTCAGTCCATTCATACAAATGAAAAGACCTTGATCAGAGGGCCACAGGCTCAATCATTATGTTACGTCATGTGGCAACAGATGGTGACTTAACAGACCTTTATTTATGCTAGCACGGGTAAAAAAAACAAGGAGTGTTCGTATATTGTCATCATCAATTTCTTCTTCTCTTTACAGGTTCTGTGACCTCGTCTTCCAGGGTCCCTTGTCGGTCCAGGAGGACTGGATTAAACATTTACAGAGACACATTATGAACACTGGTGTTCCTCACACTGGGCTAGGTATGGTAGAGATCACCTCGCTGCCCACAGAGCCCCCGACCCTCAAGACTGACCAAGACAGCTCTCTGACAGCCACACATGCTGCCTCATGAAGCCAACGGGGACCTTTTTAGATTTCACTAGACTGTATGTGTATGTACATTGGATGTTCTTTCACCCTTTTTTTTGTCAATTAAATACTGGCCAAGAGTACAATATTGCTTAATGATGGGAGATGTTGTACATGTTTGGACATTTGGACAGATAAAACAATTAATTATTTTGGATAATGTTACCTTTTTCTGTTTTTACATGGTCCATTTTTTGGAAATACAATT
Organism: Serranus cabrilla; assembly: GCA_903364295.1. NCBI lineage: Eukaryota > Metazoa > Chordata > Actinopteri > Perciformes > Serranidae > Serranus > Serranus cabrilla. The sequence goes on along the minus strand of CAFUXE010000771.1, from coordinate 224,992 downwards.
CCAAATGGACAGACTGTTTTCTTGTTTTATGCAGTAATGTAGTGTGGAATCCATTTCTAATGAAGACAACTTTTACCTCAGATTTCTCATGGTTTCAGTCCGTTTTTGTCAAAAAATTTGGGAGCACCTCTCTTCTGTATCAATATTCACATTTAAAAGATGCATAAAATCATGTTTCTTTTGTTTTGCAACATGTTCAAATCCAAGCCCACAGTCTCTGTTTTCAGGCCACAGAGTTGGTGAGATGAATATTTTGACTGAAAGTGACATTCACCTCACAAGCTCAACATTAACATTTCCAGAAATCGCAGGTGGAGAAGTGAGCTCCTATACGAGAACTAAAAGAAAAATGTCTGCAAACTTGTTATGCATAGAAAGTGTTTTATAGTATTTCAGTAACTGCATTGTTTCTAACACAAATACAAAATTAAAACTGAAGGTGGTTAAGAGAAAAGACCTAACAGGCACAGCCAGTGCTGACAATACCCTTCAGACATGTCACCTATATTTAATGTTTAAATATACTGTTTTGAAATAATTTAATTTTAAATGTACTATATCACACAGATACAATGCTTAAAACATTTGTGTTGTTCTAAATAAAAAAACAAGAAACAAGTTGACTTTTTCAATATTTTCTTTCCACACAACTTAAAACCTTGAATCTGTAAATCTATAAAATTATAAATGTATCTTCTTAATGTGATCAATTGGTGATGACGTGGGAGTTCTGTAGCTAACGTTAATACGGACAATGTGTGATGACAAACAACGTGTGAAAAAGATGCAAGAAAATCCATATTGTGTGAACAAACCTTGATTCAAGATGACACAAACAGTATGTTCTCTTGGCAATATATTGTGCATGACAGGTGCCACAGCAGGTAAGTGTGGTTGTGATTGCTGTTTAAGTTCATAGTTCCTCATCTGAAACAGCTTATCAGGTGATTTCCATCATTCAAATGGCTTGCCACCCTGAAAGAAAACAAACCATAAAATAATCTGAGAGCTGCATCGTTTTAAACAGACAATATCCAAAGTATACCTGACTGAAGTAAACCTCAGTTCAAGTGTAATGTATAAAAATGGGATGACAGCGATACTGCTGTTAACTTGAGGGATTTAATTATGTAATTCAACGAACATTACATAGAAGAATTTACTACTACTTAATTGAAAGAGCTACAATTCCAAAAAAGTTGTTCTGTGTAAAAACAGAATGAATCAAATGCAGAATTCAGTTAATATTTACAAAAACAAAAGTCTATCTGTTTTAACATAACATATTATGCCTTTATACAGTTTTCTATTGATAACATGTCACAAATAATTACCAAATTATAACATGTTGTCTTTTTTGTCTTTAAGCCATCCCAACTGTTTTGGAATCTTGATTGTAAATAAAGGTATGATGAATTGAAACTATAAATGTATCCCAAAAATGTGCATTTCTGGGTTCTGTTCTTTTTTTCTAAACATATTTCTTTTCAGTACCATAAATTGTGTTTGAATACTTTTGAAAAGTTAACTTGCAAAATACCTTCAGGAAGTGTTGAAACTCGGGTTTCAGCTCCTTCATTATGGCATCTGCTGTTTCAAGGCAAGGACGTCTCTGCTGCACCTGGAACCCCTGTAGGAAATCAATCAACCCCCGTCATAACCATTACCACCTGAATCATCCCTTCGAGGGCCACTAGTGAATTCTGACATAATGAAACCCAGATTAAGGTTGGGCTACCTTACAGCAGTGTTACCTTTGTGTTTGAGAGGTGTTCCTGAGAGGTAATGTGAGCATGAACTGAGGATGCAGATGTTGATACGAAGACACTGCAAGCCACACAGTGGAACATTTCAACCTTTGTCATGTAGTCATTTTCCTGCAGAGCTGACACAACAACGATCACACTGCATTTAGGCTTTGTCTGAAATAGAAGATACTGTAATAAGACATTGCATGCTTTTGGAAACATGACTTACCTGGAAGTGCACTGTCCTCTATGACTCTGCTGCAGCGATGGCTTTTATACAGCATGACTTCCTATAGACATTAAAAAACAAACTTGCATCACCAACCAGACAACACATATTGTTAAAAACAGGAAACTGGTGGGAAGAAGTAGAACACTACTGCACAGATTAAAGATTCAACACAGGACTTGTCAATAGGTTATACAGTATTAATATCCTACTTGTAAAAAGGCTATAGCCAAATCATCATAATTATTCTGCTGCTGGATGTACTCCAGAGTGTCCCAGTGACTCTTGCAATCCAAGTGATCCTCCAGTTCCCGACTGCTGGCTAACTCAACGTCACAAAGGTCACAGGTGATGGGGTTCCTAAAAGAAAAATATTAAGACATTCAGTGTTATGGAATTTTAACTTTTCAAAAAGCCGATTTTAAAAGAATCTAAAGGTCCTCACAAAGGTTTAAAGATATACATTTGATATTTTGAAGTAGAGTTGTATGCTTATCTGTAGTCAGTAGCGAGGGCAGACATGCCCCCGAATGAGGCAGAAGTACTTTGGTGTTTTAACAGGTTAGTTTCCTCAAAGTCACACATTAACACACGGGCATGATTTGATTCCTTTTGATGGAGCTTCTCAGATGACTAAAATACACTAGCAGCAGTAAAATGCTTAATTTCCATGCCAGTACTCCTGCCTGCATCATCAGACTGGGGCCAATTTCCATCTACTTTAGTTAATACACTAACTATGGATAAGAACCTCATGCAAGCCCACATTAAGAAAAATCAGAACTACCATACGGGCAGACTAACTACCAAAGGATTTGGAAATTAGTATAATGTCCCACATCCATATTAGGTTATAAAGCTGAATTTGAAAGTAACTCCCTTTGACGCAACAGCACTCGATCAGACTCTCACATCATTATAAGTGATGCTTGGTTGCAGTGTTAGCTGAAGTGCAACAACAGAGGTAGCACCAAAACAAGGAGTTTGCAAAGTTGTAAAGCAATCAGTATAAAATGTTCAGTCTGAACTACATTATGTTCTGTCTCTCACCTTGGTCATTCACCGAGTGTTTACACTGCATCACAATGTGTTTAGAACTGCAGTGGCTGATAAATGCATGCCCACATTTTTGGCTGACATATTTTAGTTACAACTAAACGGAGCTATTCAAGCAGCTTTGCACAAGAAGTGTGGAGTTCACTCAACTTGGGCAATTAAAGAAAAACTGCAACAACACTAATAGTGTATACAACAGCACATGTAAGAGGGTCATCTTTCTACATTGGTTGGGGTCTACATTTGTGCCACAAGTTAATCCTGCACAATTCTAGCCAAACAGTATCAGAGGACAACATGAAACATAAGGGGAAATTGTGTGTCCTTGGTATTGCAATAGTCAGTGAGTGGGATGTGAAAAATCTGCATGTAGCATCTTTATACAAGGTATCAGTGTCCTTGGCTCTTACTTGTCCATTATTACTTTTAAACTCCTGCTTCCTGACACATCTGTGGAAGGTGTGATTTGGTCCAGTCCTAAAAAAATTACATTTTCCACAGAATTATTATAAGGTTTACAGAGGAAATACATGTACATATGTCAAAAAAAAACTTGAATCTATGCAATCATATTTAATTCATCCAATGTTTAATTTGAAATGCTGGGACATAAATCCAATTTACCCTTTTCCATGTATTCCCTCTGATGTTGATAGTCCCGCTGTAACCTGGGTGGTGATAATCTGACAGTAGTGGTCATCTACAGAGGAGAGAATGGGCTCTGATTGGTAACAAGTCAATAACAGAGTATGACAAAAAATGTGTTTAAGTCTAATCTTGAATGTAACGACAGAATACAAACTGCATGAATATTGTATTTCAGAAAACAAACTTCCAGTCTCATAGATGATACCTCTTTCCTGTATTCTGGGATTATTAGTCTCTCCTCCTTGTCCATCCCCTGTCCTCTATATGAATCAGGAAACCCTTGTGTGGAGGAGCTGTGAATAAGCCTGTCAGAGCTGCACCCCCTTTGGTCCAGATGTGTGCTTATGTCGTCGTATCCCGGCCAGTCAAGTAATTCAGTGTCGGGACTATAAGCCTGTGGTTCAGGCAGTCTATAACCTGGACTTAGACTTCGACTCTTGGATGGTTTGTTTTCAAGCCTGTCAAGAAGTTGCTCAGGTGGCACGTCCCAGAGACTTTTCTTACGGCGGCCTTCACTCGGAGACAAACACTGATGTCCTGGGATGTTATCCTGATCGGGCAGGGAGTGGTTGGGATCTTGAGCCTGTAGCTTCTCTTCCTCAGAGTCTGATGAGAGGGGATTGTAAGGATCATACATCTCAACCCTGAGGGAGAGAGAAGAGGGATTAGTATGTATGCATGTTATATGCAATTTACTATTATATAGATCCTCTGTAAAGCTATAATAAAATTAACCACTGTTCACGCAAACACTTTAAATGTACAACTACATCAACTGTTTGTAAAAAAAAAGGGAATGAGATAAATGGATATTTAATGATATTGGTCCATTTGTACTTGCACTCAGTAAGGCAGAGAATCTTCAATGCCACTTGCACTTTTACCTCAAGGGGCCACCTGGAATAATATGTAACGAGGTCACCTTCAGACAGCCCATATTTCATAACTAAAGTCACCACAGGCAAAGTTGGAGACTGAAATGTGGGACATCGTGGTTTATAACTACAGGAGACATCACCGGACACTTACTGTAAATAAACTGCACACATCACTGACTGGCTTACCCTTCTGATTTGCCGGTGCTTGGCTCCGGAGAGTCATCTTCACCATCTACTAGTTTGAATGAAGACTTCCATTTGGCAGGAGATTTCTCTGTATCATACAAAAGGTGCATTACAATAAAGACAACTTGTTTTGACAGACTGGATGCATTCAGATATGCAATATATGCATTCCCCCAGCTGGAAATGAACAGAATAATCCCCAAGTATCAGTTGGAAAAGGGACCCAAAGAAAGCCTTTTCTAGAGTTACGGGCACAGATTGATATCCGTTGATTTCTATATGGAATCAAAAACTATCAGCAGACTCATGAAACTTTCACTGCTTAATTGTTCAACAACTATGTCACTGTGACAAAAGACCTTTGTTGCATGATGCTCCCCATCTCTGTTTCCTCTCATTCCCTGTCATCTCTCTACCCATAAATGAAAAAAGTAAAATTCTTTGAGACAAATTACATTTTGAAAGATCGTATAGAAATTAATAAAATCAGGGGATGTTTATTACATTAAAATAATAAATAAATACAGCAGCATTACTTGCTAAATAGTTTGTTGCAGAAGTGTGGACTCAAATCACATGACTGGGACTCAACAATTCAACTTGGCCTTTACCACTGGGGACATGTGACTTTACTTGGACTTGAGTTTTTTTACTTGAAATACATTTATACCTTCCCCAAAGCCATGTCATATGCTATGAAAGTGTCATTTCAGCGCTATTTCTTTACTACTTTAGTTAATTCACACTTGCTTTCACAAATAAATCCACATCTTAGAAAGCATCCACAATTTTAGTAACTCTTTCATACTGTTACTCTGTTGTTAAAATGCAATTTAATTAGCTGGGGAGCACATTTAGGGCTTAAACCAAAGGAATTGAGTCAAGTCTTTCTGACTTGACTCAAAGACTTGGTACTTGCTTGTGACTTGCAAAACAATGACTTGGTTCCAGCTCTGGTTAGTGAAGTACACGAGCTTAGAGATGTTGGTGCATGATGGTGTTTCTTCTTTAATGTCTACTGAGGTTACCTTTGCGTTTGTTGGCTTCTAGTGTCTTAGCAACAGCCCCCTGAGCTGTAATGGTGTTTATATTGACTGCTGTCTTCGCTGGGATGTGCAGCATAGCTTCTTGGAAGTCACGGGGTATTCTGTTCAGCACAGAAAGCAGATGATAACATAAAAAAAATGAGCCCACTACTACAGACCAATTCAGTACAAAAACAGCACTGTATGTTAGCTATTGAATGTGCTGCCAATGCTAAAAACAACAAAACAGGCAAGCTAGCTTAACGTTAGCTAGGTGAGCATTATGTGTTGCTAGCTAACTAAATGTTTTAGCGGTTAGTCTAATGAAATGCACTCTCAGCATCCAGTGTACAGAAACACAGTCTCAGTAACCAATCCAGACGCCTTGCAAGACGTTGTTAACCCAAAACTTTCTCAAATAAATAAACACAACACGAGCTAACCAGCAAACGTTTGGTGTTCAGACTGAAGCACCGGCTAAAGTTACCGTCCAGGGCGCTGCGGTGTGTATTCAGGAGGAGCTGCTGGTCTTTGAGGTCTCACTGAAGGGTTGAACGGGACGTTGTTCTGGCGCATCATTATTTGGTTGTTTTATGTAAGTAGATGAGTTACCATGCATTGAGTAGTGAGGCTATTTCGCCTGCAAACTCCTGGCTAGCAGGTACTTCAACCTGCCGACAGATGGCAGCATGATGCAACACATGGTGGGCAATCACTACACCTGTGTGAATGTACGGAGGGGTCCAAGTCTACAAGCCTGTAAAAAAAATGTCATTTATAGGAGTGTCAAGTGGATATCCAAGGGGGTTCGTTAATTTAAATGTTTGTGAGTAATAATGTATGTTACAACAAAATAAACTGCAAGACTACACTCCAAACAGGTTCAGATAAAGCAAAATTAGCCCCAGGGCCCCAATTAACAGTGCTGGAATACATCTCAGTATATTTAGTCCATTTTTAGGTAATTGCACTTTACCTGAGTATTTCAATCTTACGCTACTTTACTTCTACTCTACAACATTTCAGAGGCAAATATAAGGAAATGCATAACATTTTGACTCAGGACTACAGTGGTTCTACTTTCACTTCAGTAAATAATCTGAGTGCTTTTTCCAGGCATACATATGTATCAATTTTTCCCTGACTCTATGTACATTATGTACATTTTTTCTATACTTAACATGTATAGTAGTAAATTAATATAATTTGACACGTTCTCTTTACAAGACAGTGGCTTAACTTTAGGGGCGTGTGTATTACTACAAATCTTTAAAAAAGCACAAACTAGTTGACACAAAAAGGCTTTCTAGGTTCCTGAAGGAGGTTTCAAAGGTCCTAGATATAATGTGTGCCTGCTGGTTTGTAAAACATTAATTACAAATGTTTGGAAATACATGCCACTAAAGTAAAATGTCAAATAAAATGATCAAGTCCTCAAAGTGGTCCTGCATTATCCCAATCCCGTCTACCTATATTATAATGTCCATCCTGCATATCCCGAAATAAATGTGTGCTTAACTAAATTAGCAAAAAAGAAAGGGCTCAGTTTAATTCCTCCCAGTGGATTAAACTGGCCATGGATAGCATAAAAGTTATTCTGGAGATTCCTTTGGAAGAAATTGCAAATGGTGTAATATAGGTGTGATAGGTATCATGCATGCTCAGTTATACTTATAGTAGTGTAAATAGTGATTTCATAATGAAGAAATCATTTTGTGAAAAACTTTTAAAGTTGTAATTTAATTCAGAAAATGAGAGGAGCATTTGCCTGAAGCTGATTCAATCTTTTTTGAAATGGGTGAATGAGCGTCAGTGCGTGAATGAACAGCAGCGTGTGCTGACGCCTTTAAAACCAGGGTAGGATATCTCAAGGACAGGTACATTGTGATGTAAATTCTTAGATAAGTCTCCTTATTACTGCACGGCCTTCAATTAGACTGTTGAACAGAAGGCTACATACATGAATAACACGCATGACCTCTATGACCTCAACAAAATGAACACAGAAACAGTGGACCTATTGTTTCCTCCTCCAGGACTCACTCGCTCACACAGTGTCACTGGTTTGCAGAGGGTCATTAGGCTCCAGTAAAAGCCAAGTGGAGAACTGGATGGTCTGATGGGAATCATGATTTTGGCAGACACGCTATCTTCTGTAGGATCGAATGCATGGATGAACACAAGACATCTATCTTTATCATATTAACATAAGACACCAGGTGAAGAAGATTATGGATTATGTGAGTTAAGCCTCATAAGGATCAGTGAGGTGGAAACAGATCATGTGGAATGATTTTCTTGCATTTGTTCAACTTTTACATGTTCCATCTTTATCTGTCTTGTGAGTGACAAAATATTCTTGGCTCAGAAGCCTTTCTATGAAATCCCCAAGGGAATATGAGCAAACACTTTAATTTTGTAAACTGGTAACAAAGAAGCCTGTTGTTGTTGGGTTTTTACAGAAAGAAATATGGAGTACATTCTAATAGACATGAAATACATGAAATCATACAAATTTATTGTGCCAGAAAAATATTAAGTATATCCTTTTACATAGTATATCAAATGCAATATGCTAAAAAAAAATACCATATCCTCATGCATTAAGTTGTATTTTTCCGGATGCAAGCTAACATGGTTTTCTCACAATCCTCTCCCAGGGGGGGTCAAAGGTCAAGGCACCATGTTATAATGAAGTAGTGTGTCCCAACTGTATTCATACTGCATGCAACAGTAAATACTTTGTAAGGGCAGCTGCAGTACTTACTAAAAGAAAAAAAGTATTTGATTTGTGATGCAACTAGTGTGTCACAAGCAGTGTGCCAAAAATACCAGGATGTCCAACTGCATCTGGTCGCATTTCCTGTCTGGCTAGTCTGACCAACAATCTTCTACATAGCATATATGAGATTAAAAGGGGCAAAGATCAAGGCGCAATGTTATGAATCAGTATTGTATTATATATTGTATGTAAGTATCTTATTGTATGCATACTGCATGCAACAGTTTAGCTGCAGTACGTAATAGAAGTATCGTAAATAATGTGATTTTGAATGCAGCATTTCACTAATCAAATAATAACATGGTGCATTATTACATTGTATTTCCTGATTAGACCGAGGTCTGATTATCGTTATTAGTTCCACCTGTGTCTTTCCTGCTATGAGCCAAAATAAATGAATGAATGTGATTCACTCACTTTCCTTCCTGACTACAGAAGAGTGCACAGGAGTAGAAGTAGATGAATAATGATTAGACATTCATCTAAAATCTGGTTTTATTGTGCCATAAAGTTGTGAACTTTGAGCATAGGATCACAAAGGTGGTACAGCAGCTCTGAAGAACACATGCTGTTTATATATATAGGCCTACACAGAAATACATTGAGAAGAAGGCAGACACGTTTGTCGTCATTAAACGATTCTGACATGTTAAATAATCAGTCCTACATGTGACCAGTTTTATTACACATTTCAAATTTCAAAGCATGATTAAAAAGATAGTCAACAGAGTTCCCTTTATCAGCTCTCGTTGGTCTTGGGACATGTTATCACAAAGGACATTCACCGATCTTCAAATCATTAGGTTTTCAGTGTGCAAATGAGTTACATTAGGCCTTAGTATGCAATCTCTACAACAGTAAAGGTTCATGTCTGGTGCTTAGTCCCCACCTGAGCTTTACAACTCTAAACTAATTCTGTTCACTACAAGACATTGAGGAAAATAAAAGTTAAAAGATTTCAACAAAACTTTTGGGGGAAAAAGGGTTGCATTGTGTCCTCTTCCATGACATATATAGAAATTGCTCTGTGGGTAGCGTCTGTATGAAAAACTGACGAGAAAACATGAAATATTCATTTTTGGCCTTTTGTTTGTAAAAGCCCTCACTGTAAAAAAATAGCAGCAGTTAAGGCAAAAGATTGTTCCCCATGGTTACAATTATACCTGAGTACCTAAAACAATACATCTACATACTGTGTCATTGGAGCAAACAGTTTTGGTCTACAGAGTATTACATAGAGAAGCTAAATGTCTAATGTTTTATTTCTCAAAGCTATGAAAAAAGCTAAAAGCAAACAAGTTGAGCAACAAAAAGAGCAATTTGTACCATTTTAATACATATGCAACTAAGACAACTCATTAAAATAATTGAGAAAATGCATTCATTTTTAGGGATGTTACGACAAGTCTACTCTTACATCCGTTATATGCAGGCTTGTCATGAACCATGAGTCGTGGTTTTTGTGCTATAAGCCGCTTGTAAAGGACGCGTTGGTCTCTCGGCTGATGTTCTCCTTCACTTCCACAGGCAGTGCATCAAAGAGGTGGTCCTCCACAACCAGGCCGCTTTTGCGCAGCAGGCGGCAGTTTCCTAGCTGGGCGGGCAGTCTGTCCAGGCAGTTTCCCCGCAGCTCGAGCTGAGTGAGCTGCACCAGTTGACCCACGGTCTCTGGCAGCACGGTGAGAGCATTGTTCCCCAGACACAGCACCTTGAGCTTGGTGCATCTGAACAGAGGCTTGGGCAGCGCCTCCAGCTTGTTGGAGTTGATGGCTAAGTGCTGGAGATTGTGGAGGAGACCCACGTCCGGAGGCAGCACTGTGATGGAGTTGTGGCCCACGTCTAAGTGTCGCAGTTTAGGTAGAGTGAACAAGGCCGGAGGCAGGGACTCCAGCTTATTGTGAGACAGGTGGAGAGCCTCCAGGGACTTGATCTGGCCGATGGAGGATGGGATGGTGATGATTTTGTTGTGCCACAGTTTGAGGCACGTCAGCCTCTTGAGGTGCTGGAAGCTGATGATCTCCTCTATGGTCCGGATGTTGTTAGATTTCAGGTCAAGCTCTTGTAAGTTGATCAAGCTGAAAATAGCGTGGGGAATCCTCTCCAGTTCGCAGGTGTGCAGCTCCAGTTCAATCAGACTTGCCATTTTTTTCAGACTGTTTAGTACCAGCAGTTTTGTACCGTCATTGTGCACCACTAGCTTAATCAGATGTGGTGAGAGCTCTGTGATGTTTGTGGGCATTTTTGTGAGGTTGCTCTTCAGGCATAAGGTCTTTAAATGCCTCAAATCTCGCATGGACTCCAGACCAATCATTTTGTTATTTTCTGAGCTCAGATTTCCGATGAGGTTAAGCTCCCTCAAACTCCTCAGCAAATACACCCACGACGGGATCTCAGCAACATCAGTGAACTTGATGTGAAGGCAGCGAAGATGGTCGCGGAGGAAAGCAAAGCCCGTCTGCTCCACTTTGGCCGGACAGTGGCAGAGATGCAGCTCCTGCAGGCTGGTCATTTGGGAGACCTTTGCAGAGAATCTCACCTCAGGAATCAGCTCCAGCTTCAGCACTTCCAAATCCGTGAGGTCAAAGACGGCGTTCGGCAGACCGGAGAGCATGAAAAGGTGCAGCTCCTGCTGGTCCAGTGCGTTACGGGTCACAAGCTGCCTCAGTTTTTCAAAGGTCCACTCGTGATTGAGGCTGATCTCCCTAAGCTTGTTTTCACTGACCTCGGACAAGAAGACACCAAAGCGTTTGGAGTAGAGTTGGTCATACTGGTCAACCATGTGTAAGAGGAATGCAAAGTCATTTTTGACGTCAGGAATGTCACTGAAGCTGCTCTCTTCACGGACTTTCTCGAATGAGTACTCTTTCAGTGGTCTGCGAAACACCCAGAAGAGAGAGTACAAGCAAGCCATCCCATAGATCAAAATTAGTGCCATGTAGCTGATAAGCAGCTTGTTAAGCATGAAAGCCATGTTGTGCGTACAGAAGAAAGTCTTGTAGCCTGTTAGCTGTTTAATATCAGGCTCACAATCATGCTGAAAATTTATTTTAGCCAAGAAGGTCGAAGTGTAGGACAAAATCAAAATAAACTTGACCGTTTTGACAACGGTCTGCGCTACATAAAGCTTATAGATGAAATCACTGTCCTCCACGTGAGCTCGGAACTTCCTCACTTTCTCAAACAGGGCTTTGGCCTGCTCCCCGTCTTTTTTGTCCAGGATTGTCATACTACTTGGGACTTCTGCGATGGGCTTGTCTGCAGAGAACTTCACGCCGAGCATGGGCGTGGAGGAGTTGACATTTGTGCTGTCTTCCTTCCCCTCTAAAGATACCTGGTTTGGTGCTGCAGACGTACCGGTCAACCGCTGTTTGTTCTCCTCGGAGTCCTCACACGCGGTTTCAGACAAAGCCTTCGTAGTCCAGGGAGACTCAAAACATCTACCTAGAATCGAAACAAAATGCTCAATCTTTGAGCTGGTTTTGGGGTATTTGAACCAGAAGTTGCTACTGACCATGAGAACAATGGTGTGGATGAGGGTGAGGTAAGGAAAGTACTTGGAATACCAGGGCAAGGCAACATGGTAACATATTTGGTTGATGAAGATATACTGCTGATAGTCTAGATTGGTCCTGACGCCTGTTGGTTGAGGTTGATTGACATATTGTTCTGACACCACAGCAGTGTGTTGGTGTGTGACGTGGATCTCGTGGACAGCTTCGTCCGGTAAGTCTTTCGTGACCAGAGGGATGGTGGATGCCAGAGGGGCTCCGGTGGCTGCTGTTGAGGCGGCTTTCTGTGCGGTCTGCTGCGTGAACGAGTTAGGCTTAGCTCCAGAGACGTCCTCTGGCTCCTCCAGACACGGGAGACAAGCCACCTGGTCCTTGGTGATCTGCATGGTCATGGCAAATATGGCCAGCATGAGCATGACCAGCCCCAGGTAGTCCATGAAGACGTCCCACCATGGTTTAAGGATGCGGTACGTCGGCTGGATGTCATTCAGGGACGCAACCTCAGTGAGTGTGAACATCACTGCAACACAAAGAAGAGAGTCAGTTAATCTGAGTATAAAAAACTAACAAAATAAAGATTAAACAGTCAATCACTCAATTAGAGGATCAACAGTATTTTGATGATCCAGTTATACTCTTTGGTGCTTTTCTCTGTCATTTAATTATCTTTTTTGTCTTTTTTTACTTTTCTTACTTGGGGACAATTTTTTAAAAAAAGTGCAGAGAGTGCAGATGTGTTTAAGCAAACAGACACAATGCAGACAATAAAAGAAAGTGCTAGGAAATGTTTAATCTCAGAAAATGTGTGTCATTTATTATTGTTACAGATCAAATGCACAAAAACACAGATCAGCATTATATGTTGAACACTGTATAACACTTTTGGGTGGATCTGTTTTCAAAACTGTAATGGGCGTTTTATTTATTTTGACATTTTATACAAAGAAAAATTGAGAATAGGGCATGGCGATTTGAAGATATGTCATCAAAACAATATAAAAATGCCTACTGTATAGATTTTTCTATATTGTTTTTTTATCCCAATTTTGAACAACCAGCAGCCCAACATTGCTACAGCTATATTTACATCATTAGATGATGCTTTACATGTGGGAGAAAAGCTGGAACAACCCTCAAGGTGCCGTTTTGCTAACATAGAGTACAGTGTATACAATAAAGGCTCTACCTTGTATTTTCATTTCATATAGTCTATTTATTGAATTAACAGAAAACATAGTAAACTGTGATACATATTGTTATCGAGCTATGAAATGGCTTACATCAGGATAGAAGATTTTGGCCAGGTCGCAAGCTCTAGTCAGGAAAATAAATTCTTATATAATGAATAGAATTAGAAATTGCTGCCCTACTCCTAATTTAGTCTGAAAATAAACAGGCTCTTATAAATGCTTTTAACACTGTGCTGAGTAATATTTTAGGAAACAAAAAAAGAGGAATATTTAAAAATAACATTGGACTTGGGTTTCTAAAGCACAAACCTACAACAGGAAGTTTAAGCTTTCTGGGTCAAATCCATCGCAGGTTGCTGTGTGCGGAGAGCTGGAGTAACGCACCGAGCCCCCCAGCTGCACAAGGTGTGAATGTGTAACTGTGAAGGCAGCGTGGAGTGTTAGCGTGCTAAACGCAGCTCTCACTCTGCAGTTTCATTCAGTAGTGCTTTAATGACGTTTAAGTGCAGAGTCTAGAGCTTTCTGAATCCAGACTTACTACGGCATGCTGTTACTGGAACAGAGCAGGGTGCTTTGATGTAGCCGGAAGTCGACCAACTGTTCTGACTCACGAAGACTCTCTGCACACATGTGTTTCATTTAATGAATCACAGTGTTTTCTTATTTAGTGGATGTGGCATTTGTTTGTATCATCTTTCATCCATTTCCTGTTTACAATCCAAACAAATGCAATTGAAAAGATCCATGTGGTTCTGAGAATAAATAAATAAACAATTATCTGTCCATGTTGATAAGTTGTTGTTGCTTTTAGCCCCTCAGTGGACCTGCACTGAAGAGACACGCGGATGTGACACATTCTGAATATTTCATACTGCACCATGCACCAAGGCAGCTTACCCACTGAACTGCACTCCAAAAAAGAGGTATTTCTTGCAAGTAAGAAAGGCGGATTTGGAGCAATTCTAAGGGAAAGAAATCTATATTTGACTGTAGAAGATATTTTTCTCATGTGTGTCAAAATGAGAAAACCGTCAAACTCCATTTTGAAGCTGAAATGTCAGTTATAGTTACAGTGTTTTGATCCAAGTTGTCACGTTATAATATGCAGAAATGGTCTCTAGTTTAAGAGACACAGTGGCATATATGGGAGGTGTTGACACCCAGGGGTGTTATCTTCAAAAGCCAGCAGGAAGAAATTGAAAAGGTGTGGCTGATAGGTTTTCTGTGTATAAGCCATATATATTTTAATATCTTAATCTTTTCTTGCAGCCAAAAAAGAACTTTGTTTGTCTTGCAATGCAATTTTTATCCAACAAACCAAGAGTATATAAATATTTTTTCCTTTTTGTCAAAGTCAAAGCAGCTTGACTATTGGTTGAAATAATGGTGCGGTGCCATTCGTTATTTCAGTGGTTCTTCAATTGAGCCTGACTAATAAAACAGTGGGATGATATTATCCGCTAATACAAGTTTATTATATATAT
>CAFUXE010000771.1:195314-208674 GCA_903364295.1 Serranus cabrilla | reverse complement strand
CCTAATTTCTCAGCCCCGTTAAAAACTACGGGAATGACGCCGGTGTGAGGAACAAATCTGCGAGGAACATTTGTTCGTGACAGCGCGGTTTGTCGGCTACATCCCTCATACCTGAGCCCCGGGGAGCAGAGCCGGCTGCCGGGCCGTGGCGTTCAACAATATGCGCAGACAGACCTCCAGCCCAGTGCAATGTATTTCTAAGCAAAGGCAGATCCAATATGGAGCCGCACAGACCGCTGCTGAGGGTGTTATGGGCGCTTCTCATTGGAGGATGACATTACGGCAACTTCCCGAAGACACCGCCTGCTAGTTTATCTGATGCTGAGTTCAGGGCGTGTGGGGAAAAGGGTCGCACACAAGGGCGGCACAGCCAACACCGGGACTGAAAATAACTTAAAGTTTACATTTATCTCAAGATTAGCCTCGCAGTGACCCCAGCTGCCAGCACGTTGCTCCGTGACTCGGTCAAATACGCACACATGCAAATAATAGAGGAAAAATCAATCCTCGGAAAAATATTCCAGTGGAGGAAAACAAAGGCTGCTGTCAGCCGGTTTAACGTACGTAACAGCAACACATTTGTGGAAATGTTGGCTTTAAATGTCGGTTTTAACATAGGCAAATATAATCCTGTTTTATTTTTGGAGCCGCTGAATAGAAACTACTTTCTGTCAAGGTTTAATGTTTTGACTTGTGGGGTTACATTTACAGTAAGCAACGTTAATAAAGAAAGTATTGTAGCAAGTCTAAGGATTATAGTGCATGGCCTATATTACATTCAGGAAGTATTCACCAAGTAAGTCGGACAATTAAAATTTATTACAGACCAAAAACCCGAAGTGAATGCTGAAAATGTAATATTAAACTCTGTAATCTACCGTTTTCCCAGCCGGTCTTGAACGCATCACCAGCTTCCCCCTCTTTGTTT
Source organism: Serranus cabrilla (assembly GCA_903364295.1). NCBI lineage: Eukaryota > Metazoa > Chordata > Actinopteri > Perciformes > Serranidae > Serranus > Serranus cabrilla. The sequence goes on along the minus strand of CAFUXE010000771.1, from coordinate 207,746 downwards.
CAGAGTACCAGACACCACAAAGTGCTTCATGGTGTTGAAATAGCCTAACTTAGCTGACTAATTAGGATTTCTGACATGTGCCTTTTGTGCACGACATGTGCTTGACATGATCAACTAAAGTTAAACTAAACTGTTATGTACATACACTGATAATACAACTCTATCTATCTATCTATCTATCTATCTATCTATCTATCTATCTATCTATCTATCTATCTATCTATCTATCTATCTATCTATCTATCTATCTATCTGTATTAATGGTATTGACAAACTCAACAGTCAATAGGACCCTGAGTGCTGAAGTCATGCATCATTTCCAGCTCTTTCTGGATTTGGTTGATGATGCACTGAGTGGAGGAAGTGTCTCCTCAGTTGCAACCCATACAGGTTTCAACCGGTCCTGAGCTGCTGGCACTCTGTTCTCACTCACGCTACCCTTGTACTTTGAGAGGAAGAGGGGGAGAGAAAAAAAGAAAGAAAGAAAAGCAGCCACTGGGGCGTGTAGTGCGATAGTCTGCCAGTCAGGTTACAAGATCAGATGTGGAGGTGGTGCGTGACTGTACATAAACACATGCACAATGATTACACTGATCATTTTGTCAGTGTTCTGTAAAGGCGCTACAGAAATGTTTACTTAGAGTTGAGTGAGGCAGTCTTGTGATGGCTGAGTTTATAGTGGCTCTCAAACAAAGACAGGGTGGACAGAGTGAATGAGAAAAGTAGTGATTTAGTGGACGTAAACCCACTTGACCTTCTGACTGGGGCAACATGAATTCTTTTCAGTGAGTCCCCTATACAACCTGTTGCCAAAACATTATTTGTAATAAAGCTTTTAAATGATATTAATGCTGGTATTAACTTGGGCATTGGCTTACTCTGAGTTATACAGCTAGTAACCCTGCTTCTAATTCCTAACCTAACCAAGATTTAATCTGGATCAGAATAATCTGGATTTAGAAATCCCATGTTTTGCTCTCCAGGATCAGATAATCCAAGTTTACCTTTGTGCCATTTTAAAAAAACAACACTGGATTGGATCACCTTCATCAGTTATAAACTTTTTAAGATTAATACATCCAGATAACCAGTGCTCTAAAGGGGACTACACATCACAAGGTAGACCAGAGGAAAACAGGTGGAATAAAGCTTGAGGACACAGTTGTTGGAAACTACTTTGACTGTAATTAATATAAAGTAATGAATGAAAGGAGAAAATAAATAATATTTCTTTGAGTTAAGTATAAGGGGGGGGTTAATATATAGGTACAAATCCTGTTTTTCTCTCTTCTGAACGACCTGTTTTTAAGATCATACCAGCTTTAGCTGAAATCTGATGAGATCACTGCTGAAAAACTGGGCCCTGATATTTCTCTAACTGCGGTGAGACATATGGTTGATGTGGTGACAGGAAGAAAAAAGGTATAAAGATTTAATGGTTTGGTTTGTTGTCACACTGGGTGGCAGTGGGATCAGTGGTTGGGCCGTATGGGGTTTCCTGTCTGTGGGGGTGATGGGGCCAACAGCTGAGGACCCCAGATACCCCTGGCAACCAGCTCAGTGTGGTGAAAATTGGCTCAATGAGATATAAATAATTCAGCATGGACCTCCCTCTCTGATTTGTAAAGAATACACTAGGTAGTATCACACACACACACACACACATTAGCTGGTGGTTTAACTGAACTATATATGAACACGTGAGGTCTATGCACAAAAAAAACTCACAGTCTTTCAGTTTTAGACTAAAGCCACAGACCAACAACAAACCCAAACAAACCCGTTTCTATGGCAATTAATTTCCTGTAAGCACGATAAGCAAAGGGCTTTCTCTCCCACACACAGTGGGGTAGGAAATTTGGTGTTAAGGTAAGAGTTCAGGGTTAGGGAATTGGGTATGAATGCAGTCAACAAAGGTGTCTCAGCTATAGTTAGACAAGAAAGAGTGTGTGTGCCTGTGCGTGTCAAATTACACACACTGCACCAGACGTGTGCACACAGGGTGTTTGCTTTCATGTGGATCCTTTGTTATGACTTGACATACAGTAAGAGTAATGAAGGATGATGATGGTGTGATCTGATGTTACAGCTGCTGAGGCATTGAGGTACTTAGTACAGTGTGTAATTGTATGTGTGTTTGAGACAAAGACAAAGAAAGAGACTGGGAACACGTTTTCTTCTGCTCTCACACCAGCATACTGCTCTCTGCTTGATCTCATTTTGTTTGGTGTACCTGTGATATCCATCATGCTGTGAGTTATAAGCATTTGAGCAATTTTAGTTTCCACAGTCGGCCTCAGTCCAGCAGATTTTGCACCGTCAGTGCTGTTAGATAACATGCATTAATTAAGAAATGAGGAAAAGATGTGAATGCTTCTCAGGGATACAATCATTAGTTGTACTAAATAGCTTGAGGTGAACATGTTTGTATTATCATTGCTTCCTAATCAGCAGCTGTTAATACATTTGGATGTTCCTTATCGTTTTAAGTCCTGGTGAAAAGGCAGTTTTTCAACAAATTATAATTGCTCACATTGGATTCAGACATCCACATCACTACAGGCTGCCGACATGGATCGATCCCTGAATGGTGAGTGAGCACAGGCCAAGGACCCCTCTGGCCTTTACCTACAAACTATCTTTCAGAGACACATACTACCAACCAGGAAGAGGCTCAAAATGACCACGAAGAACATAAAACAACCACAAAGAGACATGAAATAAGTGTGAAGTGAAGCAAAGCAACTACGAGGAGTATTTTTAAAAATGACTAGTAATGACCCAAACAATTTTAGAAATAATAATATAATTGTCTTTATAATAATTAGTTGTGCAATAGATTTCCTATAGAAATCATGTGCAATAATTCATAATATGTGACATATATACATATATATACAAGTGTGTGTGTCTTGGTCCCTGCAGAGAATATGGTGGGGGGCCTTTTGCATGTCTGTGCCCAGGGGTGCATCGTCTCATGATGAACCCCTGACTGCCAACACTTTTCTGATGTCTGATTATATTGCACAGATGATGCTTACTCAGCAAAATATGACTATACTCAGTGGTAGGCTGAGTGTAATTTTACTATCCAAACAAATACATGATAATACTTCTAATATGTTTGACCACAGAGACAGATCAGTGCAGCATGATGTGTCCATAAAAAGTAATGACTATAATCATCATCCAAAAACAATCACAGTTTCACTGCTGAGCTGGGCAACCTCACACTCTTTTGTCTAGCTCCACCTGCTGTTGTCTGGATGTACACTTTCTTTCATTCATTTGGTAATGCATAGTTCATTTCATTCTCAAGAGAAGTTTTATTTTAAAAATTACATTATGGAAATAAATTTATTTTGCCACAAATACTAAGTAGTGGGTAAATGTGTTTGTATAATTGTTGAACACATTTAATTTGTTGACAGATTTGTCATTCTGTCACCACAGAATTACACCAAATCAAGTGACTCTTTGTGGCACTGTGTGGTTTCCTTCACAGGCCTGGAAAGTATGATGCAAAGGAGCAGTCACAGATTGGTACAGAGTCAGAGACACAGGCTGGCTCTGTCGGGCAGCAATATCACAAGCCTTTTTTTTTTTTTTTTAACAGTAGGCTTTTTTGGATAAAGCAGTACAGTTTAGACTGAAGCTCATTCTTACAGTAGAATTTTGAACACATTTACATGGCCATTTATATAATTTTGTTTTACAAAAACAGAAATAATTTTACTGTGCTTAGTATGTTCTGTATACCTCTCTTATGTACTGGTTTGATTGGTGATTAATGCTTTATTTGACGTGTTGGTCAGTATACAAGAGGTAATAAAAGTAGCAAAATGACAGTGTAGAAATACCCTGTTATATATTCAAAATTTTACTAATATAAAAGTACAACACTATGAGCATCAAAATATAATTAATTAATATCCAAAAGTAATGTATATAAGTTGGTTAATTGAAAATGTAATAAAAATTAGCCCAAACATACACTCCAAAACATATTTTTTATGTGTATTTATCTTTTTCTGTACCAGTTATTAATTTGGTATTATATGTGTGTGTGTGTGTGTTGTACTGTAGGCCTTTCTCATCTCACGTATCGTTCTTATAAATTTGCATTGTAGCCCACTGATCACCCACTTGGGTGAAGTTTGATTTCTATAGGCACATTGCACAAAACGATTTAAAGTCAATATCAAACCATAAAAACTATATATTCAACATTAGCCCTTATCAGAATCATAGACATCATAACTAAAAACATGTTGTGTTAAAAGTGTTTTGACACCCTGATTATCGATTTCGACGTGTTTGAGCCGTATGGCTCTCCGTACTCCAAAGAACACGTGATCCGAAAAAGTTATATATAGAGGTGGTGCACTCAATTGTTTCATTGACACACGGGCGGAGTAAAGAGTGACATGGCGTCGACAAGTCGGTGCGTAGCGCTTTTAACCAAATATAAAAACTCTTCCCTTTTTATATGTGACTCTAATGATGTATTTCTGTAAAACGTGTCGAGTTAGACATGACTACATAGGCTGGTGCTGATCCGACACACATCGAGTCTTTGTTCGTAACATTAGGTCTACGATGTATTGTGCTAGGTAACGGCTACTCCGCTAGCTAACGTTAACTGGTTAGATGTTGCCAGAAGTCACTTTCTGTGTCGCCGTTACAGTCTCTCGCCGCTGTCGTTCAATAGCTTCAGTTTATTATCACGTTAACGTCGCTTAGCATGGAGGACTCGACTCGTTTTTCCAGCGAATTTAGCTCTTTTGCGGTTAACAACAGACTCGGCTAGATAAGTTTGAAGCTACGCTAACATATACATTTGCAGACAGGATACTAGCGGTCTGTGAGTAGCACGATATTCCGGTCGTTTGTAAACACATTCAAGTGTTTTCTGTACTGCTCGTCTACAGCCTAGCCTTTAGGCAGCATTAGTTACCTGAACCTTTTTTGTAGTTCGGACACTGAGCGAGTACACTAGCTTTTGTTGGGCACACCAACGTTAACTCACTATTGCTTCACTTTCCTCTCATCTGGTGTTTTGTTACAACTACTGTCGGGGAAATGTTTGTTAACGTTAGATCAGCATGTGAAGGTAGAGGAGAAAGTCGAAAGTCTGTAGAATTTCCCTGATTTTGACGCCCATTACATCTGTTTTGCTTCCGCCACATCATCGTGACGTTTGGGTTGTTGGGTTTACTCCAGGGTTCAAACTGGGTGTTTTTGATTCCTCACATCCGCCATTTAATTCGAGTTTTCATTTTATGGTCACGATTCGATTCAATTTCGATTTAAGATTTCTTTTTCCCTTCTTAAGTTTATGCTTTCTTTAGACTATCAATACCTTACTAATAATGGTCAATTATCAAATTAAAATTATTTATTTGAAGTGTAATAAATAATGGTTTATTTCACCAACCAATTAAATACTTGATAACACTTTTGATTTAATACATGTTTTTTGTAAGAATAATTAATAATTTCAGTCCTAATTAAGACACCGATGGTTGGTTTTCAGCTCTTTAACCCTCTTGTAAATTAGAAATTGTAGCTGTAAAGTTGGTTTTGTGTCCTGGCCTAAGCATGAACTCCATCTCTTTCTACCCCACCCTATGTTTATCTTACTTCATTTTCTCCCTTGCCTGTCTTTTTCCTTGCCTTTTGAGCTGTTTGGTCACCTAATTATCGTTCTGCTTTTGTAGCGGAGATGCTCTCGCCCTTCCCAGAGTTCAGTGTCCCAACCACCCAGATGCCATACTGGTGGAGGACTACAGAGCGGGGGACATGATTTGCCCTGAATGCGGCCTTGTAGTAGGTCAGTACACACACTACAAATGTGGCTTTTGGTGTTCCAACATATTCTTTATTTCCATATGTTGTCCTGTGCTTGTTCCTTTATATTAACTTTACTCAGTTGAATTCTATCATAGTAATTTAATCAAAGTCCTCAGCACATGCAAAGATTTCCCAGTATAGCTTCCTGAACCTGTTCGTTAGGTTTTGAGGTCACCGTGTTAGAAATGATTCTGCATGTGAACATCAGCTGAGTTGACAGGACACACAAGGACACAGTTTCTGAAGCGTGACGCTAAGATCTGGAAAGTCTAGTCACAAAATATATTACTCTAGAACCTGCATGTGGATATAAATCTGCAGGATCTATCAGCACAGCACGCAGAACTAATGTTTTTCTTTACAGGATTTGATTTGATTAAACAAAAAACTATTTGTGAAATTTTAAATGAGACGTGTAGCATGAAAAGATTTTGATAAAACACCACTATTTTCAGCTTAGGTTTGCTTATTTTTCCGGATGGAAGCCTTCATCACATGATTTATTGGAGGACAGTTCGAATGTGTGACAATAACTTCCGTTTTGTATAGATTTTTAAAACAAGGGCTAACTGTTATTCATGCAATTTCAGCCTTGCCTAGTGTTTAAATCAATCTGTCATTTAGTGGCATAACATGTGATGCAGCCTGTGAGACAAAGCTGTAGAGAACACACAGATCTCCTCTAACGAGCCCCCTGAGCAGAGAGCAGGTCAGGTGGGAGACGAGAGACGCCAGACGCTCTCTGAGGCAAAGCAAAGGGCCCTCTATTCCTGCTCTCGTAGCTTTGGCCAACCTCTAAGGAGATGAATGTCACTTTGCCTTGAGATGTTAGAAAGACTTATGGATAGTAAAAAAAAAAGCCTAACAGGATTAAAATATCACAAATCTAATCCCCGACCCTGCTACGCAGTTCCAAGAACAGTCATGATAACTAATATGTCCTGCCTTGTTCACACCGTTTATCCTTTGTACATGTCCGATTTCATGAAATCTAATGACTAAACATTTGTTTAGATGATATTTTCTTATGAATTTTTGCCTGACAACATACAGTCATAAGAAAATAAGAAAGAAGAGATGGAACGATGGATTCAGAATACAGTATAGTAGGCTGTGTGCTGCAGAGGGTTGTGGACGAGATGAAGAAAAACAAAACAGAAGGATTACGACATTATTTTCTGTATTTCAGTCTCTAAAGACAGTTTGTTGAGGGAATTGTGTTGATCCTTAACCATCGTCTGCTAAAATATTCCGGAGGGATGAAATGCAGCCAGACAGAAGAACACAGTGGAAACTTTGTTTGCATGCACTCTCTGTTTGTATGTGCAGGTGAAAGACAAAACTTTTAATGTTTTTTCTACAAAATCTGTCACATTTATCAAACCAACATGTCTCATTTGTTAAAAAATGAACTGAAACTGTTATATTTGTGCAGAAAATATACAGATTAAAGGTTGTTTAAAGTTTTAGAAATGTATCTAGTTTGAAGTTTAATTTCTTGTAGGAGTTATTTGTTAAATTGGTTGACTGTGTCTCTTCAGGTGACCGTGTAATCGATGTCGGCTCAGAGTGGAGGACGTTCTCCAATGAGAAAGCCCTCAAAGATCCATCCAGAGTGGGAGACGCCCAGAACCCACTGCTCAATGGAGGCGACTTAACCACCATGATCAGCAAGGTGAGGCGCCCTTTGTGAAAAATGTGCCGTGATGCGTGTATTCTGTTCCCGAGATGTTGGTATTTACAGTTCAAATTATTGAATGTTTTCAAAAGACTCAAATGTCCAGTGATAAGAATAGTTTTCGACTGTGTTACTCATGCACAGATGTACATGTACAGGAACACTCGTGGCTTTTAAAGTTTTGATAATTATATCAGCATTTCTAATAATACTATGTGGTGAGTTTGGGTCCAACAGTGATGCAGAAACACGAGTGTTGCTTTCTGTCTGTTGCACTAGAGAAGCCTGCAATCACAGTAAACCACTTCCTCAAAAGTTACCATGGCGTCTCTTGACATACAACTACAGTGAATTTTACTGATAAACAACCACTGTTTCCCCTACAGGGAACTGGCGCAGCTAGTTATGATGAATTCGGTAACTCCAAGTACCAGAACCGGCGGACCATGAGCAGCTCTGACCGGGCCATGCTCAACGCCTTTAAAGAAATCAGCACCATGGCAGATCGCATCAACCTGCCGAGGAACATCATAGTAAGTTTTTTTATTTTTTTATTTTTTTATTTTTTTAACACACACATACGCGAGAGATAGCAGAGAGAAGAATGGAAACCACGCACGTGTGGGAAAGACATAGTGAGCAAGGGAACTAGGGAAATGAAAGTTAACTTTTTTTACATTATGTAATTCTGAGGTTCATCATTGAAGAGGAAACTAAACTGCGGACTGGAGTCCCTGCAGAAGCTTTGGGTTTGTGAAGGGTTTTGCTTTCCTTTATAATCATTCATCACACTTTTGTAGAATGCTGCACAAAAGGAGACCGGGGTTGTTTATAGCACAATAACATCCAATTTAATGTGATGAAAAAGTTAATCAGCTTACTGTATGTACTGGGAATCTGTAATTTACCACAGCTATGAAGGTGTGAAGGATGCAAATAATGTGTTTTCTGTAATTAATGTTTTTGCTCTACAGGACAGAACAAACAACTTATTCAAGCAGGTTTATGAACAGAAGAGCCTGAAGGGACGTGCCAATGATGCCATCGCTTCGGCCTGTCTGTACATCGCCTGCAGACAAGAAGGTGTACCGCGAACATTTAAAGGTCAGAACAAACCCTTTTCATTTCTTGTATTTTAAGCTACCTGCCATATTAGTTAAGTTATGATTACTTTCAATGAATGATTGATGGCCCCAAACAAAACAAGTGATACTAACTAATCTATGGTAACACGTAACAAAAGTCCTTTGTTGTCCAGAAATCTCTGTCATTCACCGTCATTTTTATTTTCTAAATCTTGCATGTTACATATAATGGGAAATTGAAGTTTGCTGAATTATTTACTATTATCATATCAAATCTCATGTGCTGTATTGTTTGACTAGAAAAAAACCTTTAATTACATACACCATGTCTTCATTTTAGGGAACAAAACTGTGGAAATGTATTTAAGAACTGTATGCACAAGATCCCTTAAGTGTTTCTCGATGGGATTTGATCTGTAGTGTGTGATTTGTCCCCATTAACTAAAGACAGTGTGCCTCCTGTCCCCATGGTCTTGAAAACAAAAACATCCTATTTATAGAAGAATGATTTCTTTGACGTCACCCTGTCTACGCGAGTTCCCTCACCTGATCTCTCCGTCCCTCCACAGAGATCTGCGCCGTCTCTCGGATCTCCAAGAAGGAGATTGGCAGGTGCTTTAAGCTGATCCTGAAGGCGCTGGAGACCAGCGTGGACCTCATCACCACCGGAGACTTCATGTCCCGCTTCTGCTCAAACCTCGGTTTGCCCAAACAGGTGCAGATGGCGGCCACCTTCATCGCCAGGAAGGCGGTGGAGCTCGACCTGGTGCCTGGCAGGAGCCCTATCTCAGTGGCTGCAGCAGCCATCTACATGGCCTCTCAGGCCTCTGCAGAGAAGAAGACCCAGAAAGGTGAGTGATGATGCTGTAATACTTCTGACCCATAAAGGCTGTCGAGACCAGAGGGGAAAATATGAATTAGCAATTCACATATACTGACCGTAGAGGTACACCAGAGATTTTGGACCCAGTCTGACCTGTGAAAAACCTACCCGAAACCAGTGTAAACAAACTTAATTTTGAATACAAAAAAACTAGTAAAACAATAAGAAATACAACAATGCTTTACAAAGTCCACGTGAGCACACATATATCAAAAGAACAGGTTTTAGATTCTTAATGATTCCACAGTTGAACCTCGTCTCTGATGCTTCCACAGAAATCGGGGATATTGCCGGCGTGGCAGATGTTACGATCAGACAGTCATACCGACTCATCTACCCGCGTGCCGCAGAACTCTTCCCTCCAGACTTCAAATTCGACACACCCGTCGACAAGCTGCCCCAACTGTGAAGACGATGCTGCCTGCACAGTGACGATATTTCTCTGCTGTACTTACAGGATGTTCTTTCTTTAAAATCATATTTGTGTTGGATTTGGAAGAATTCTCTGGTCCCTCCTGAGACTTCTGGCCTTTGTCGAGGCGCCCTCACAGGACAAACGGACACATTCCAGTGCTTACTTAAACAGCTTGCAGACTGTACTTACAGTATTTCATTTGAGTGTATATACTGTATCATGTATATATGTCCAAGTGGGAAAATGTAATTGATGCTTGCAATTTTAGGCTGGTTTCATACTGTATACATAAAACCTTGTTTTTGTAGAAAAATGACCTGGTTCTATTTTGTTAGTTAGTTTGAATTGTTCTAAGTAATTTAAACAAATAAAAGATTTTCTTTAAAGCATGGTAATCAGCTGGTTTAAATAACATTAAACATTTGTTTACATAAAACCTGTTTTACTTTTCCAGTCATTTGTATGTCTTCAACTTCTGTGTGAGCACCTGAAGGGGCAGTGTGGAGGTTTAGTGGCATCTCTTGGTGAGGTTGCAACACTGAATACTTTCCTCCTCACCCCTCCCTTTCCAAGCATGTAAGCGAACCTACGATGGCTTTAGAGAAAGTAAAAACACTGAAGGCCCTCCCTAGAACCAGTCCTTCGTCCAATCTGGGCCACTGTAGAAAAATGACAGACTGCATGAAGTGGGACTGTAGAAAGAGTGGACTCATTCTAAGCTAACAAATAATTGGTTTCAGACAATTAGACACTAATAATCCATTTCTACACTAACAAATACATCTGCACTTCCTTAAAATGACTTTCTAGAGTGAAAAGTTATTACAGCAGGTAAAATCCGGACTCGGAGCAAACCACCAGGATGTCAGAGGTCCAAATCAAAGCAAAGCCACTATTACAAATGTTTAATTTGTGCATTCATGATGGGCAATGACTGCAGCAATGCCTTTTCTTTTTACACCTGGCTGAAACTGCAACAGTTGTGATTTGAGTGTTGGTGTACCATCCATAAAGTTTTCATCTGTTCGGGCAACAACATGCACAAGCAAAGAATAAAAAAACAACTTTGTACAATCTATTTTCATCATTAAGAAACGTAGATAATTAAAAACTATTGATAAAATTAGTGCTTTCAGCTTAACTGTGTACATACAGTATGTATATATAATATACCCTGCCCTCACCTGTAGTGATTCATATCAACAGGTCTCCAACATTTGAGTCCGTTTATAGATAATGACATGCAAATTGACAGAAAGTCGTCAGCTGGTTCCACTGAAAAATAACGGATCACAGAACAGTGTGGGAAGCATTTCAACTGCATTTTAGGCAGAATAACTGAGTTTCATTTGTTCCCAAAAAAACACCTCAGCACTCATTTTGTGGATTTCTGCACAACACATCTTTGCTTCATCTGTCAGTCCATCAATCAGATCGTTTAACCACGAGGAGTTTGTTTGTCTGCTGCTTCAAGAGGGACAGGATGAATTTGGTTTTGGTAGCTTTTAAGTGTGTGAATCACTTTAGTGTTTTCACTTTGTCTGAGGTAACAAGAAACATGCGGTCAGGTTCACCACAACCAGCTGTTCATTAAAGAATAAAAAACAAAAAACCCTTCGGAAGCAGAAGCATTCACTAGAGAAAAGATATTTGCTCGTTTTGCTGAATTAATGAAACATGAACAGCATTTTTTTTGCTTCCATAACATCCAACTGAACTAGGCTATGATGAAATAATTAAAGGTTTGATTTTATTATATATATATTATAGATACTGCAATACCAGGCGGCACTTCTATCTGAAGAACTGAGTTCAGCTGAGTCTCCTCACGGCCACTAGAGGGCATCAGACAGCAAATAATACTAAACATTTTCTGGCCGAAAGGCATTTTTAATGATCAACTCATCTCCAATGTTAATTTCCAAGTAAGACTAATTGATGGTAGTTATTGGAACACCTTAAGTAGCATTTAACACTGAATTAACTGCTTTTTCAATACTAAAATGTATTATTAGAATGACGTGGGTTCTTGTTCAGTTGTGTGAGGGAGAAGAAAAGTGTTAAAGCAGATTGTGGACAAAAAGAAACGTAGTGTTTGATTTGAGGTGAAGCAGCAGCAGTAGTAGTCAAGATGTTTGTTGAAGTCGACCGCTCAGTGATCGTGCTTTGAGCACTTAAAGTTCACTGAACACCTGGCAGAAATGTCAAACTTTTCATGAGATAAAATGTCCGGAAGCTATGGCGAGGGCTTTGCAAGTAAAGAAAGGGGGGAGGGGGAGACACGACAATAAAATATACGACTGAATATAATCTGTACAGATCAAAAAAACTGAAGACGGTGACGCTGAATAACATGATTGTGATGCTGCCGTCTCCTCAGAGTTTATATGAAAAACATTCTCAGTGGTCAGACAATGGACACGACGACGACGTGTGCAGGAGGACAAAGCATCCCTCCTCCTTCACTCTCCAACAACAGAGTTTCATTTGTATTCTTTTTCTTAAAAAAAAAAAAAAA
>CAFUXE010000771.1:161197-195308 GCA_903364295.1 Serranus cabrilla | reverse complement strand
GGACTTTCTTCTCAATGGCACAGAGTCTTGCCCAAAGGCTTCTTTGCTCAACAGTTTGGGCAAGGAAGAGAAAAGTTTTAAAAACGATGTGAGCTACAGTCTTTGCTGTGTTGGTTGGTTCACAGTGTGTGTGAGTGTGTGTGTGTTGATGTGTGTGTGTGTAGACCGGTCAGGTGAAGCTAACACCAGTCAGCGATGTAATCAAAGTCAGAGAACATGTTCTGCTCCTCGGAGTTCAGCGCTCGGGGTTCCCTGGGCGGGGTTAAGATCGGAGCCTCTGAGGTAAATTCATCGTCGAAATTGCTGACGTCGTTGGTGCCCTGAATGGTCGGCACGAACGGCGGCTTCACCTTCTTAGCCAGCAGTCCGCTCCAATCCATGTTCTGCCAAGAAACAGCAGGGGCAACATCAGTGTTTGTTTTTTAAATGACGTGCTGATGATTGTGCACATTGTGTTTTTGTTCCTTACCCTGAAGAATAGATGCTTCTTGACCTCCTCTGCGTCCCTTTCTCCTGCTCCCAGTCGCCGCTCTGGACTCCTCCTCAGAAGCTGAGCACAAGACAAACAGAAACAACCGAAAATATACCACATATATTATATTATTTTCCTCTTTCAATCTTTTGACCAACTTCAGTCTTCAGTCAGAATTCTGACCTTTAAATGCCAGTTTGTTTACATATAATGCCAAAGCTAAAAAATTACAATTTTTTTGTTTTCTAAATGCTAAGTGGGTATTTTTTTTATCCACACTCTGGGATATGTCAACGATAAACAACACTGATTTTACTGCATTGTTATTTTTTGTGCAGTGTCAGATTTAAAAGAAACGTTTGCTTTGAGCAGATAAACGTCTCCAGTGATGCACAATAGTTTAAGTTATACTGTGGTCATTTCCTCTGATACTCTACACAGACCAGGTTTGTCGGGAGGGAAACACAAACTGAAGTTTTTATGATGATTTAGCTGAAGACAGACTGTTTTCTCTGTCTATCTCTACACACCCTCCTCATGATGGAGATGGCCTCGGTCGAGAGGAACCGTGGGTAGCGGACTTCATCGTTGACGATGCTGTCAAACACCTCCTCCTCATCGTCACCGGGGAAGGGCGACTGGAAAGAGACGAGCCAAGATGAAAAACCCATATCTGCTGCTGAATATGAATCACTATATATATATATGACTTTCAGCATGAATCAAATAATATACAAACATGTCACATTACTGAATGTTCAGGAAGGTTTTGTAAAATCAGTTTTTGATCATTAATCACACTGAACACTCACCTCCCCGACCAGCATCTCGAAGATGAGGACGCCCAGCCCCCACCAGTCCACAGCGCGAGTGTAAGAGGTCTCAGTCAAAACCTCAGGAGCTAAAAACTCCGGAGTGCCACAAAACGTGCTGGTGCGGTCCCTGAAACCCATTCCTGAAAGCAACATGGAGACGCTTTGATCAAAGGCCAATCCCTCTGGAACCATCACCATCTACCTGATTAATCCTCAGTCATTTTGAAACTACACGATAAGGGTCTTGAGATGCTTTTATAACTGTCTTGGACACTGAAGTGTCCAATTTTAATCTTAACCCAACACCCCAGTATTATATTATTCTCCATTTTACCTTCTTTGCAAAGCCCAAAGTCAGCAATCTTTACATAGCCCTCTGTATCCAGCAGCAGGTTATCCAGCTTCAAATCTCTGAAAATTCAAACAGATGTTTGAGGACTTCTTGCTTCTGACAGACACGGGACTGAAATCAATCACTTCACATGACTCAAACTGCTCACCTGTACACAATCTTATGGTCATGTAAGAACTGTAATCCCAATACGACGCAGGCTGCATAAAATCTGCAAAAGAACATAACACATTAGGTACCGGTACATTAGGCCACATGAGTTTACTGAAGAAGACAGAGAAAGTATAGAGGGATGAAGTCAGTTCTTTCAGAAGTCTATTGACATATTCCTGCAAACAATTGCTGCAAAACCCAAGAAAATACAGCTTTAAACATACAAATTATGCCACAGCCCAAAGACTGACTGACAATTGACTGAAACTGAACAGCAATCATGTTTATTATTATTTTTTTGATCTTCTTAGTTATCATCTTATGGAATTGGCTGACAATGCATTGTTTGTATAATGTATAATAATGTTAAATATGATTTACTCTAGTTTTATGTTTGAGCTCGCTGGGTACATTCACAGAGTGGTGAATAATCAGTTCACAATCCAAATAGAAAAACTATTTTTTCCCTTCCAGCTCAAAAATTACTATATCAGCCTCATGTCACTGATGGATGAATGTTCCACTCTAAAAACAGCATCTGCATCAGTCTCAAAAATCCTCTAACAGGTCTGATGGACATTCAGCTCAGCCGGAGAGAACCATGACATCTAAATGTCCCTCATAGACAAACTGACAGCGAGCGTGTAATCAGGTTAAGACATGGAGACACTCACATGGCTCTGGGCTCTGAGAAAACATCGGCGTGGATGTGCATCATCAGGTCGCCTCCCGCTGCGTACTCCATTACAAAACAAACGTGCTCCTGCGTCTGGAAACACGCAAACAGGTTGACGAGGAACGGGTGGCGGACGCTGTTGACCGTTTCGAAAATCCTCTTCTCACACATCAAGCTGGCAAAGAGAGGAGGACACTGTGAGTGACAGCCGCATGAGGCGCTGAAATCTCTACTTGTCCACATCGACAAAAGGACACACCTCGGAGAAACAAAGTGTCCATTTTATTCACATTTCCAAGTGCTGCATTTTTACCTGTCCACCTCATCGCGAGCCACGATGTCTCCTTTCTTCAGCGCTTTGATAGCAAACATCTCTCCTGTGCTTTTATATTCTGCTAACAACACCTGCGGAGGAGAGAGACACCGTCAGCGTTCTGTTGGGCTGCAGCTGAAACAATTGGTCAACTCATCACTTGTGCAGCTGACAGAGTGAATCAGCAACTAGTTTTAGAATTAAATTCATTCGTTTAAGTAATTTTTCAGTTCCACCTTCTGAAACGTGATGCTTTTCATGATCATACTACATAGTAAACTCAATATATTTGGGTGTGGGACTGTTGGTCACATAAAACAAGTGATTTGAAGACCTTCAGCCCTGGGATTTAAAATTTGCATTTCTTTCTACTTTCAAGCTGTTTTTAGACAAATCGATCAAGCAAGTTTAATAAGCGATGTTGCAGAGTTGCAGCCGTATGTTGGATGATTAAATAAAAACGTACCTTTCCAAAGTGGCCGCGTCCAAGCACTGCCACACACTTGAAGTCTTGGAGACTGAAGTGGAACTGCTCTTCTTCCCTGTAAAAACACCAGTGCTTAAATGAGGATGTGTTATGAATTAAATGCAGAGAGACCTGCAGTAAGCGGCCGGTTTGAACACAGAACTTGCAGCTTGTTCACTTTTTCAGCATCAAGAGCATGAAGATCCAAAGCCAGGGGGCAGTGTTTACACCGTGCATCACAATATTTAAGACTGAACCGCAGAATGTGGCCACAAATCATCTTATTCTTTAAATCACCTTTAAATAAAATGTAATTAACTTCATCTTTCATTTGAGATGTACTTGGCACTCGGCTCTCCTACCTTATCTCTGTGTCTTTCTGGAAGGCGATGAGCTCCAGGTCTGGATGCTGCATCTCCTGCTCCACCACCCTGTCCATCTCCGGCTTCAGCGCCATGCTGTTCCTCTTGTTCAAGAAGTCGAAAGAGGCGAGTGCGTCCTGCAGAGGAGGAACACAAAGGAGGAGGGTGGAAAAGTGAATACATTTAAAACAGTTTTGGTCACTTGAAAATATCAAAGAAATTAGCTTTGAGACATTTTTAGTACTAGTCTTTAATAGTGTTGTATTCATGTTTAGAAATAATCACTACATTAAAAGATCTGCATGATGGAATTCATCTGCAGAGAGACAATAATAGTGAACACGGGTAATAGGCAGCTAACACAGCATTTTATCCCAAAGAAAAGTTAGTATATTGTTGAGCTCCCCTCAACAAAAATACAATTTAATGAAAAACCCAACAAGTCAACAATACCAGTAACTCCAAGACTGCTGTACCTGTACTTCCTCCTTGTCGGGCATCTTGTCCTGCACCAGTGGTTCTCTGATGTCATCGGGTGATGGGTAGTGTTTGGGTCCTGGGGTGGGCTCTTTGTCAAAGTCCAGTTTGGTCACCAGTGGGTCACTGTGTGAGTACAGGTACACAACTGTTTTTAACACCTCGTCCTTATCATAGTTTTAGTTGTGAACATTCACACACACATAGGAGTGTGTGTGTCTGTGTGTGTGTGTGTGTGTGTACCTGCTGGGTGTGGGTGAACCCGGCAGGCTGCTGGGCCCGGTCTCGGCTGCCTGCGGGCTGAAGGAGTTGGTGCTGACGGTGGGTATGGCTCTTCTCACCAGGCGGCCCCAGGTGGCGATGTTGATGTTCATCTGAGGAGCTCGTAGGAAGGTTTTACCTGATGACAACGAGGACATGAAGGACAGAAGTCTTCAACTGTCAGACAGACTTTTTATTAGCAAATGCCAATTTAGCAAAAAAGAAATGCGAGTAAAACAAAGTCGCCTTGGACATCTAACCCATGTGGGGGAGACAAATGTTTTTTTTTAATAAGGAATTTAGTTAAACTTAACAGGTTTTAATTCATAATAAAGAAAATATGAGATAAATGCTCACTACATCAGAACTTACTTGGCAAGAGTTTTTCCATATCCCAATTAGTGTGTTTACACTTAAAACCTGCTCAATTGAGCGTAAAAACCTTTTCTGCACACATTTCCACAGCCAGTGAAAAAAAACAAGGAACTCATGTTAATATTACAAAAAGCCTCTCCCCCTTTTTTAAGCCACCAAGGAACTGATTCAGGACAGATGAACACTGTATTTCGTGAATCTAATATTCACACATTCAGGTACAAACCTGTTTTGTGTGTTTCTATGATGCCTGTCTGAGAATCCTAAAGTGTGACCTAATGCTGCTGACTCACCCTGCTGCTTGGAGAAAATCTTCTTTTGTCTTTGTAGCTTTGGTCGTCTCTCGATGACAGGATTGAAAAATGTGACCTGAACAAGAGAAATTCAATTAAGACATTAAAAAAAAGCTTGTACAACTGAATGTTCTATAGGAAACACCTCAAAATACTATGAGATGTACCCAAAAGACAAAAGATGAACAAATATAGAATTTAGTTATCAAGCTTATGTATTTTATTTTTAAAAATGTGGTCCTTTATGGTCACCAGGAGCTGTTCCAATGTGACTTGTGTGTGTGTGTGTGTGTGTGTACCTCAGCAAACAGCATCCCCTGTGGCTCAAGGTACAGACACATCCCATGACGCTGGTTGTCCAGGAAGTCCTCCAGCCGCAGGAACTTGACAGCGCAGAGCGAACGCCAGTCACGCCAGTACACCGAGATCTCCAGCTCACGAGACTACAGGACAGAGCCACACACACACACGCACAAACACAACAAACAGATGTGAAAAACACAGACCGTATTGCTCAAACACCACGCTGAGTCAACAGCAGAGATGTAGGTCAAGGGCAGAAATGTGTGTGTGTGTGTGTGTGTTACCCGGTCCAGCTCCAGTGTAAACTTCTGGTCCCAGGCCTGGTTACTGACCGACCTCCAGCTTGTTTGGCCGACTACTGTGTTGTCCAGCTTTAACACTGCGCTGATCTCATCTGAGAAACACACACACAAACATTATACACTTATCAAGTACTTCAGTGTTAACAATGCCCTGATTGTGATTCAGTTGGTTTTACAGACAGCTCCGTTATGATCCAGCTGTGATTTATTTATTATGACGGTCAATGTAACTGAAGAACTGAACCCTTTTATCGATATTCACTTGCTGTTTCCAGGTCGGATCTACTCACTGGAGCGCTCCTCGCTCTTTGTCATGTTCCGTGAGCTCACACTGCGGTTTCGGTTTGCTCGGCTGATGAAGGATGATCGCGTCTCGCTGGGGCTCCAGCCGGGCAGCGGCACAGACGCAGCTTTGGAACGACCGGGGACACTTTCCAGAAGGTCCTGACAGCCCATGAGCCTGACGTCTAACGTGCCTGGAAGTGAGGCAAGATGATAAGACATCCATTAATCACACAAGCTGCTTGTGCCAAGTCGTTCAGTTATCCCATTTTTCACAGTATAGCTGATCTACTCATCCATATAAGTTTTCAAAATGTATTAGGTTAGGTTATTACTTAATGATAATAATAATGGGGGATATCAGTGTGTAAATCATCTTAAAAAATAACTATTAATCAATAAGCGACAGCGTGTCTGGTTACCTGTGAGTGCAGCGGGCTTGGTCACGGTGCTGTACTGGTTCTGTGTGGAGATGATGCTGGATCTGGGACTAAGGACCGGTGAGGAAAGCAGAGACAGTTCTTCCACGATGCTGCTGCTGCGGGGGTGGTTTTTCGGCAACTCGTTGAGGCGTTGCTCCAAGGAATATCTCAGGAGGTCGAGCTTTTGACTGGACTCATTAAACCGAGCCTGAGCCTGGAGAAAGCAAGGAGGGAAGGAATGAAAGAGGAAGGAAAGGAGGGTGGAAGGAAAAGAAGTACATGTATTGGAGAAGGATGGGAGAGAGAAAAACATCAATTATATATTAGATTTTAATTGTAATAGAGCACAGCAGCTGTGCTGGAGTGAAATATGTTCCTGACATAAACACAAACCTCTACCTCTGAATGTGCTCTTTTTTCTGTGACTTTTCCCGAGCCCAGGAGTTTCATGACGTTCTTGGCTCCTTCTGCCACTGCGGACTCTATCTTGGCGTGGTGACACAGCTCCTCCACCCGGAGGTCCAACGGGCTGATGATTGGTTTGTCTGGAGGACGAGGACATGATTCATCATAATTGTTCAGAGGACCTTGTGAGCATTCGTAGAAGCATTTCTCCTCAAACATTACACTGGCTGATTCTAAAATTGATCGCTCACCCATCACGTCGTTGCTCTCAAAGCTCAGCTCGCTGGCCTGGCTGGCCTTGAGGATCTGCATCCTGATAAACTCTATCTTCGTCTTGCTGTCCTGAAGCATCTGTTGGGCCGTCGCTAGCAACTTACGGTCCTGAGAACAAAATGAGAAATGAAACATTCACTGTCTGTTGGTGGGGAGACACAACTGTGTTAACACACTTTGATCAACAATAATCAAAAGTAAGATAATTTTAAGGGTGAAGTATTCCTTTGATGGTGTTTTGTCTTGTTTTGTCTTTGACTTCATAGATGACCCTAATTGCACGTCGTCCTTCATCACTTTGTGGTTTGTTGTTGTGAGCATGTAACACAAACAGCCAGGACGCCAGTTCATGCCCTTAATAGGAGCCAAAGAACAAGTGACCACATGGAAAATCTTATTCGTCAAAAATGAAAGTGGAATCTCATTGTGTGTTGTAATTGCTGACCCACTCATACGTGCCAATACACACACACACACACACACACAGACACTCACACAAACACACACAGAGTGAAGTAAGCAAACTCCACCCAGAGTTCCTCTGAAGTTTAAATCCTGGTTGTTGACGGCGCCGCGCGCAGGAAAGACCTCTGTCCAGCAGGCATTTCCTCTCTGACATCAGGACGGGACTATTTCCAGCTGGAAGGTGCTGCTGTCTGTCAGTCTGTCTGTCAGGGGAGGTCGTTTACAAAACGCTGTGACCTGCCCTGGTCAGACAGAGGAGACGGTGGAGATCATGTGGCAGTTTAAAGTCCTGTTTACTGTACTACATTTACACACTAAGGCTCTGCAGGAACCTCTCGTTCCCAAACCAGATTCACCAAAGTCCAAAGTCAGAAGAACTCGTGCTAAGCTAAGCTAAACATCTGCTTGCTGTAGCTTCATATTTACCACACAGAAATATGAGTGACATCAATCTAATTCACGCCAAGGAAGTGAATAAGTGCATCTCCCAAAATGTTACGCTACTCCTTTAAAATGATTCTTAAGCATGAAAAATAAAAATCATCTTATGCAACATTAAATAACAGCTGAAATATCCACAGAAACATATGATGAAGAGCAGGATTACATCACATGCAAAGTCCAGACTCACTACTGAAACCCTACACTATACTGCACCGGCTACTACAAAGTGGCTTCAATTACTACTGACAGGCACAAGAGCCAAGCTGAGCCTGAGCCGCTCTCAGTGCTCCAGCTGTTATCAGTTCTGGTAACTTACACACACACAAACACACACACTCCCAACTAAATGATAGTTATCCTCACTCTGAGCATTAGAGGAGCCACAAAGAGCTTTGTGAACAAACAGCAGCGAATATGACACACAGTATGTGTCAGCACCTTCTCATGTTTCCTCCTCCCCTGCAGTGGGGCTGTAAAAGCAAACCCAACTTGTATCTTTCTACCACCTGCAGACTGGTTTTCAAAATGGGAAGGAGCGTGCTCACTCCAGTTTTTATGGGATTGTCCACAGAGCACGGCACCTTTCTAAAAAGATTCTTTAGTGAAAAATACATGTATAAGCACAGGAAACCCTTTATAACCTGATGACGGTGAATAAAATCAAATAATGTTCCTCCTCCTCTTAAACTGTCAAAAGATAATTTAAAATATCATTATGGTATATTATAACTGGCAGTGTGTGAATAATACAACTCTTACTAAAAAAAGATTTATTTAAAATTGTGGTTTCCACCCTTGGGGTCCAGAGGTTGCAAGATAAACTTATCAGGTGAGGAGATGATTAACAGGACATGGAGAGCATTTTACTTCAGACGTTACTTTTACTGTATGACGTCTAATAAAAAATGTGTGGATATTTTCCCCTTATTATTATTAGGCCCCGAAAAATACTCATATGGAATAAGAAGAAAGAAAATGTTTTAGTTGACCTGGTGATAACCATCCAACAAATGTATTGTAACAAATGTAAATGTATTGTTAAGTAGACATGGACCTTAGACATTTATAAGAAGTGTTGCCAATATTCGTCTGGAAAGCTGTTTCTAAACTGATGTATTTTTTTTTAAACATTCTTGGTAATCGTTTTATTGTTCATCATCATTTTCAGGTTTTAAATGAACATGAGGGTTTGTTTGAAACCTTTCTGATTGTCTGATGGCTTGTGTTTCTTGCCTGACTTTATTTTAGAGGTGAAGTCACAATGTTGCTATGCCAAAATATACTAACTACCGAGCATGTGTGAAACTGGGATTAGCCTTAACATTCAGTACAGCGGATGAGTCTGCTTTGGCAGCCTGACATGAAGCAGCTCAGACCTGAATATCCTGCTGGATCTCACCTTGGACGGCCCGTTGGAGTACATCAGAATCATGTTCTCGGCACCCTGTTTGACCTTGAGCTCAATGTCATTCTGTCTTTTCAGGGCGGCCAGGCGGCTGCTGCTGGTGCACATTCTCGCCTCGCTGTTGGGGGTGTCTGGGGTCAAAGGGCATTCTGGGTAGAGACAAGAAAAGTACAAGTTATTACCTTGTGGTACTTTGGAAACAGATATATGACTCTGTACGTGCAACTGGAGTTTTGTCACAAATATACACCGACTGTAAATAGAAACTCAGCATGCATGTGCTTTTTTTGGCAGCGAGCCATTGTGAAGTTAGCTAAACCTTCCTGCACGAACTTTGCTTACAAAAACATGTCAGGTTGCAACTTCAGTAGTAACATAATGTATCCAGAGAGATCTGCTGTTTATAATTTGATATGGTTTGTTAATACAAGACTCCATCTGACTCACACTATCGAAACTAAAATAACTACACAAGCCAACAACATTAAGCTTGTCATCAGCAGTGTGACATAAAATAGAAACAGATCAATAAATGGTGTCAGAGGGAGACGTTGATTTGGATTGGATGCGTCTTTTACACAACACTCAATTATTCAGAAACAGTATTAAAACACAAGCACACAGATGTTCAGTTTGATTTGTTATGGCGCTTTCATATTCAGGACCTATAGTAGAAAGACAATCACTGCTTATTCAAATATTTTTTCTGTCATCTCATTGGCTCTCTCCTGAAGTCTGTTCAAAGTCTAACAGCAGAGGGAAACCCTGCAGCCATTTCTATTCTGAGCAAGTGAAAACAAAACAACACAAAAACAAGTGTAAACTTGCAGACAACTACCAATACTACGCTGACATTACTGTATATGCAAATGTGATGTAAACACTTTGACAATGATATATCACAACAATGTTAATCTCAAACTTGTTTTTTACATTGCTTTTTATCCAGAACCTAAAAGCAGCTGGGACAACACAATGCTGCTGAGTATATATCTATTCATGCACTTACACAAACAACACGTAGACACAAAATGTGAAAACGAAAATAAGTGTCTTCTATCCCCCAAGCTGGACCACAGTTCTGGCCGATGATCTCACCGTTTTGTGGTGTTTTTTTCAGTCATGTCTGGACTCGAAAAAGAAAACCCCTCCCCAGGCTGATCAGTGCAGCACAGAGCGAAACACTCTCACACACAGGTGAGGTGGGCAAAAAAAACCTGCCTGACTTCTCCTGACTTGACTTGCAAGTTCAGTTTCAGTGTCTATGGGGCCTTCCTGAGAAAAGCTGCTTTAAGAAACCAAAGAGTCCAGAATGAGGTGCCACATCGGAAACACACACACTGTCACCAGGACCAACAAAACAACAGCACGTTACCTATATAAAATTATAGCTCAATTCATGAGAAAATCAAGTATCATGAGATTGAACAAAAACATACAAGCAAAGAAAAAGAATCAGATTACCCTTAAGGTGTTGAGTTTATTCTAAGTGACCCCAACTGGCACTAGTTAAAATAACAGCGGTGAGTAAAATCAGTTATTTTGAAAGACGCTGCCAAACACAGATAACAATAACCAGCAGGCGGGTCTGTGATTCACCCGCTCTGAATGTTTCACCAAAACAGTGTCTAAATGATTCCTTTGAACACCTGCGGGATCTGGGCAAAAAGGAAGCATGTGACTCCTCGAACTGAAAGTCTTAATGACTCATCTAATGACCCTTAATAGGCTGAGAGAGCATCGCTGCTGTGGTTTCTGTGCAGGACGGGAGGATGTTAGCCTCCACGGGGCAACCCTCCCGTATACAAACACACACAGAGAGGCAGGGCTAGACGGGAAAACTGAGTGGGCACTTGTACTCTCATCCAAACCACACATGTGTAGAAAAGCCTGTGGAGCAAGGTGATCAAGGGGCTTGGGGCAAAACTGACTTTCATAAAATCCACATTGCGTAATAAGACGGTGAAGCGTCATGGTGATTACATTAAAATCGAGTTAAGTCAGTGTCATGAGGCACGCAGAGAGACACACGTGCTTAAGTGCGTGTGTGTGTGATCCAGTCTGCATTCGAGGCTTTCCTCTCTGCGTGGGGGGTGCGGTTTGGTCAAGGTCACATCGAGCCAAGAATTCAAGGACCCCCGCCCCTCCTTCTCAGCACAGTTCAGCCCACACTGGGCCGGAGGACAAGATACCGAGCTACTGAATAGCTGCAGGGCTGATGTCACTGCTGGACAGCGGACAAGGGGAACCCTCCCTCAGATTATCCACATCTGTACGTGCTGAGAAGGCAGCGAGGAACATGCTAACAATACTCTACACAGTTACATCATGAGGAGAACTGGACTGAAAACTGGCGTGGGTGCTTTGTCACTTGATGACTGGAGGGAAACAGACTGGACTTGTATTCAGGGAGGAAACTGCTGATCTTGGGGCAAGTCTCTTTATGAATGAGATCATATGTGACAGCAGACCTGACTGGTGACCCTGCGTCAGCGTGGCTGCTGCTGCTGAGAGCGAGTCAGTCCATTTCTGGCCTCAGCTGAGTGGTGGAGAATAACCAGAGCCCCCTCAACTTTCTCCTGGAACAAAAACACATTCTGGCTGCTCGCAGAGGCAGAGCAACTCCTTCTTGCTAATTCAGGAGACAAATGCTGTCTCTTGCGGAGAGCTAAACGCATTTCAACGAGTTGTCTCATGACCGTGGAGCTGAGCTGCCCTCGGTCCCTCTCCATCATTTTGCGATAGCCAGCGACATTCCTCTGGCGTCACGTCACTTAAAAAGAAAGACCTCGTTCATCAGATTGAGAGTCACCGAGTCAGGCTAAATTTGTTCCCACTTAAGATAACCATTTACCAAGATGACCTCCCTTCCCTCCCCCTCCTCGTCTACTTCCTAATGTCAACTGAAGCGGGGGGATGTGATGCTAAGAGGCAGTCAAATACCATTCCTTCTCTTCCTGAATTCACCCGGACACTCGCCACCAACAAATGCTGCATAAGGCAACTACTGTAACAAAACTACATTATGCTGTGGGTAACTCTCTCCAAATTCCATTGTTGTCGACGAATGCACAGGAGCAGGCTTTCAACAGCCTCGGAGGGGAACAATCGACGGCTCATTGTAACTGTCGGTGGAATGTGGAATGCAACAATGTCAGCCTCTGGAGAGTGAGTCACCTCCAAACACTCAGCGTGCTCTGTGTGTTCATATAGGTGTTGTTCTGACACAACACTGGCAAAATTATTTACTCAGCCAGACTTTGTGTTTGCAGTAAGCCGGTAAGTTGGAGAGAATGATAAAGATACAAAGCCAACAACTAGAAGAGAAGTTGCTGTTTTGTGAAATAACACCTGGGAAATCCCAGATAAACTTATGGATCAGAATGAATCCGTTTACAACAGCAGAAGTCATCACACAGAAATGACAGCAGTAAAACCTTCTGACCAGCGATATCTCCAGAATAAGGCTGTCAATCAAAGAGCAGGTTCAACATGATCCTGTTTTTATATCATTCGGTATGTTTGCAGTAGTGGTCCTCATATATTCAAATCCAAACAACACATTTTTAGCTATTTTCTCAAGCCCTTTGACAACTCTTTATAGAGAATGATGCTGCTACAGATATCCTTATCCATTGCCAGTGTATTACATGTCAGCATGGTCACAGTTTGTGGAAGCAGAAGACCAGCATGGCAGCCAAGCAATGTACAACTGTGGATGCCACATCAGTTCAGACTGGAGGTCGAAAGTTACACAATAACCCAAACAAACTAACCAATCACCAAAATAAAACTAGTTTTGTCAATGGAGTCTGGTGGCTAGTGTTAGAGCCCGACAGATATATATGTTGACAGATATTATCGGCCGATATTGGCATATTAGTATTGATGTTTATGCTGCCAGGCGTGATTTAGAAATGGTGTTAGCTATTCATTTTGATTTGTTTTTAATAGTTAGCATTGACTGAAACTGAACCATGTTTATGTTTACATAGCTGCTTAATTTATTCCTATTTATGTGTATTCCAATGTTAAATATTATTTAAGAAAGTTTTATGTTTAAGAAAGTAGCTCTCTGGATACATCTGCAGAGTGGTGAAAAATCAGCGCACAATCCACATAAGCTCAAACTATTATTATATCAGCCAACTTATCGGTTATCGATTAATTTTATGCCTCTAAAATCAATATCAGCATCAGTCTCAAAAATCACATATCTGTTGGGCTCTATTCATAGTCTTATTGATTAGCTAACTCCAGTAGCTTTCTTGCCAAGGCTGAGTACCATTTCCTTTGGAAAAAAAAAAGGAAAATAATGTGGATGGAAAGGTTCTTCAGATATTCTGTATCAACCCACTCATTGTAAAATTGCTAAAAAATAAAAAAGGAAAGGCTGACAACCAGCTGAGTTCATCGCCATTTGATCGGTGCGTCCCTAGTTTCTGTTGTTACCTAGCAGTTCTTCAGGGTCTTTGACCACGATGTGGGCGTTGAGCTCCTGCAGCTCCTGGTGAAGCTCCTCAACTTTCTTGTTAGATTTCTTCAGCATGTTGTCAACATAAGCCAGGCTCTTCTTGTCTGTGGTGACCTGAGGAGAGGAGAGCGGAGGAGACGTCAGACAATATATCTCAAAACAAAGATTAAGAGGCAAAATTCACCAATTTTAATCGTGAATGTCAGTTTACTGGTCATGGGGGGTTCTACTCAATCAGTGAAAACAGTTTTCTGGAAGTGAAAGTACGCCTTTGAGAGAAATGTCCTCCACATCACATTCAGTGACTTTACCTTGCGCAGGTTCTCAGCACCTTCTTTGATCTTCAGCTCTTTGCGGATCTCGCGGCGGATCTGCTCCTTGATCTCGTCCAGCTTCTGCTGAACCATGGTGTCGGAAAGGTCCAGGTTGTGTCCCAGACCCAGTCGCTCCGCCACCTGCTGGCCCCTGGCATCCCCCTGAAGGACAGCAGAGGAGGAAGAAGAAGAGGAGAGGGAAAAAGAGAAGGTGTGGAATGTCATTTAGAGGTCAGCAAGGGAGGAGGAGGAGGAGAGGAGAGGACATTCAGAGGTCAGTAAGTCAGTCAACACATGGACCGGCATTATTTGAGCAGCATTTAACCAACATGACTTATCAAAATGAACAAAGCAGCATCAAATAACAGTTAAAAAATAGCTGAAACTATTGCCCAACAGATCAAATGCATTAAGATTTTGTCGAGAGTTTGTCATTGTGGATGTTTCTAATAACTAACATGCCAGATGTTTAAACTTAGTTAAGCTGATAATTTAATCTACAAGGTTAAAAATGTTCAGTGTTGTTGTCATTGTGTACAGTATGAAAGACATTTGAAATCCTGAATCACATTTTTCAATAACCAAATGTTATTTTAAATGCTGCTGAAATATCATGAAATAATCTGCACGGTTCCCTTTTGAACATTAGATATTCTCCTATGATATATTACAACTAAATAAAAGTAAACAAATAAAGTTTATTGAAAACAATATTTACAAAAGTAAATATTTACAGTTGTGATTAGTAGTAGCTTACGGATGCTCGTTTTTTTATTAAGCAACATTTGACCAGGAAGATATGACATTTGACATTAATATGCAACTTAAACATGTACATTAATAAATTAATCATTATTTTAAAGCAGGGGTGTCAAACTGATCCAGTAAAGGGCCGCTGTGGCTGCAGGTTTTTGTTCCAACCAAGCAGGAGCACAGGTGATACTGATAATTAATCAACTGAGTGGAGACAGTTCAGGTGGTTGGATTGAATGGTTGGATTCAGGTGTGTTTCTTCTTGGTTGGAACAAAAACCTGCAGCCACAGCGGCCCTTTCCTAGATCAGTTTGACACCCCTGTTTTAAAGAGTTTAGCAATGTAGTATTACTTTCGACTAAACACACATATTTCTCATAACTTAAAAAACTGTGGGAAATAAGAGTTATCTGACCTTGGGCCTGAGGTGATAAATATTTCTGATTTGCAGGTTTTACATTGAATGTATTTCATTTCAATGAAGTTAAAATGACTTAAATGCAGTGACCAGCCAACTGGAGCTTTGTGAGCTCAACACAGTGTCGTGGTGTGTTTTGAACTTGAGCTTGCCTCTGTACGTAGTGTTTTCACTGCTGCTGTCAGTAACCATTTACCTGCATCCTTAAAGCCGTCACCTTAACTAAAGACGGATTAGCGCTCACTTCCTGAATGGCTTCAGCTCTGAAGTTCTCCATGAAAACAGTGGTGCACTAGTTACGTTACACTAGTTGATCACAGAACACATCTGTGGTTATCGGATGACTGTGAATAATGCGCTTAGTCCACGTCATTACACAGCTCATAATCTAAGATTATGTATTGGCTTGAAAATATCTTCCAATCTTACATTAGTTGTACGTCAATATAACCTTTAAATTGTTTTACATGGTTACTATAGAACTCTGAAACCACAACATTTCAACCTATGAGTCATTCAAGCTCAAACAGGACAAAATGCAATCCAAAACATAAAGCCTGCCCTCACCCTGGAACTTATAATTGCTCAATTAGCTATCCATACACATTATTACTCAACATCTGTGACCTTTAATGTTTTGGAAAAATCATCAGCGAAAAGTGCACTCACTCAAATCAACCATCATATGCGAACCATCCAGAACCAACAAAATGTGTAAAATATAAATGTGAAGCATAACTAGCTGAAAGCCTCTGAAGCTGTGCCAGAGTTTAAGTGTGTGGAAATTAACCTTTTCAGTAAAATAAAAGAGGCACAAAAACAGCACATCAACACTCTGTGACTACCATAAGGTCTTCTGTCATGACTTTACTATAAAAGGAGGCAGTCAAACAACATTTACTTTCATGCAATTTGATTGAACTTAGTGACCTCCTGTTATAAGTACAAGTGCCCGAGGACATGATGGTTTAAAGATGGAATAAGTAAACAAGTTAAAAAACAACCTCCAGGGGTGATTAATCTTTCTGCCTTACCTGAACTTCATCAGTTTCAGCCACCTCCATCTCTAGATCAAAGGAACCGGCCCGTCCTCGCATGTTCTGCTGACAAGTACTAACTATCATTACATGAACTAAAGTTCTGTTCGGAGCAATGATATCCTCCACCACAAAGGTTAGGCTACACGATAGCTGGCAGAGCCTCCGTCCAAAGCCACACTCATTCACTCTGCCGGTATCCGATTTTCTACGCTCTCTTTCTCACACAGACCATTGACATCAACAGGGAAGATAAACCGTCTGAGCAGCGACAGCCAAATCCCTCTTAGCTTCTAACTCTGTGAGGTCACAGCAGCCCAGAATGGGACCTAATCTCACTCCAGGGAGAGGACTGTGTCTAAAATTAACCCAAGTTAAAAACATAACACTGGCTGTCCATTGTGGCCTCCCCCCTGGAAATCAACTTGTGTGGAGGAGGAGAAGCTGTGACACCCCTACAACTGTAATAAGGTTCAAGCTTCAAAGCTTTTAAAAGGCACAAGAGCTTGTTAGGAATTGGGCCTGGGTGCTGTTTAAAACCTTAAAGCACAAATACTCTTAAAGTAAAACCAATACCAATAGCGTAGTTCATCTGATGCCTTTTTTTCTCCAATTCATTCAATACCCATCAGGTGAATGAGTCATGTAAAATGCCTCCATCACTTCTCCCCACCCGAGTGAATACTACACAAATACATCACACACTGAACCGACAACTCTGTCAAACACAGCATGCTTGATTTCACCACACCACAGACTGTGTAGGTTGTAGCTGCTGCAGTAGTGGCCAAATCAGGTGTTGCATCACACAGAGAAAGCAATTATTTAGTGGATATCATTTAGGCCGTACATGCTACTATATTCCTGACTGATTGATTTAAGTTGGGAAAAAATCATGTTTGGAACAATAAGGGATTTCCATGGGCTCAGTTATTCCCTCACCGGGCCATTGTGAAACCTCCCCTCTCCTCTATAGGTGCTCACTTCAGAGGAAACTATAGTTTGCACATATCCTGGTCCTGCAGCTCCTTGATGACTCATAGGTAAAATGGAGGTCACAACTTCTGGAAGTGGAAGAATAGTGTGTGTGTGTGTGTGTGTGTGTGTGTGTAGGGGGGAAAGGCAGCTCTCTTCTTCAGCTCACTGCCCTGCAAAACTTGTTTGCACTGTAGCCGTGTTTGCCCAACGCGGTATGAGGACAGCGTGAGGACGACCGAAAGGGCCTATTTTACTGCGCAACAATGCAAGGAAATCCATGAAAGGCCGATCAGATTAGGTGAAAATAAATCAGCTAGTAGACCCACAAGGTCTGCGTTTTAAATTGAGATCAAACAAAGAAACTATATCCAAAGAAAGAGAGCAAGAGCTCATTTGCAGGATTGGTTTCACCTCTTGTTTCTCTGAAACTGCAATACTTCCTTGAGTTACTCATGTACCTGCTTGGCTCTTATCATTTCTCGCTGCTTAAATGTATTGCTCTGTCAGGGGAATGACGCCACACAGAGAACTCGAGACTTATTAGGTTCAAAGACGAGTGAAGCAGGAATTGTAAGCAAATGTTTCCACTCATAGCACAATGCATACAGTTTGTGATGGATGGAGGGAACTTGTTCTTGTCAGTGTGGCTCTGCTAGCTGCTCTGTGAAATGTTCAAGGCTCACAACGAATAAAAGACAGCATCTTAGACATTTCAGCTCCATGATTTGATCAATATTACAAAAAAGGAGGCACTTAATCTACTATCCCCACAAAATAATAATACTAAAATATATAGCTATAGCCAGGAACTGTATTAAGAATTGATAATATTCATACAAAGGAAAGGCAGCTGTAACCGACATGTTGAGCTTGTTAAAGAGCTCTCTTAGGGCCTAAGACATGAAAGGAAACTGTGAGGTAAAAGCAAACATTAGGCCTGAGCCTCAAGTGTAAGCAGGTTAACTTGCTCTTTAAGCCTGAAAGCTCCAAGTCCAACAACAAGAGCTCCATTCAGACAATAGGACAATGGAAAAGTTGAGGCCACTATCCAGGCTCACGCTTAAAAAGCCAAGCCCTTGCCATTTCTGCGAGAGGCCTATCTCAACCTACAACCTGACACCCGGCCGTCTAACCCCACAGCTGGCTGCAGAGTGTGGGCCACAGCCCGGAGCTCAGCTGCAACCAGAAATAGCAACAGAGGCTAATAAACGCAGATCCAGCCTTCACACGAGCCTTAGACATATCCCATGTCAAGTCAAACTGTAGGTAATGTCTTGCACTTCAGGTCAATGTTAATGGCCATTTCTGAGCCGGACAGACAGTAGATATATTGTGTGTCCAGAAAACTGACGCTGCAATGTCACGAAGGAGAACAAGCAATAAACGGCACCGAAGCACCTGTTGCTCTGCTGTTGATCTGGTTCCACTCCATATAAACCACCATGGTGATATATGTTAAAGTTTAGCTGGCTCAACCGTCCTCGGCTAAACATAGACATTTCTTTTAATAGAGAGAACATGACTTCCAGATTATATTTTTAAAGTTCTAACATGCTAAATGCACTACAGTCTCATTCAGGGATACAACCTAGGGCTGGGCTTGTATTATTGTTATTTGGCGCCTGTCATCGGTAGGTCAGCTTAACTTTCCAATTCTATCCAGTCCAAATGGATGGGTGTTGCCTACACACACTTTAAACAAAAGCCCATCTAGGGACAAGCACAGCAGATTAGTTCATACTATGATATATAAATCTGTTCAGTGAATTGTAAATCATTTTGTCTGCCATTTAGAAGAAATCTAAGTTCACTTTTTGCACCTAAACAGATATTAAAATGTTTTGATAAGAACTCTTCTGTTGTTGGAGTGTTATTGTAATTAGGGTTTATCAATCATTTTCTCTCTTTCAATACCAGTACCAATATCAGTATCTTTAAATTGATTCAGATACCAAAAGAGTACTTTATTTAATACTTAGCATGTGAATGGAAGCGTTCAGTTGTGTAAAATGCCATCATCAATCCTCCACACACAAATGACTTTTTTCACAAATACATTATGTGTTGCACTGCCAACAACTATGCCTGACTTCACACCACCACACACTGGATGGGTTGTAGCTTCTGCAGGATTGGGCCAATCAGAAGTCACATTAAATTGAAGAATGCTTGCAGCAAATAAAAAAAATTGATCTGGGTATAAAAAGGATCAAGGTGTTTTTCACTGGGAAGACTGATGCCACTTGGTACTGGGTTGTTTCAGCCAATACTTAAAAAAAATATCCCTAATCAACTCTTAATCACATCTATTATTCTAGAGCTCAAATAAAGGACATCTTCATCCATTTATGTCCTCATACTCAAGACAGAACAGGTGGCTGTTTGGCCACCAGTTTACCATTTTTCAGACTTTAATATGGACTACTGTGACATTATAAATTTGATCAACCCAGGGCAGAAAATATTGTTCACCTGGCTGTGTCATTCATGCATGTCACTGATAAAGCATTTCAGCACACCTTTAGTGAGAGGCTTAAATACATGTTAACATATATTAAGTCATTTTAACTACAGCAATACTGCATCAAAACAGTTACTGATTACAACATGCATAATCCAAGTCTCAGGCGTCCTACACGTCTGCGAAAGCATGAGATGGTAGTGGCGATTGTTTTTAAAATAGAAAGATTTTAGTGAAAATACATGTCTGGGAAGCACTGAGCATGTGCCTGGATAAATGAGACCTAAATTATACTGCACGAGTTGTGTGAGATTTTCTAAAGATATGTTTTTATATAGTTTTGCTGTTGTAAAACGAGGCTAGCGCTGTGACAGTATGGATTTTTTGCTCCATACTGTCATTCTTTGCTCAGTACTGCTGCTTGCGGTTATATTCACAGCCCTAAATATCATATACTTAAATTCAAGGCTTTGCTTCAATTTTGGATTCTCAGTTCCATGTGGATGAATGCGAGAAAATCTAAAAAAAATTCAATAATTCAAGGTAACATGGGGTAAGTAACGGGCATACAAATGGTCATTTCAAAGATGAAGTATTATTTTACATTAAGTTTAAAAAGCTATTTTATGATTGAGCTAGCAGCAGTTCATCCCCACCTGTTGCCTGAGTCTGCACCAGCCCTGAGATCAAATTCATAAGAAACATTTAAGCCTAGTACTTCACTAAGTGTTGGCTCTATTTTGTGCTGTTATCATTTCCCTCCAATACTCCCTGTAAAGATGAATAATAGTGTGTGAGTAATCGGACTGGTCTTAGTTTTGACATGAGCACAGTTTCGGGAGGATATGGCTAAAGCTGATGCTTCACTGCACTTCAAACGTGATTAGATAAAAGTTGTGGATGAGTTGCAGGATTTTTGGACAATGTTTTTGTCAAAGATACTTATTTCAGGCATGACGTCACTCAAGTGAAACCACATTAATCAGTGAGTCATGACTGTTCACAGGGAATAAGGAGACATGGCTGCACTGCTTACATGCACCTACTCCCTTTTAAACAGAAAAAGAGGTGCATTTGCACGTCAGAACAGACAGTTTCTGACTTATTTTACACTGATACTGATTTAAATTCATCCGGTCTGAAACTAGTTTTGAAAACTTTAAGCCAAGTAAACACTTGTCCTTTACTAACGAGGAGACAAATTTCACTGTATTCAAATTACACATCAAGGTCTTAATACTGAAAAATATGGCGTTACCGGTAAATGGACACACAGAGGACACCGTTTATTTCCAAAAGTAACGCAGGTTAACGTAACGTTAGGCTACAGAGCTGTTAGTTAACGTACAACAACCAGTATTTGACGTGAAATACAGCAACATTGAGCGTTAAACTTTTTACTACAGCGGCCGTTACATTAATTAACACAACATCTTCCGCACATAAACACCGGGTAACAGTTGGACATTTCAGGAGAAGTTACTTTGGGTAATTGTTTCCCAGGCCTCAATCCATGGATAATTCCCAGACAACCCCTTGGGGTCTAGCAGAGGCCCTAAACTCATATAAAACAGTACCGACTCACAGCGACTCAGCTTTAATGACATAAAACTGTTTGCTAACTTTTAGTTGAGCCTCTGGAGAAAGTTTGCGCACTTTTCGCAACAGTTGTCAACTTTTCCTACCTGCACGGAATCGGCGGCCATCTTGGTTTTCGCCTTTGAATCAAATCCTACGGGGAGAGAGGAGGGGAGGTGGAACTCCAAAAACAAGCCTTGTTTTAAGTTTCCCTCTCTGGCGACAAAAAGAAGTGGTTATTCGGACCAAATCTTCGGTCATCTCGGACACACGGGCCTTCCCATGCCGTCTTCACACTTCATTGACGCGGTCGCACCGTCCTAGAGGGGTCCCGGAGGGTGGCCTGGTACTCATAAATGAAAAAGCTGAAGCATAAATCTGTCCCGGAGCAGTTGGAGAAAGAGGCGGTGGTTAGAGTGGAAGCGTCCGCCCAGAGGAGCTGCAGTGCTGCTGCTGCTGCCGCTGGGCTGCTCTCTGCCCGGACAGTTACACACGTGATCCAAAACTTCACTCAAACTGCCCCTTACCTCATGCTAATAACCTGAAATCATCCCCGGGTAAACACGGAGAAGGAAAACATGTAGCTGGGGACGCTACTCTCTGAAGAAATAGCTTTGTACTTGTGTATTTACTTCACACTGGAAAGAGCTGAAATCAAGTTTGGTTATCAGAAAAACTTAATTGATCCCAGGAGGGAAATTTGGTTTCAGTTACTCCAATCAATAAAAGAAAGAAATAGAAAGTATAAAATATATATCATACTTAAGTATATAAATCACATACACAAACTTAAAAATAAATAAATAAATAAATAATAATAAAAAAATAATAAAAAAAAACTATTATTGAACAAGTAAGCAAGTGACAGCTGACAATAAATTATTATTAATCCACTACAAGTAAAAAACTTCAGATTGTTAAATATTTTCCAAATATATTATTGAATTAATATTTTGTTGCATTTATGTAAGCAGCATTTTACTGTTGACCAGGTAGGGCTAATTTTAACAACTTAATATATTTTTATGTGGTGTACTTTATAAACATGCATAATAATTTAAAATGGATAATATTGTTTTATGTTAAATCTTGACCTGAAAAATAACTCAAGCAGCCACCTAAATGTAGTTGAGTAAAAAGTACAACATTTTCCCCTAAAGTTTAGTAAAGTATAAGTTTAAAGTTACATAATGTGGAAATACATAATAAACAATACATTATTATTATTATTATTATTATTATAGTAGTAGTAATAATAATAAATAATATAGGGCCACACGGTGGAGTAGTGGGTAGCACTCTTGCCGCTTTAAATGGTGATTCTAAATTTTCCGTAGGTGTGAGTGAGCATGTGAATGGTTGTCTGTCTATATGTGCCAGTCCTGTGATAGACTGGCATCCTGTCCAGGGTGAACCCCGCCTCTCACCCAATGCAGCTGGGATCGGCTCCAGCCCCCTGTGACCCGGGTTAACCTGAATAAGCGGTTACAAAAAAAACAGTGTGTGAGCTAAGTTTCTATTAATTTATTAACTTGCAAGTTAACTCTAACAAGTACAATATTTCCCTCTGAAATGTAGCAAAGTAGAAGTATAAAATAGAAATACTGGACTCAAATAAAGTACAAGTGTGCACAGTTACTTTACAGAAGTCTGCACCTATGGAAGACAGTCACTTGTTTACCATCGATCATCAAGCGATAGTTTAAATCAAAAGGATCATGCAGATTGTACAAACTTGCCAGAGCTGCAGTGCAAACAAATGCTGCCATATTAATACTGTACGAGTCACAGTTTACTTTGGAGTTGCCAAGCCAGATAGATGAGGAGGAGCTGCTTTGAAGAAAGCCCAGGACAAACACTGAGCTCTTCTCCGCCGGGGCCGGAGCATGACATGTCACACCTCAGTGAGAAGACTTACTGCTGCATTGCATAACCCTCAGGGACACAGTCATCACAGGCCATACGTCTCACAGGCCGGCCACTCTGTGTCTGTATATTTATTGGTGTGGACAACAACGCAGGTTCCTCTCTCATAAACTGAGCATTGTCCACGTAATAAAAATGGCAGAGGCCTTGTTGGGTCGACTTGTGAATGATGTGCTCCTGTTAAGACCCCTCTACAGTGACTGAGGACAGCTGCTTCAGACAGGACGCGATGGTTTTGTCTTTTGAGTGTGGATCAATATGGTTTGTCAGCAATATCCACAACCTACACTTAGTGGGTGCAGTGTTTGGTGTGGGAGGAAAAACTGGAGATGTAACGCTGTTTCTGTGCCATCAGGTTAATTAGTATAAGACACAGGTCTGTGTTGTTCTGTCTCTGCAGCTGCTTCTCCAGCTCTGTTTTTACAATTCAGTGAACCCTTTACTAATCTGTGGGCGTGTTATTACCCATAATAAACATGGTGATTATTGCTCTGATTAATGGGATGATGACTAAGTTTTATTAGGCAGCAGGTATTAGCTTTGGTCCCACAAGGCTGTAAAAAAACAGAG
Source organism: Serranus cabrilla (assembly GCA_903364295.1). Classification (NCBI taxonomy): domain Eukaryota; kingdom Metazoa; phylum Chordata; class Actinopteri; order Perciformes; family Serranidae; genus Serranus; species Serranus cabrilla. Next base: position 171,483 of record CAFUXE010000771.1, on the reverse strand, counting down.
AAATCCTGGTGAGTGAGGAGACCTCAGTGTCACCCTGACTGTGTAACCGAGGTGGTCGAATGTACTGTAAGTACATTTACTCAAGTACTGTACTTAAATACTACTTTGACATACTTGTATATACTGTATCTTTTTTGTTTTATTCATATCGACATGCACACGCCAAAGACACACATTCACACACACTGATTTAAAACACTCACACACTCACATTATTAAAAAAATAATTTTTGGTACTTTAAATATATTTTGATGCTAATACTTTTCCGTAAGTATAAAGGTATGGATAGTTTATTAAAAGATCTTCTTACATCAATGATGGTTTCCCTGTAGGAAGTCTGGTGTTATTAAAATCTGACCCCTGATTAGGAATTTCAGCCACAAGTTACCACTGCATGTTTCCATCACACTTTATTGCATTTTGATAGGTGGTCATAATTATATGTACTATACAGTATACGGTAGCTACTCTAGGCTGTATACTGTATTCTGTGGCAAAAGCTGAAATTCTTAAAGGTCACAGCATTTTGTGCAGGTCCTGATGTAGTGAACTACCTAATAATGGCTAAAAGGACTGAAAAAAGAAACCTCTGGATCTATTCGGGACATTTTTAGACATAGAAAATACTCTTCTTTCAATCAATACTTTGTCTGAATTTTTTTTTTCAAAATATTTTTCAATAACCCTTTTAAGAAATTCTTGAAAGAGCATCTATTCCTCTTAAATCTATGAATGTCAGCAGACACACAGTGTCTCCTCCATTGAAAAGACCTCTCTCACTGTTTCCACATCACTCTTTTCAGCACCATGAGCTGCCCCAAGGTAGTTGTGATGTCACAAAATCATGCTTTTAAGTATCCGTGTTGACCGTTAATGTGAAAACAGCCTCCTTCTGTCAACCTCCCGTGCATGTGTTTATCTGGGTCAGGGGGCCAAAACCAGGAAGCTGTACCTGGAAAATGATCTGAGATTAATGGGGATGAGTCCAATAGTTGATGACTGTCCAGGGATTATGTGAGAGCAGGATGAGTAACAGTGAGCGGCAGCACTGGGTCACATAAACTTTCTCTGGCCTCGGGTGATTCCCCTCACTTCACGTTATTGTTTCACTGCTCTCAGTTTTTTTTTAAGCAGCAAAATAGGACTTCCACAGCCAGATAAAATGAATGTATACACACAATCAGGTTGATATGAATCTTCTTTTCTTCTTCTGTGCTTTTATAATAAATTGGTAAAATATAATTTGGAGCCACACTATTTAACTCACTGCAATCACCATATCTAATAGTGAATAATTACTCTCAAAGGAAATAGAAAGGACGTTAAAATGGATAAACACACACACACACACACACAGTCGGAGGCAGGAGCAGACCTGGCAGCTCTTTATCTCCCTCTGCAGGATACCAGCGCTGAAATAATCCTGCTTTAATTTTCACAGCAGCAGCTTTATCTGTCTTTACCACTCCCTGCTCTGTGGTACCTGATGACAATGGTGATGCACAAACATTTAGATTAAATTAAAGAACGCACACACATCTCTGGTAGTTTTTAAAAATGTTGTGTGTATTTCTTTTGGCAATCAAAAAGATGAAAACAAACACAAATATGTTGTTTTTATGTTTCATCTGACAAAGCTGCAACACAAGTAGAGCTGGGTGTAGAGAAGGCACACAAAAACTGAGTGGCAGACTACAGTTTGTCCTCAGAGAAACATGAGTACCTATTCATCGGTATGTTTAAATACATCAGGAGCTGTGATGTGGCAGTACATCCAGGAGAAAAAGTCTGTGCAGCTCTTCCGGGGGAATTAGTTGTTGGGGGCAACATTGTGTCGCTTTTCCCAACTGTTAGTTAGCAATTTACGAAGGGTAGACAAGAACTTTAATCGGCCAGTAAAAAGCAATTAAAACCGCAATAAACTCAACCTTTAAGAAAACGAGACGTGAATACTACACAAGCAGATTAGCAGTTATTACCAACCTCTCCAGCATCTTTTATGACTAGAATTACAAAGGAAGAAAAGCAAAGATTTAAAGGCACAATGAGCAGGATTTCCTTTAAATACAAAGTATGGACTCGTACCAAAATAATCCCTCTCGGTCGTCAGTTATGAGCCATTAGAAGTGCTTGTCTGTAGACTTTATAATCTGTGTCGTTTCAGCTGAAAGACACAAATACTACGCTGAGAAGCAAGCCAGACATTTACAGTCAGATGTTGGCCGGAGAGGAGGAGCCAACTTTAAATACGCTGTTTACAAACACAACAGATAATCCTACTCATTGTGCCTTTTATGGAACAGTTTGACATTCTGGGGAAATATTCGTTTTCTTGAGTTAAACAAGTCGGTTGATACCACTCAGTCATCAGTTTGTTAAATATAATGCTGCAGCCAGGTTAGCTTAGCATAAAGACTGGAGGCTTTTTAACTACCAGGGTATTATGTTGTTAGTTTAGAATGTATAAAAATGATTTTGAGTTTTGCAGGGTTATTTGGGGGGTTATGGGTTAGCTGTTTTCCCTTGTTTGCAGTCTTCATGCTAAGCTAAGCTAACCTCCTGCTGCTGGGTGTAGTCTTATATCTAAGAGACTGATGGTGGTATCGATCTCCTGATTTAACTCTTGTCAAGAAATCAAATGAATTCCCCAAAATGTCTTCATACAACTGGTTTTACAATGAAAATAAAATGTAAATGTAGACTAAAAGTGAAATGTAAGACTTGAAATTAATGTACAAACTGATCAAATGCACAGACTTAACTTTAAAAAAAGGATGTTAAAGTAATATATCACCAACAAAATGTCCAATTGTTAATCAATTACTCAGCCAGTGTTAAACTCTTGAAAAAAGTGATTCTTTGCTCACAGCGAATACAACAAAGTTTCCTTCAAGAATCCAAAGTATGAATAATTAATATACAAATGGTCATCTTGTAGGCAAAGTATTCCTTTAACAGTATAAATGGGGTTAATTAGATACTGTAGCAAACTGTCCGTTAATGAATCGGACTGAAAAAGTAGTAGATATTTACAGCAGCAGCAGCATCTTCACCGTCATAATATCATGTGTTCCTTCATCACGGAGGAAAAGCCTCGGGGCAAAGCTGCACATTTACATCCAACAAAACACGTCAAGTACAGTATAAAACATACTCACTTTTCCCAGTAGATAGTCCGTGGTCACAGGATTTTTATTTTTGTAAAAACCTCAAAAGTTCTCATTCAAGTCCAATAATACAGCACAGTAGTCAGTTTCTTACACTTAAAATCTCTTTAAGTTAGTAGTAGTGGTGAAGCATGGGCATGTCACCGTCTTTACATACAAAAGACAACCATAGTAAAGGAGTTAAAATACAACCAAACACAACCAAACAGTACAGAGCCCATGAAAATGTTTTGTCTGGATCCGAGAACAGCAAAGTCGAGCAGAAGTGGAGGTCAGTCCAGCTGTTGGACGACCTCTGACGTGGACGTGGACGGGACTGGAGGCCCCGGGGCTGCTGGGAACACAACCTGCTGACGAAACACGAGCTCCTTGTCCAGTTGGCTCTCCAACAGAGCTTCATCAGAGGCGTTATGTTATGTTCCACACGTACAAAGCAGCCACACAGTCACCTGTCGTCTCTTCAGTCTCACTTTCCGTCTCTTCTTCGTCTCAGACTGCACATCTGAGCCCGTACCAAGAGTCCTCCTCCTGCAGGCACACGCCTCTTTAGTTTTTGGGGTAGATTTTCTCGTAGAAGAAGTTTTGTGCCAGCAGGTAGAGCTCCCCGTCCTTTTCTCTGACAGCATGTGCCCTGACGAACTGGAACTGCTCCAGTGCAAACTCGTAGAACTCGTTCTCCATCTTCCAGATGGCCGACTGCTGCAGCTTGGCGATCGACTCTTTTGTGGGCGGCTTCTTCTCGCTGGTCTTCCTCAGGTGGGATTTCTTCCCTGTGATGAAAGGAGAGAAATGATTAAAGGCGTCGGTGATTCAGTATTAACACGCGCTCGGTCCAATACATTTCATGCTAATATAAGCATTACTACAGTTTGATTTTGTTGTAGTTTATTTAGTGCAGGGGCTGAATTTTTTTTTATTAATGGATTTCATTTTTTTTTTACTGGTAGTAGCCTATATAATTACAAGAAGCCCAAACAGTAAATCATGCTAATTATCAGGTTATCCTGATATTAATGGGGACCTCGACTAGAGATGTGAGAAAGCACAGATTCACTGGAGAATTGCAATATTATGTTTTGTGCTAATGTATCAATAGTTTATAATAGGGGTTAGCCTATCATTGTTTGATATTTTAACTTTCTTACTAAATTCATGCAACATCAGTGTCAATATACTCCTAATAAACCAGGTGGGAATGGGAAATACAGAATGATAACCAGAATTTTAACTAAAAAAATGTTCTCAGACTTCTGCTAAGGAGACAGTTAGCTGAGGAGTGATGGTTAAAAACTGTAAATGGCTAAATACCAGAATGCATTTTTTGCTCCTCACATTTTCTGAATTTATTAGGCTATTTAATTATTCTGTGGGCCGGGCAGGAAGCTTTGGTGGGCCATATGTGGCTCACCAGTTGATAATCACTGGTTTATATGCAAAGAATCACAGCAGATATATTCCACAAAAGGTTAGACTAAGATGTTGTAAGTTACAGCAACTGCAATAAATGCAGATCCCATTGTTGTGATTGAAAAAGCAATGTTTTTACACAGATTTTATGCTTTCGGTGGTGTGTTTTATGTACTATGACAATTTTCTGTGAACTTAAATAAAAAACTAGCGCTATATTGCCTAGCTTACAGTACTAATATACTAAATCATAACTCTTGTATCATGATATGTATCATATTGCCAGCCCTAGTACGTGCCTTGTCAGTGAGCTTCAGATCTGCTGGTAGGCAGATGTTGTTATTTTGGACAGAGCCAGGTTTGCTGTTTCCCCCCGTTTCCAGTCTCAATGCTAAGCTAGGCCGACCAGCTGCTGCCTGGAGCTCCATATTTAACATACAGACAGTGGCATCAATTTTCTCATCTAATTCTCACAAAGAAAGAGCATGTGTGTATTTTCCTAAAATGTCTTAAATTATATTGTGGAGATATGGTAAATATTTGCATCCTGTGTGATGTGTTCTATGTTTTTTTGTTTCGGCCGATCTTCCATTTGTTGGGGGTTCAAAGAGAAACTGCATGACGTATGACAGAGTCTCCGTCTTCAAATTCATTAAATAAATATGTGATTAACTTAAGTACTTGGGTGTATCTGCTGCTAGAAATGATGGACGTCACATTTGAGTCATTGTGCATTTATATCACTGTCAGACTGGATTCTTCTGCACTGTCCATTATTCATTCTGGCTGCACTCGTTGTAACTAATCTGTAACTACATCAGCGAGAGGCATGAGTGCATATTGATCACAATTCAATTCTCAGAGGAGCCATTCAGACTGCTAATATGCAACCGCAGCACACAGACACTTTGGCGATGCAATGGGAGTGAGCCATTTAGTAGCTTTTTTTTTTAATGTTTTATAAAATTAGTGAGGGAAACAAAGGGAGCAGCTAATGGTTTCAAAGTATTTTGCGGACACGGTACCTGTTTTGTACAGCTCGGTGGCTCCTTTGAAGAAGCGCGGCAGCGCGGCCTCCAGCATCATGACAAAGTCCTCCAGCTCTTCTGTTACTCCGACCAGCATGTACTCATTCACCAGGTTGTACTTGGCCTGCTCCAGGGCCCACTGGCTGCCCACGTTCCTGCACAGACATCATTGTGTTTTTAGTTTTTTTCTTCTCGAATAGTGACAGTTCTGCTGGACGTAAAACGATCACTGGGAGGACAGAAATGAGGGGGAGGAAGCAAGGGAGCTGAAAGGTACTAAGACAGTGACAGCAAACATGATTAAGTGCGATGTGAACAGAGTCCAGAGAGGGTTGGGACAACGGGAGGACAGAGGACAGAGGAGAAAGGCAGGAAGAAATGGAAAATAAAGCGATGTCAGTGGCAGGTGCTGTCATGGTCAGGAAATGTAATAATACGGGAGGAAGTCGATTGTTTAAACCCATAAAGTAACTTTTTGGCAAAGCCTTGTTAAACAAAGCATTAGAGGACTGGCAGCGACTTCACCTCTTTGTCTTCGCTATTTATTTAATGTTTCCAAGGTGCTTTCAAAATGCTGCTAGTGCAGCAGAGTGAGCTCAGACCTTGAGTCGGTAACCCGTGTCAAGAGGGGAGATGGTTAAAAGATGGAGGGCGGAGTGAAGGAGAGATTAAAGGAGGGTAAGAGGGAGAAGTGAGGGCAGACGGAGAGAGATTGATACAGATCATCGTGGAGAGAGAACGGATCAAGGCTGAGAGAGCCATCAAAGGCCTCGAGGAGGTGAGTGCATCAGAAGTGATAGAAAAGGACTGTGAAGTTTAATGTGCTGCATTATGAAACAAAACTGACACAGCCCTCCTGAACTATCTGAACCGCCTCAAGGGAGTTATTTGGAACAAAAAAAAACACTGAATAGACCAAAACCAACAACAAGCTAAGGACTACACACACTGGGAGTGTAATGAATAAATTATTGAAAAAAGAAAAAGCAAAATACGTTCTGGGGAATATTTTCCATCAGAACTATTCATCCCGGCAGGGATTGTTCAATAAAGCTGATTAGAAGCATCTCATTCTTTAGGACCAACTGCGAGGACGTGATTGACCCACAACAGCTTCTGGCTGGTCTGCATGAGGTCTGTTGTTGTGTAGCCTAAGATACTATTAGATATTTTATTGAGTTTCCCTTTCAGCAAAATGCAATGAGGGATTTTGTGTCCCCTGGTAGCACAGCGTATATGTCTAGGGCTTTTATTGTGAAAGGTAACAACTGAAGGAGTGGATCTGGCAGGTGTTGCCTTCGTCAAGACTGAAAGGGGTGAAAAAGTTTGGTGTTGTGATTCAGACTGCAGTCTCTATGTTGATGTTTTATCACAGTTTGGTTTGTTGATGCGGTTACATGAAACAACAGAGACACACGTCCATAGACAGTACATTCACTGCCACATTTACAAAACCCATCAGTAATAACATCCAAAACATCTAAAAAGGAGAATGATATGTTTTTCGTGAACAATGGAGCTCTCAGACACAGAGGGATAAACTGTGAGTCTTTGGCTACACAGTCACTACTTGTTTGTAGGATCAGTTCATTATTGATTTTTATGTTTTCATTGGATTTAATGGCAATATGACAGTAAGAAAATTTAAATTCTCACCAGCCTTATGAACCGTGAAGTGACTAAAGACGAGCTAAATCAAGCGTTCTTCCTTTCCATTTCAAACATCAGTTTATAATTCTGTCTCTGTGTTGGCTGAACACGGTGCAGCGTCAGGTGTTGGAACACTTACCAGCATTCAGAGTAGTGGCCACAGAAAAAGGGAATCTGGAGCCAGAGCTTCTCTGGGGCGCAGTCTGAGCCGCCGGCTGATACACATTCATCAAACGTCTGAAACACAACGGAAGAAAACACTTTGCTAATTAGTTAAAGCACAAGGATTCAAGTCTTTTACAATGCTTGGAACACTTTACATTTTTCACCATTATATATGTTTTATGTGCATTAAGAAAGGATCTTTTAATGGCCACTATGAGTAGCAGGAATAAATATATAGAAGTGAAACCTTGTTTAAGTGTTCATATGGGCACCTGACTGTCTGAAAACAGACTTGAAAAGCAGTGAACCTGTAGAAATGAGAGTATTGATGGATTTGAACCTTCTTGTCTCCTTGTTTCCTGCGTCTCAAGCCGGGCCGGTAGTCATCCCCGAAACGCAGGAAGTAATAATAGGACACCAGCCTTTCAATGGGGTCCCGGATCACGTTTATGTAGATGGGCTTCCTCTTCACCCCAAACCTGACAGAGAGGACAGTCATCAGTTTGAAGTGCTGAGCCAGACTTTATCCAAATATTAAGATGAGCTCAACAGACACAGAGTCTAAATTCAAGCTAAAAAAACATGTGCTTCCTTTGTAGGATCAGCAATGTTATCATTATCACTCTGCACTGTGTATGTGAAACGCTATAAATGACCACAAGGTGGAGTCACCTGCACAAAGCCACAGCAGGGTGAATAAACTGATTTTTTTACAGATTTGTTGCAAGACAATATATTTACTTGGTGAAGTCCAGGAAGGAGACGTGTCCATGGTAGAAAGCTGGTTTCATTTCCCTCCACTCAGTCACATTCTTTACAAACCGCACCTTAAACAAAACCAGGATTATTATGGATGCTTTTTCTTCCAGAGCTCACAGTTTAACAAATGGTGACGATAATAGTGATATGAAGAAAACAGCTTTCACATTACAAATAAAACCGTGTCAGACCTGGTCCTGTATGGACATGACCGGGTTGTTCTTGGTGGTGTTGATGTGCAGGACGTGGTAGTGGTTCTTCCCGCACAGGTCGTAGGCGATGTTTGTGAAGGAGGTGCTGGCCGTCTTGGGCACACGGTTGTAGATGATGACGATGTCGTCGTCGCCCTCGGACACTGACATGGCGGACGAGTCCCGTTCCCGCAGGCCGTCCTGTGTGTGCCGCTGCTCGATCTCTCGTACCTCGTGTCTGGCTATGGCTCGTTCTGGAGGGAAGACAGAAGGTTGGATACAGGTGAGCTCATCTTTAGTACTGCAGAAAAGAGTAGTGAGCAGAAATGTCCTTCAGTGAGTTTCTCAATATCCAACTAGACCCAGGGGTGCTGCTCTGGAGCTGAGCTTGACCTCTGACCTCTCTGTGAAACAGAATAAATCGATAAAACGTCTCTATAAAAAGACACAGGGAAGAATTATATACTTGTTAATACTACACGGGCAGCATGAGAGGAGAAAATCACACTTCTATTCCTGAGTGATTGGGTTGAATAATGGCCAGAAAAGGGATTTGCAGATCATGTATGATGTCACAGTGAAGGTGACCTTTTGAATATCATCACTTCATCATTTTATCATATCAGCTACTTGTATGAAATCCAGTTGATACTTGTGTTATGGACAAAAATGTGTCATGTGATGTCACATTGATCTTGACTACCAAATTAACCAGTCCATCCACTTGGGAGTCCAAGTAGACGTTTCATGGATGTTGTAAGAGGATACAGTGGATAGAGTGTTGAGGCGGGCCCCAATTCATTCCTATGAAAGTTCCTTCAGCTGATTCATATTTGACATCTCTGCTAAAAATCTAGAAAGAAATGTAGACCTGATCTACTTAACATGAGCAACCCCTTAAAGATATTATTCCATCCTTGTCAGTATCACGGCGCTGTGTGAGGGACTAAACTGTAACTTCATTAAAATGGATTTCCATTCCATTCGAACGCAGCGGTCTCTTTTGGAGCGCAGGCAGCTAAAAACCCACTTTCCTGCTCCGCACCAAGGATCAAGAAGAATGTCAAACAGGAATATTAGTTAATCATTTTGTGAGAAGCCTATTTCACGCTGCGGTACCACCTCTCTTGTTCGCTAATCAGATTCCACTTTTTATATCAGTCTCCTACCTTAACTTTCACTCTCCTTATTTCACTGCGTCTGTGTGCTCCCGTTTTAGATCAAATAAATGTACCGTCATATGGCCAAGTACATCTTTGTGCGCTTCAGACAGATGGTGTGAATTGATTTCTCCAACCTATTTTCCTCCTCTTCCTCGAGAGAGCATCTTGTAAGGAGGGTGAAAGGGTGAAGAGGGAGAGGTGACGAGCTGAGGGTCAGAGGTTGGTAGTTAGACGGTGAGGCTACTACTATTTAATCGCTAACTGGACGTTTACAGGACATCAATACACTATAAATGAAGAGGGCGGGGGTATCTCAATCCGAACACTGCATGAAGTGGCAGAAAAGCCAGACCTCAGTGCACCAGTGTGAATGGACTGAACACAAAGCAGCCCGGGCCTTTGTTACCCTCGGGCTTTTCTCCGTCTGAATTCGCCTCAGATTGACTGGTGCTGACAATGCCCCAGAGTGCTCCACAGGAAGGACAGAGGGAGGAGAAGAAGAAGGGTGTTTATGGGTGTGTGTGTGTGTGTGTGTGTGAGGAGGGGAGGCAGCACTGTAGCACCTAATACCCGTGGGAGCACTCGGTGGAGCCAGCGGGCTCCTAAAGCCCTGCCTAAAGCCCTGCCTGGCTGCTGAGACACTGTTACAGACTGGACTGGCCGGCTTAAAAGGCTGGCATCTGGCACCGGTGGCCAATTAAGATGTCAACTGTGCTTCTGCCGCCCTCTCCTTCATCAGTGGGAACACACGTGGC
>CAFUXE010000771.1:107656-152207 GCA_903364295.1 Serranus cabrilla | reverse complement strand
CCTCCACCCTCTTCCCCACACTTCCCCCCTCTTTTGATAGCACCTTATTTCCGAAGCCAGCGGTGGATATTCTCCTTTCAGGCGCTCATCCAGTGAGGTTAGTAAAACACAAGAGGGATTTGACTATCACAAAAAGAGACTCAGCGCACGAATAAAGAAGTTGTTTACAAGTATTGATCCAGAAGCGGCTGGATGAGCTGTACGGTCATTATAAGTTATAATCATGAGAGAGGTTTATTAGAGGAGCTGGGAGAAGAAGAAACACTGCTCAGAGGAGAAGAGTTGGAAAGGAAACTGACACTTGCTGTCACGTGTTCACAACGACAGGATCCATTACCTATCGAAACCCCACAGCTTTAAACAAGTACGGCAAGGTGTGAGCCCCAAAGAGTTTGATCATGTCGCTTTTAGCATAATTAAAATAGAGTGTGGAGAGTGAAAACTGATTATTTCTGAGACAGTCCAATCGGCACATCCTTTCATCATCAACCAAGAAGAACAACGTCTGCTCTTCCTTAATTGTACGGTGTATTGTATGGCGTTTTTGTACAAGAATATTTTTTCACTACACTAGATGGCGCGGTGGTGAAATGTTTGTTTTATTTCATTTGGATTGAACCATATAGTTAACTTTTAAATTCCCCAGTGGCAGCTTAACTTTTTTGTACATTGCATTGTTCAAAATACCTGTAAAGTAGTTCATTATATAGACTAAAACAGTTCAGTTTGTCAGGTGCATGCAACATTATAACAGTGTTGATCAGTCTCACTGCTTCAAAAGCACCAAAAATCATTTAAGTAAGATAAACACACGTTATGTTATTATATAAAAAAGGTTTTCCTCCGGAGACATAATATGCAGTTGAAAAAGGTAATAAATTGCAATGTGGATTACTGCAATACTATGAAAAAACCCCACAAGAATACTGTATGGTGACTTAAGTATTTGATAATATAGTATTGTGAGCTGTCAGGTGATTCCCCGCTCCTATCTACGACTTTGGCTGCTGCACCACGCAGTGGAAATGCAGCTTCTCAGCATCTCTGCAGGACTGTTTGCTGACACACATCTGATGTATTGCTTCAACTAAATAATAACTTGTCAGCCATCAGTCAGAGCTCCACTTGTCCCCTGGAGTTCACTCAATATAATCTGACCTGCAGCGTTTTGCCACGCGATATTTGAAGGCCATTTCTTCGAGTTGAGTGAACTGACACCTCTGCCCCACAGTGACACGGGGAGAAATGAAGACGGACGGGAGGCTGCGAGGAGGAGAAAGTGTGTCTGTGTTAAGAGGTGGGGAGGAAATATTGGGGAGAGGCCAACTAAGGGGAGTGATGGGTGGGTGTTGGAGCGGGGTGTTCTCCTAGAACGGCCTCCAATTACATCCAGGGTGTGAAACCGTCCATAACACCCCGATTAGCCTGTCTGTCATCCTGCTACAGCAGCGAGCGCCGCGCTGGCTCCGGTTGCTGCCGTGCACGCCGCTTTGCAGGGGGAACACATTCCCTGTCAGACAAAGTGCGCGCCAGGGCCCATAAATCCTCGGCCCCAATCAAAGCCTGCTTCTAACAATACAGCAAAAGCCCAGTATGACCATTAGCACTCAGCCTCCCTTCCTCCCACAACACATCCATCCCCGACACCTACGCCCATCTCCACTGTGGGCTCTCCTCCATTAGCCGCTCAAACGGCATGTTTCAGAGTGACTGAGCAGGCAGGTTCAGGCGATAGACGCTACCGGCTGCTTATGGTAGCAGATGCCAACGTGCAGAGTGAAAGCAAATGACTCATGCACCCTTTATACCCCTCAGGGAAGCTAAAAACAGAGATGTGGGGTGTCAGGAAAAGTTCAAAGGGAAACTGAGTGCCGTGTCCACAGGAAGGATAAGAGAACGAGAGGAAGAAATGCTCAAGGTTACACATTTAAGAGGCTGAAGTCTGCACCTGGAGCAGCAGAGGAGACACGAGGCTCAGTCTGGTTGAGTGCCACCGATGTGTCACCAATTAGCTTCAAAGGGAAGCCATCGCTTGCTGTTGCAGCCTTTGAGCGAGTCACAGAAACCAGTTGACACACACTTGACAAATGTGTAGGGGAGTAAGGAGTCAGGTAGACGCTTGGATCATCAATAAAGTCAAATTTCAAACAGCTCAAGGTCTTATTGGAGACGGGATGAATGATGTGCAGCGAGGGGTCTGAGCGGCAGCGGGGCAGCTCGAAGGTAAAAAGTCGCCCAATCAAAGTCCAAGCGGTGTGAGCATGAGGACAGACCAGCGATGCCTGACCAACGTCCTTTCAAGAGCAAATTCCTGACCGGATCCCCAGGTCCCTCGACGGCGGAGTAGTGCGAGGGTGGGCTCGAGGCTGCGAGTGCCTGGCATGACAGTCAAAGTCAAATTCAAGCCCCGTTCCGGCGGCGACGGTCTGCGGCGACAAATGAATGCTTAAAAGTCTTGCGTCAGCTCTGCAAACACTTTGACAATGAGCGCATGCATCTCCTTCCTTCTTCTGCATTCAACAGCGTCTCTCTTCTCTCTCAGAGCTCATCACAGAGCCGCTTGTGTCTGGGACTAAATATCACCACGCAACAGATGGAAATTGAATTCCTTTAATCAGGCTGAATAACGGCCAGCAGATAAAAGGCGAGAAAAGAAAGTCTTTGAATATCTGTCCTGCAGGCTGACACACGGCCCTCACACGGCCTGCAGGGCCACAGAGGTGAAGAGGTGCTCTGCTACAGTTACACAGGTCATGAGGTGACAGTTTTATTCACAACGCTTCTATTTACACTGCTTTTAACATACCATAGATGCCCTTTAGGATTAACCTGCCATCTATGGCTACAAGTTTTATTACAGAATGATCTTTAAAAGCCCCCAAAACGTGCAGAAGGGCTGCTGGAAAGCTTGGATTCCTCGAATAAAAACAGGTTTTCCTTGTGTTTATGAATATTCTCCCTGAGGAAATAAGTTGAGCATGGCTTGAATCTATAAAAGCAGGTAGCAGGGACAGATGTTACACAAATAATGATGCACTCAACTGTGTAATAAACATGCTTTCAGCCGGAAAACTAAGGAATAATAAAAAATGTTTCAGAACGCCTACTAAAAGCCCCGAGCTTCCATTAATCAGCCATTATGCAGCACACCATGGGTGTAATATAATATCAATAAACTTGATATCGATTAATGTGAGTATTTCTCGATACTGTATTGATTCTCAAAAACACTGTATAGATTTTTAATTAACAGATTACAGATTTTACAGGGATTTTGATAAATGTAAAACCGTGTCCCATTGTTCTTATTGCATAACAAAAATGTACGTTTCTAAACACGCACATCAAGACACATGAAATAAAAATGACTTATGAAGTTACTATTTGTTTCAAATCTTTAGTTTCAAACAGGATGCAAACCCGGGTTCCCTGGGTCCTTGTGTGGACGCCGTAGCTCCTTATACTACATCACGTCCTCCTTCGCTCCTCTAATACCTACTACAGCCACTAGAGGTCACTGCCTAACAGCTGACTTTAAAGAAGTGACCTATTTAACAGGCTGACGATGTCCTTCTGAACCTACTAAAAGATGGAGTAGGCCTGAGACGGAGAACGTCCATTGAACCGTGTGATAACATTTGACCGGTGTGATCTGGTTACGCATTGCATCCCCACACTCTTGCCAACACACAGGCCTACACCACACTGGCACTTTGTATTATTGTCATTACTGAGCACATTGTGAAGTGATACAAAGTCTCATCCTACAGTCTTAAGTGTCAGCTTTGCAATTAAAAAACAATCAGTGCCAAATTAATCTGCACATACGGAAGATTAAAGAGAGGAAAGTGTATAATTTGAATATATTTCACGAGAACAGTTTTGCAGATGTGCACATGATCCCTAACTCCAAGACAATTTACATACTTCTACTTGACATGACAATTATTTTTAGCTCTTTTTAAGAGGCAAAGCTCCTTCTGGTGAAGGCCTTTTTTGGCTCTGTTTGAAAAGCCCAGACTGATTGATCAAATTTTCGACCAATTTAGGAGATCTAATCACGTTGAATCAAATTTAGATATTTGTCTCCTGTTTGACGTCAGTGAATCATTACGCAGGAATGTCAGCCTTAGACTTCAGAATAATAGCATGAAAATCTTCAAGGTGAGCTTCTGAAATTGCCTGAACTGAGAGGGAGTTAATGGCAACCCTGACAGGGAAAGTGGCCCTGAATCCCTGTTCGCGGCTCTTTATTAAAGAAACTTTATTATTTCCATCCATCTATCTCTGCGCAGCCAGTCTGCGTTACCGTTGACCCAGCCGGCAGCAGCGCCGGTGAGCAGCCGGAGAGAAATACTGTCAGAATAATGGATTAGGCCCACAGCAGGACACACAGCTGCATCACGGCGTGATTGTAATGCAGGAGACTTCTCAGAGAAACCTTGCGACGACGATTAGCTTGGAAGCAAATCACAGCTTGTCTGCCCCGCGGGAGGTTTCTAATGGGGGAAATGATTCAACCTGCGTGTCGGGCGGTAGGGTCCCACACTGTGGGGAGAGGGCACCGGTCACTCCAACTCACATGAAGTTAATTGTGAGCATGTGAAAACACGATGCAGGAAGGTGACATATAGAGCGTCTTCCGTTTTTAGCACAAACTTGTCATTGGTGGGGAGGTGACCTGGGTGTGGACACCACCTGTCCTGTGTGGGTTTTATTGTTGCACAGATGGACCTGCAGCAGGCGTACCTGGTAATGTGACCGGCCCTGTGGCTGTCCGTCAGCATCGTGCCTGTGAAAGCCTCAGTCACAACTATTTGGCTATGCAGCACATAATTCAGAGCTCCAGTGTACAGACGTCTGCTCAGTCCAGTCATCCATCAGAGCGCTTTTTGCCAAGTCAACAGATTCTCATGGTGGTGGGCAGTCGGGGGAAAGGCCTCTCAGGTTCTGTTTCAGCATCGGGAGTGTGTGTGTGTGTGTGTGTGTGTGTGCAGCCCAGGAGAGTTTGGCTTTTCACTTGCTGTAAAGTATAGCCCTTTACAGCAGCAGTAAACCATGTCACAGGCCAATATAGCCATCTATACCCCCTGGACTCCTGATTGTTCCAACATGTGAAAACTCAGCTGGGATACTTTATTCAATTAGGAGGACTATTTTATTCACAATCTGGCCTGGAAGCTTCCCAATGCAGCCTCATCTTTGACTCATCCCAAGTCTGCCTGCGTGCCCAACAAACATGGAAAACAACAAATAGAAATACCCACATTTGAAAAGCTTGAACACTTAAATTGTTTTAGTTTTTGCTTGAAAAAGATTAGTTGCGGATTAATTTTCTCATAATGAACTAGTCATTGTCAGTCACTGAACCCAACAAAAGTCTGTATAGCTGCAGTCCTCAGTGGTTCAGATCTGCTGATTGATTAAAGCAGATTTTACAGAACATGTCAGGTGGGTGTGTGCGAACAAACCCTGATCTGTTTATCACTAAAACAGAGTAAGAGTAGCCAAAAAGGACCAGGTAAGTAGGTTTGAATGGACTGTGAATGGACATCAAACATTTGTAATACATATAAAAGGAATAAAAGAAAGTATATAAAGAATAATAGCATTGTCTGATCGCAGTATTTCACTATGGACATCACTGTGTCAGCAACGACTCCAGTGAAAGTGGAATAACATCAACTATCTAACAAGTGCTCAGAAGGTGGTTAGTTGAATAATCAGTTGGTCAATCAACATAAAATTAATCACAAAACTGATAAAGTTGAATCACAGAAAACGATCCTCATCAGAAACTATTTTGATCATCAACAATTATCACTGACCTCTGATTTACATTACCATAAATGTAATCAAGGCTGCAACTAATGAATATTTTTACTCCCAGATTAGTCTGCCAGTTTCATTGTTGATGAATCATTCGTTCCACAAAACATCAGCCAGGGAAATGTCAACACATGTCAAGTTTTCTTCGTCCAACAGTCTGCTATTCAGTTGTTACCATTATTATTTGAAATGGGGTTGTAGGCGGTACGTATCTATAGTCAGTGTATACAGTAGATGGTACATAATATACGTTTTTTCCACTTAATTTCTTTTCTCATGACTGTGTGGGTCCATGCTTGACTGACAGCTCCCTGTTCGTTTTATTTGCAACTTAAAAATACTTCAAATTTAAAGATAGATAGACCCGTCACACTGAGCAGAGCTCTATTCATGAAGAATGAGCCCTGTGGGGGCGTGCAGGGCCTTTGAAACACACAATAACTGGCCTACCTCACAGCAGACATTTTCACTTGTCATAGCACAGGTGTTACTAATAAAATTAACTACTTCTCTGTTCCATTAACTGTCCCTGCAAGCCATTTGAATGAAGCAGCATGCAAGAAAAACCTGGAAATGCCTCACCTTAATGGAATTCACTGCAGCCATTTTTAATGTTATTGATCACACCTGTGCTTTCCTGCTATAACGTGTCAAAATGTCTGCCGTGGAAATGGTCTGGTGGCTGCCTCTCTTCTGTACCCTGGCGCCCGCGTTCATCAAATTATACTAGAGGTGGTGTTTGCACCCCTGAGGTACACTGGCTGCACCCTCACATTTGTCTGCACTGCTCTGCTGTTCCTTAAAAAATCCCCACAGTGGAAGCACCAGAGAGATAATCCTGCAATGTCCCAGATATTTATTGGGTGTGAGCCCCTGATGGGAGCTTGCAATGAGATTTGAACGCAGCGCGGCCACGTTTCATTTAGAGGAGAGAGTTTGGTAAAGGGGCAGGAGGAGGATTTGCAGCAGGGTGGCAACCCCATGCATGTAAAAATCTCTAAAGGCAAAAAAAAGGTTTCATGCTGGTACCAACAGCACTGCAATATACTGTATATCCATCACTGACAATCCCAACTTTCAGCCTGACTGCTGAACCACTAGCTCCAGTACTACAAGTATGTACTCCCAAATTGTCAAAAAAAAGCCTCTATTTATCACCTGTCACTGACAGGAAAATCATGTGAAATCATTTTGAAAATCAGTAAATCTATTGTATTAGTCCAAGCAGAAATGACAAACATGCTCAAGTTCCAGCTTCTTAAACGTAAGCATTTGCTGCTTTTCTCTGTCTTTTTCAAATCCACTGAATATCTTTTGTTGTGCAAAACAGAGACAAAGCAGTCATCGCAGGCTGTGATAGGAAATGTCTGGTGTTTTCTGTCAGATTAACCAAAAATAACTGTTAGCTGCAGCTGTAAAGTATACAAACAGTCTCTCTCTCTGTCACAGGGCAACAGGCTGAAGACAGCGGCACCTCCTCAGTCTCACACTGCATTGCACAGATTAGGATGAGAGGTAGACACTATCTGTAGGCAGTAAATTACTACAAATACCACCAAGTTCAGCAGGACAGCTCCCACATCATTAAACATTTCATGACTGCGTGCCTTCGTCATATGATGAAGCATTCGTGGTGGATTAAGTCTCGCAGCACATTAATCCAAATGCATAACAATGGTGATGCAAATATAAATGAAAATACAGAGACCCAAGAGAGAGATCTCACACCCAGCCTGCGGTGTTCCCGGACTGTTGTGACGGGCTAAGATCGGGCTGCAGCCCCTTCAACTTACCGAGCTTCCCTCGGGACTCCTCCAGCTTCTGGATCTGGTTCTCCAGGAAGAACATGGCCACTGCGAACGCCAGCAGCGCCAGAAGCTGCAACTTGGGCGGCATCATGACTCTGAGCAGCCCCATCAAATCATCCAGAGAGGTATTTGGTCAGTCCATGCTCAGTGGAGGAGACACTGAAAACACACAGAGAGCGACGACGGTGATTACAAAGCGGCTGAGAGTCTGAGCATGGCCCTCTCTCTCTCTCCCTCTCTCTCCCTCTGTGTGTGTGTGTGGAGAGCTCCCAGTGTTCAAATCCTCTGGTTACCTCAAACGCGACGTGTTCATGCTCGGCTTGGTAATTTCATCAAGTCAGTTCTCAATAACGGAGCGCCGTGGAGCCCTGAGGCTTTCTCCAGAGTACAAATAGGTATCTCCGAGGTGTAGGAGCGGGTGTACCAGCCGCTGTCGCCTGCGTCCCCCATGTAGCGCTGCCCTGTCCCATCCAGTGTGCGTCCACCACCACCGCACCGCGGACAGACTATTACTACCACTCAGGCCATTGGATGTCTCGACAGTCCACCACACAGCTGAGTCTTTCAATTCGTCGAAAATCACTGTCTGTTCAAACCGGATTGGACAATTCTCACAAACTGACCTCGGCTCGAGCAGCAGGTGTCGCACTTATTTTTGAACGGCGAAAACAACACCCGCGAAGAAGAAAATTTGGGTCGACTTTGGAATACGCCCAAACTCAGGAAACATACAATTAATTCAAATTCTTCTTAATTACTCATATATTAATATAAATAGCCATATATATTACATGTAAGATGTTATGTTAGCGAGCGTGGGACAGTTTTGGAAAAATAAATACCAGCTATATAGAATGTAATAGTCAGGCGCTGAAGGGGCAGCCCTTCGTTAAATTAAGGGGTCCTCGAAGTAGTTTTCGCTAACAAAGCAAGCTCTAAAATGTCGGGAGAGGTGTATCTCCTGTGGCTCCTCTCGCTTATACAAACGGTGAGTTTATTAACAGTAAAAATGAGCAGTTGTTTTCGCTTCCAGTAGAGCTTTATAGTGAATATAAACGGCCGGTGAAGCTGTCACCCGCCACGTTATGTTCAGTTTCGTGAGCCGCATCCTGCTGAGTCCGGAGCTTCAAAATGACGTGGCTTATCCTCCAAACCTGATCGGGAAGTGAAGCATCATCACCGTCTATTTATCGCTAAATGTGTTGTTTACGGTTATAAACCGCATTATTGTCGAAACGTTGACCAAGTAAACGCAAACCAAGACTTCCGGTGTTATATATGCACTTACCCCCGTCGTAATCTGTTTCCTGCCGAGTTAAATGAGCCTTAAACGTCAACGTGTATCTAGTTTTAAAAATATATATATATATATATATGTGTGTAATAATTATAAAATGATATGGGAACCGTACTGACAAAAGGAGAGAGCATAATACAGGGAAACAAAAAAATATATACGGGGGCTTTTTATGGGTTAATCACACTTGGCGTACGCTGGTTTCCTGAATCCTGAAAGCGAAATCAAAACTTGCCTGTCATGGAAAACTGGCAAAACATAGCTGAATGCTCGGCGACACCATTTTACATAAGGCCGGCCTGTGCAATATACCAATATTATATTGATACCAGGTATCATCTTTGATTTTGGATGTCTTAATATAATTGTTGTCTTTTTATGGGTTTAAAGACCAGGCTGCTCTCGCTGTTTTATTATTTGTCTTTACCTACTTGACATTATATATCCACATTACTGATGATTATGTTTGTGCATTGTATACATACTTTATGAAAGCACCGATAGTCGACCCTGCGATCTTTGCATTTGTTCTTTAGCAGCAAATAGGATGAATATACCTCAGACCGGCTCTTCTTTGCATAAACCTGCCTGTTTATCTGCATTACTACCAGACAATCCAATCTTTTGTACCAGTTAATTGAGTCTAATGATTGTGAGTGATTCTTACTTACTTAATATTTCTAGCCAGCGTTGAGTAAATGTGCCAAACATTTGCTGATTAGTTTCTTTCCATATCAGAAATCAAATTAACTGAGCACAAACTTTGTAAATAATGAATTATGATATTGAGGATTTTGCAATACAGTCCTATAGACTGATAGATAATTTTTCAATTATTGGTTCAACAGTACACTGAACACACTTTTCATTTTTATAGTTTCAAGATTTTAAAGCACATAATTATTCACTGTCTTAATTCCCTAATTCCAGCCTTTTTTTAATCGTGACATAATGCTTTCTTACCCTCAAACATCTGCATATGAAAAACACACACCTCATTAAACATGGCCTATATTTCCGCTCTTTGTGACTGTTATCTCCTACTACCTCTCTCCAGCTGTCGGCGTACGGGGCCGATCTGTCGTCTGAGGCATGCAGGGAGCTGGGCTTCTCCAGCAACCTGCTGTGCAGCTCCTGTGACCTGCTCGGGGAGTTCAGCCTCACCAAGCTCCAGCCCGACTGCGGGCAGTGCTGCCAGCAGGAGGCCCAGATGGAAGCGCGCAAGGTAAAGGGAACAACAGAGCTCCGGGGAACAGGCAACAGAAAGTAATTGGCTGTCTAGAGTCATGCACAGCGAGGAGCTTGTTACAAAGACCCTCTAACGGGCGATTCAGTGAGAATGGAGGAGGTGTAAATAGAAACAAGTTTACAGAATGAGCAGCTGTAAAATGATCAAATGATAGGCGAGTGTTGTTTGTGCTGCAGGACTGAGACTTGACAAAGTGAATGATGCGCAACAGATAGTTTACTAATTGTTGGGTCTTGAGCTGCTACGTTCTGTCTCAGGTCATTGACTGAGCTCTGCAGATGACACGCTCCTCGGTGGATAGTCGCAGCTCCCAGAGGTCCTCTGTGTCAGAATGTGTCACATTTATTGACAGGATCACAACCTCCAGCTTCTATAAACAGCCTAGTTTTAGCCTCCCTGTCACTGGGTCTGTTGAGGCTGTTTGCAGCTGTGCATCAGATCAGCGCTGCCACACACCAACTCTGTCAGTAGCTGTCTGTCTCAATCTTCCTCGCCGATGTTCTGAGTCGAGGCTCCTTAACCTCAGCCTGACACCCCCCATGGGGTCGAAATATCAAGTTCTGCTGTAACAACCTCTCTGTAAATGAAGAGGTGTTGCTGTGCGCTCATTGCTCCGGTGATTACAGCAAATTCAAAAGGAGTCCCTGCTGGGCTCTGACGGATAAACAGCGTGTCAAGTGATGGTGGAAAAACAATGTAATTCTTCTTTGATTAAGCAAAGCCCCGAGAGCGTGTGCGGTATCCTAGCAACAGCACCTTGGGAAAGTGCAGTGCACACCTCATTACACATCTTGACGATAACTCTGCTTCAGACAGACACTTAGAGGAATGATTACTCCTCTTCCTCCTCATGGTTTGAGTGAAAATGTCACTTGGAAGAGCAATCTGCTGTCTCCAGCTGCACTCCGAGGGTACCAGTGGAAACGCAGTGTCACTAAGCACATTTTCTCCGCAGACAGCAACAATTATCTGCCTTAAGAATTCTTTCAGACTCGCAATTGACATCAGTGCCGTGTCATTACACCCTCTGAGAAATGGCTTATGGCGCAGCCTTGTCGATTAGTAAGATTCACTAAGCATGGAGGGCATTTCGGGTGCTCATTTTTAAACGTGTGCTTCTCTGCAGAGCACCCTGCACTCAGCAGCACCTCAGCTCCCCCGGGTGCCACTGTACAGCACGTCTCTGCAGAGCAGGAAAGCCTTCCTGAGAGGCTCTGACGCCAGAACGGCGCGCAGTCGATGAGAAGCTTTCATTTCAGGCCTTTTAAGCCAAGGATGATTTGTTTGCTGATATTCTGTGTGCTCTTATTGTGGGATGCTATTAGCTTCAGCTCATTTATCAGATGTGAGATGAGCCTTTACGTTCCTCTTGGTTCAGTGTGTTTTTTTGCCTTGCAAATCTGCCATTGATACCATTTGCCCATTTTCTCTTTCTCTTGATGGGATCATGAGTGCTGACAAACGGAGGCCTGCAGTTCATCAGATGCTTGTCTGGTTTTTTGTAGAGGTGCAAATCTCGGGTGTTATCACGACACGATATTAGATCGATTCATTAGACAACGCTACGATATGCCCATTTAACACAACCTGTTACATTTATATCTACTCACTAAAAACAACAGAAACATGGTTTATTTTTATTAAAAAAGTTCCATTCTTTTTTAATAAAAAGAATAAAAATAGACCTGCTCTTCACTATAAAATGCCACCTTGAGTTTAGGTCCAATGGGTTTTTATAGGTTAACTTAAAGAGCCTGTGATGATCTTTTAATTATGAAACATCTGTCCACTCTTGGGTAGATTCACCACTATTCACTGTACAATCGACACGATTCAATCCACACGATTCAATCCACGTCTGTCTGTCCTGGGAGGGGGATCCCTCTTCAGTTGCTCTTCTAAAGTTTTCTTTCATTTGTCGTTTACAGGTAGTTTTTCCTTATCTAAACTAAGGGGCAAACAGCAGAGGGTGTCACATGCTGTACAGATTGTACTTTTTTGATAAGAGATTTTAGGTTTTATAAATAAAATTGAACTGTTCCGATATTCATCCTTTTGCAGTTAATGGCTCTGTTTGTGGTTCAGTTGAGCCCAGAGCATTGGAAACAGCATTGTAACCATTTCCAGACTGATGCATTTCAGTCCTTTTCTTTCTCATCTCTTCTCCTCTGATCACAACATTCGATGCTGCTGGTTGAATCCTTTCAGCCAGCTTCACATTCCTGGAAAGCCGAATGTGTCTGGTCTGATTGACACCAATTATTAGTTCAGTTTGGTTCATTAGTTGAATGAGTAGCTCAGAGGCAATTACTTTTCACACAAGGCCAGCTGGTGTTGGATAACTTTTTTCCCTCCAATTAACAAAAAAAGAAACCTTTAAAACTTTGTTTGATTTTCGGTTTACCAAGGTTTTCTTCTTAAGTGTGACAAATATGCAAAGTAAGAAAAGTCAGGAGCGGGCAAATCCTTTCTCATGGCGCTGTGTAATATCTCCAGCCTCATCCTTTAATCTCAACTCACATCAGAAATGTTGTTTTATGAGTTAGGAGGCTTACAGAACAATTATGTGGTCTTTTTTTGAAGAACAAGGGTTGAATGATCCAGAATAATCCCCAATTTAAAAAAGGGAGATTTAACATCTTTCGGCATTGAAAATCTTCATTGTGGTTTTAAATATCATACATCGTAAAAACTTAAAAGGACAACCTGTTGATTACCTTTGATCCGGACTAGATCAGATAGAACTTCATCATTTATAAATATATCCCCATGTTTTTAATTCTGAAAGCTGGAGTGAGCAAGGATATTCGGGTACTTAAAAGTTAGATAAGGAGATAATGAAGTTATTGAGAAGAAGTACTTTCAATCTTGCTTCTGAACTCCCTGATAAGACGGGGTGACCAGCTAATTAGAGCATTTTGAAATGTTCAAATGCTCCAATGAGTCCAGTGGGAGCGGCCCATCATTTGTTTCCTGGTTTCCTGCTCCCAACAGAGTCGTGCCTTGTCTCTGATCTGCGATGTGTGGTGAAATGAAAAGCACGGAAATTTAATTTTCAGCTGTGCCGGACTGTTTACGGAAAGACATGTGAAGGGAGGAAGAGGAGAGGATCTTTGCCTTGCATGCGTAATTTAATTTGCTGCGTGAACCAGCCAACCCGGCCATTTACCACTCTCCTCCCTGAAAAACGGCGAGCAGAGCGCCGTCTTGAAATACTGCTGTGACACTCCAATTTCCTCTAACTTATTGTATATTGGTGCCGGAGGTTTGATTACAAGGGAGCCCTGCACAAACCTCCATCCATCAGCTCTGCTCCATATGCACAGCCTCACAGTTTAATGACCCCCGAGGAGTTGCCCGGACACGTTTATGAATCAGTCTGCCTGAATCAAATTACTCCTGCAGGCCAGGCGTCCGACCGCCAGCAGCGCTTCAGCCCGTCCTGTCTCTGTGTGCGGGCATTGATGTGTGTGTGGTGAAAAACACTCCTCACCTGACACTGTGTCTCTCTTCTTGCAGCTCTATGCTGGAGCCATCCTCGAGGTGTGTGGATGAAAATTGGGGAGGTTCCCTCAAGTCCAAGGTGAGTGTTTTGTTCGGACTACTGCTGCCAAGTAGTTTGATAAGTTTAGACACTGGCCATCTTGGCGCCATAATAGCAAGTAGACTCTGTAATAAGTCAGTATGATAATTTATTGTCTTTCAGTGGAATCAGATGTCATGACACACAACTACATTGTTTTAAATTGGTAACTTGAATGCACTCGTCACTGCCGTCACTTACTGTAGACAAGCTACCGCTGCTCTGTTACACGCCACATCTGTCTCCTCCCACTTTGTTCCATAAAGTGAGCGGGCGCCAGTGTTATGCTGTCGTGGAATCAGTATGAATGTCTGAAGGCGAAATGACGACAGAGCTCGTTGGTTACAGCACTTTTGCGGAAACGCAGTATGAAAAGAGCTCCTGTATAACTACTGGACTGTTCTTTTTGACTGCAAGTTCTTCACTAAATGAGAAAACACCCAGCACACACAGTGGGGGTTGTAGACTGTTTTATTAATTGAGTTAGTAGAGAACATGCTGTACTTAGAAAGAATTCATGCGAGATAATGGTGTAAAGAGGAGAACATCTAACCATACCGCGCCCTAACTCAGACGTGATATTTATTAGTTTTTACTCGCTGCGACTGAGCTCGTGCTTTGTGTGATTCTTGATCAGTGCGGACGAGTGTGAAATGAAATATCCTCTTGAAATCACTTTTTGCAGTAGGTGGTCTAAAACGCCCGAGGGCCAATTTTCAAACAAGCTTTTGAAGTTTTTCCTCGTGTGTGTCTGGAGAGCAGACCTCCCATCTCTGCTCGGCGTAACATTTGGTTAATTCGGTGTCGGGTTACGTCGGTGGAGTTCCTGCAGCTCTCCTCAGTATGGGGGTAGACGTCTGGAGCCCAGTCTGTGCCATATGGCTGCAGTTTGTTTACTTCAGCTGCAGCCACCCTGTGTTCTCAACTGTCTCCGCCGCTGTTAACGCTGCATTCCCAGGAGGTGTTGCAGTTGTCACTAATTACAGAGCTCAGTACTAAAATAGAAAGGCTAATTGACTGATTCATTACCTGACATTTGTGTCACTGCGTTTTGTTTTTTTTTCTCCTCAGCTTTTGTCAGGAGTGACAAGCCGAAGATGTTCAAGGGTCTTCAGATCAAGGTGGGATGATGAATTGTGTGCCGGCGTGAGGATGTCATGTCATAATTACACACGAGAAATGCAATTTCAAATGAGAATATGTCAGTCGGATGACTCATGAACATTTCTCTGAATATCTTTCAGAAATATTGAGGGCAAACCTGTCTTCCTAACACCCCTCCTCTTTTTCTCTCTTTCCCACTCACCCCCTCCCACACTGCAGTACGTGAGAGGCTCAGATCCTGTACTCAAGCTTTTGGACGATAACGGGAACATCGCTGAAGAACTCAGCATCCTCAAGTGGAACACAGACAGCGTGGAGGAGTTTCTGAGCGAGAAATTAGACCGGATATAGACACGTATATGTTTTTGTTAGTCTTAAGTTAAAGGGTCAATTCACCCAAATTAAAACCCCTCTGGTGGTGTGCAGCCATGCAGATAGACTGTTTTATGTGCCTGAGATTTCTGCGTCCACCTTCAGGTAAATGGAGTTGTGTTGTGGTGCTCGCAGCGCTGAAAGATTAGATCTAAAATATTTAACAGCAGCTTGTCGTTCCAGAAACTGTGTCCTGGTTACTGTAGATCAACTACTGAATACTGTTCATAGGAACTACTTTCTGCTGAAGAATAAGTTCCTAGAAAACCGAGTATTCCTCGAAAGTCTTGTGGCTGTAAATCTAATTTTTAACGTTCTGAGCACCACAAACAAAAACACACTCACCTCCATTGTTCAAATCTCACAACACCGCTCTTTTAAAGCAAATAAAAACTATGTGCGTGGCTAAAGACTGCTGTGAGCTGCTGAGATACCATATTTTTTAATTTGGGTGAACTGACCTTTTAGTTATTAACCAATTTGTACACAGCTCGGCCTTGATAGATGGTTGTTAAATCACTATATGACTGTTTTGTATCTGAAAATCCTGAATTTCTTGTCCGGGTTTTACCAAATAACTTATGTGAGAGTGAAAAGACATAATCACAGAGCCCAGCTGGGCAGCACACCATTAAATAATGACCAACATTTCTGATGAATCGTGGCTCAAAGTGGGTCCATTAGGTTCGAAAATTGAAAAATGCACATCATGAAGTGTTTTGTTGTCTACCTGTGGGAGTTTACGTTCCCCCTTCTGTCTGATATTCTTGTATGATTATTTTTTTATAACGCTCAACATTGTGACTGATGGGATTTGCAGTAAGAATGAATGAATCCTAGTTGCTCTCCGGATGCAGATGTCTTTGCTGAAGCACATGTTAGTGAAGACCTCACAGTAAACCAGTGTTGGCATGTGAGGTCTGATGTGTTGTGTGTTTTTTAGCATCTTCTGTTTTGAAGAGAAACTGGATTTATTTTGGATGCTTGTTTTGGAGCGAGTGGGATGACAGTTTAAATATGCAACAATAAAAGTCTCCGATGGTTTCTTCTGTCAGTCGCTTTTTTTTTCTCCAATAGAAAATAGATGTGTATGCTAACACCATCATCTGTCCTTTGGGGAGCATGTTTCAGACTCATGCTGTTTAAATCCACAGACGTGAATCTGCTGACATCTAGTGGTGACAAACAGCATTTCAGCTCAGTGCTGCGACAGGTGGACACAGTGCAGGTATACTAAAGAACTTAGTACTTTTACTCAAGTACTGTACTTAGGGGCAATTTTGAGGTACTTGTACTTCACTTGAATATTTCCATTTTATATAACTTTATACTGCTGACAGCTTGAGTTACTTTTCAGGGTGAAATTTGACAAAGAACATGATCAATTTAAAGTGATAAGACAGTTTTACAAAGTAAAACACCTGATATTATGTAGTTAACATGATATCACATGCATCAATAATAATTCAATAATATATTTAAGAATATAAAAACAATCTGAGTGGAGCTATTCTGCATGAAGAGTACTTTTAATACTTTAAGCACATTTAGATACTGGTACTTTTACTTCAGTAAGTTTTGAATGCAGGACTTTTACTTGTAGTGGAGTCATTTCACAGTCATTTGTGTTAGTTCTTTTACTTCAGTAAGGGGTCTGAATACTTTTTCCACCACGGCTAAAGAAGTTAGAAAACATGCTCGATAAGAGAGTCTGTTCAAACTTGGAATGTAGCCTTGTATTGGGAAATGTATTATTTGTAATATTTACATTTGTGTAAAAAAAAAAAAAATCACTTTTGAAATGCTGACATGGTTACAGGGATTAACTGCTAACATGGATCACAAAGCTTTCGGCAGAATGATTTCCATAAAATGCTGCTTTAAATAAATTGCTTTTAGTGACATAAAACAAACATAAAAACTTTTATTGATCATTTATATACCCCACAAATCATTGTTTTATTAACATACAAATAAAACAATCAAACAAAAAATTCAAGTAAAAAAAGGTCAGTTACACACAGCATTATAAATATGTAGTAAGTATGAAGCTGTGATTTTGGCACAACGTCCTTTCATATTACACATGTTGAGCTGCTGTTAGAAATGTGGGACATTATCAGATATTTAAGATGTAGTATTGAATATGAAGCAACTGAAAAAAACTCGTTCCACAGAGCATGCTGCATGGGAAACACTAAAAGCCATAACACAAGCACACTGTCAGCGTTCCAGCTGAAGTTACACATATTGTTGCTCTTTCTTGCCGCCCACTGAATGGTGATCGCTCAGGTCGCTCTTGGCGTGGTCCTGTCGTTTGTAAGCAATCTCCGGGTACCTGAAAACCAGGAGGCAACAATGATTTGAGATTAATACAAGTATAAAAAACAATAAAATTCAGTCCAAAACAAATCCAGACTTTAAATCTGTGCTAGGACTCACTTTGGTTTTTCATTTTTCACCATTTCTTTGAAAGCGAATGACTTGAGGATGCCACCGATAAGCAGCACGCCGCCTCCGATCCAGGCTACAAACAGAGCCGGGCCAAATGTGTATCTGTAAGGACAGACAGGACATGATGTCAGTCCAGCAGGCAAATAATATAAACAAAAACACAAGCAACATAATCATCTTCATTTCCTACCTGGGCATTCCTCCTCCCATCCCTCCTCCCATTCCTCCTCCCATCCCTCCCTGCATGTTGTTGTATCCTCCTCCATAGTTGTAGGTGGACATCCTGAAACTGGCCACAATCTGATTAGCGTAGATGGAAGCTCCTGCGATGCCACACACACCTGAGAGGAGGGTGCAGAGTGACACAGACTGTGAGTTATTTACATAAATAGGATTTCTCATAGGTGGACTATGCAGGAATTGTTGCTGGCAACTTTCAAACTTGGCCACATTTTCCTCATTCAGTCAACTAAATGTGTCCACTTGATATTTCCTCTTTGTATACTTCAGTTTTTTCTGTACTGTGTTTACAGTTTTTATAGAAACAACAAACAGAACACAGAAAAATGAAAAGAAAAGTGAAAACACAGGCAGTAAGTTTGTCATATTTCTGTTTGTGATAATCTTACCGCCGACGACGAACATGAGGCCGGCGGTGAGGCTCATCTTGGCCTTGGTGGTCTCTGGCATGCTGTTCATGGTGAGGCAGGACAGGGAGAAAAGTGATATCACCGCCCCGATAACACCCAGCACCACACCCACTATCATCAGGGCTCGCACAGCCTGGAAAGTACCTGGTGGACGGAAACCAAAAATGACTGATTAGTTCATTGCATCGTACTCTACCAAGAAGCTCCTCAGTGCATAATATTCTGCTTCATAAATAACACGTCCTGATAATCTTCAGCTGCATGTAATGTAATAATGCGAGCTGTTTTCTTCCACAGTCGGTGTGCTGGAGGAACCTGCCCTGTGCTCGTTGTTTGTTCTGTTCCTGATAACTGTGTTGACCGAGCCGCGGCCTGGCTGTCCATTACTGAGACCAGAATGCACTGGTGCTATGCAAACACTGATAGGAGCGAGCTCAATGCCGGAACAAGAGTTTGTGTAAGGACGACAGAAAATGAGAGTACAAATTATTTTTTAATGTCCTCTTTTTAAAGAAAAATTATAATATTTTATACTTAATGTTTGTTCTCCTCAGGACCTTAGTAAGAAAAAGTCCAAATCAAAAAGTGTTTTTATCCCTTTTATTACACCTTTACATTCCTCATTTCACTCCTCACAGTTTCCTCTTTAACTGTCTTTTCTAAACGATATGACACATGTATTTGTTCCAGAACTTCATTGGAAGTATAAGACGGATCTGAGTGACCCTTTTTAGTCCAGGAACCCATCAGGTTTTGGTATTTTTTGTTACTTATTCCTCTACCAAGGAGGATATGTTTTCGGTTCAGTTTGTTTGTTTGTCAGCAGCATTACAGAAAAACTACTTCGCTAATTTTCATGAAATGTGGTGTAAAAGTGAAGCGTGGGCCAAAGAAGAACCCATGAAATTTTGGAATTGATCTCAGGGTGGATACACACATATTTTTCAGGCCGAGCTCTAGGCGGAAGTCGACACTGTCCAAATGCCCCCTAGTTAGATTTAGCTGTGGCAGGTTTGTAAAACGAACAGGCTGCTTTTCGTTGTTATTTTTACATTTTACAGATATGTAGTATCACACTGACCATGAGCTAGAAAGAGTTGACCTTCCACACGGTCGCCCAGAAAATTGGAATAAAATATTTTTGACCTCTTTCCATGAAATGATTGTGACAATGTGATTTATTTTTGACAGATAAAGTGTATACATTCTCAAAACTTTATTAATCTCTTCCAAACACATCACAACGAAAATGAAACCATGATTGTGAAGGAAAACAAAATTATTCCAAATTTATGGGCGACCATGTACATTACTTACACACGTCATCATGCACCCTTTGCAACTGAATGAGAGTCGGAAAAACCTCCTGTATTGTCATTTAGAAGAACTAGTTGGATCCTGATTAGTAGTGTGTAACTGGAAGGTACTGGACTGTTTGGTTACAACTTCCTTATACTTGCTTACTTGAGTAGAAACAGGAGATCCCAGACAGTGAATGTGACTTTTCTTGACAAAGTCTAATTATTAGAACAACTAACTTGGAGGTAAACATAATCCTGATATGAAAAAGAGTTCTGTCCTACCCGAGAAGCCCAGGAGGCCGTAGAGCGGACGGCACTCGGTGAACCCTGAGGAGGCCGTCTCACAGTCCTGCCACAGACCCTTGTAGGTGTACACAGACGTCACCACGTCCCCCTGACGGTCCTTCACACTCCAGTTATTCATGGCTGTAGCTGCGATGAGGGCCACTGCTCCGATCAAGCCCAAAACGAATCCACCATTCTGCAGAACTGGAGGCGCCATCGTCGTTTCCTCCTTCAGAAGTCAAAGAATATACTGGGGGGCGCAGTGTGTGTGTGTGTGTGTGTGCAGGGTCTTCTGTGCCCGGTTTAAACAGATAAAGAGGCGAGCACCTGAACTAAAGCTGCAGATGTGAATGTGAAAAGCTGCTAAAGGTGAGCAGGTGTGGTGAGTAAAATGGGCACAGTGGCACTTTGTAGTGATGGTGGCGTTGGGTGGAGGCGGTTGGGTTTCGCCCAGTGGGTGACACAGCAGAGCTGGGAGGGTTGGGCCACCTGGTGCTGAGAGGTGTGGACACAGTGGTGATAGGCGCACCTGGCACCTAAACATGAACCGACTGTTTAAATGTAAATACGGGAAACTGAATCACTGACTCCGCAGGGCTTCAGGTGAACTGTGTGAGTGTGTAAATGATGCAGACACGCCAACACACTCACACACACCAAAACATGACGCGGAACATACAGACACACAGAGATTAAAGGGTGGAACTCAATCAGATCCAGACATGACTGTGTGAGAGGAAGTGAGACGAATGCAGAAAAAGTTACGCACTTAACAAGTGGAGGTTCTCAATCATGACATCAGAAACCAGTAAAGTACAACTTTTAAATCCACAGGGAGGTCAAAGGTCAAGCTCATTGAAATCCAGTTCAATTCATAAAGATTTGTGTTTTGCTCGAGGACACGTCAGCAAAATAAAATATTTAAATCTAACACTGAGAACTTTCTCTTCTCCCGACCATGTAATTACAACATCCCAGGTTCATGTGCAGCCAAGGTCAGTCTGTACATGTATACTGTGTTATATCTACACAACTCAAAAATACCCCCAAACACACTGAAGCAGCATCCTCCTTCCTGTTTCTACATGACAGATGCAGCACATGCAGAGACTAAAGCTCAGCAGTTTCAGCGTGAGGACTCACACCTTCTTACTAACTTTGAAACAAACAGCACCTCACACGATTTCCATGATTCAACGTATCACCTTATCGCTCAGTCAACAGCCGGGGAGGAGAGAAGTTTCTATTCTTCTCTTATCAGGAGCCTCACTCACAAACACACACGGACACACAACGAAACTCATACAGTCTCATGAAACATGATGGAACCGGACAGTTTGATTTCGTTATCTTCGTCAAGCTCAACGGACTTTTCTTGTTTTGCATTATATTAATATCTGTTTGTGTGAGCTTTTGTTGTGCACCTTATCGGGCAGCCTGTGTAAATAAGAGCGCTCAGGTGGTCAGGAACATGAAAACATGTCGTACAGTTACTATTACAAATGAAACCAGTTTGAACTAACACATTGATAATCAGTGAAGGTCAAAGGCACCGATGTGGATCAACCCAGATACAAACTTAACACAGGTATTGACGATAACTGCGTTATTTAAAAAAATGTAATATTTATAATGTTAACAATACACATGATAATGTTGTGAAAATAATTAAATATCTCTTAATTCATCATTTCTGTTGGCAGATGTTTGGCCTTGTGGATTTTTTTTTATCATCCATTCGTCTGGTTGCCTTTTGACTATTCATTCAGTTTAATTGTTTGTTTTTTTTAAACTTGTTTTTATATAATTATGGTTACAGACTCTCCACCTGCACTCATATTTTAAATGAGATCATTTGCCAAAGAAAGAAAGCAAAATGTTCAATAATCTAACTTTGAGATTTGACTGATTTGACTGTTTTTTTTTTACATTTTCTATAAGATTATTTTGTGTATGATAAACTGTGCAGGAAAAATATGATGTTGTGACAACTTTAATATCAATAAAATGACTGAACTTCACACTACCATTGTTCACTGAACAGCAACTGACTTATTATCCAAAACTGATGGAGCTGCTAATGCTCAGACATTCTTTACACATTTCTTCTGAAAACAACAGACTGACATAGATTAAAACAAAAAGTCAAATTATTACGCATTGCTTCATGGAAACATTTATTTCCACTTCAAAATAATGATAATGTTTAATTCCTGAAACAGGGACAAACAGGTCTTACCGTCCACATGTAAGAATGTATGTAATAAAAAGTTAAAAATTAGACTTAATTCATTACAAACACTGCATAACTAAACACATGAAAGACATCCACGGGCTCTTACAGGCTCCCTGTCCTCTAATGTGGACACAGAAGTCAGCTCACATGTTGATTTTGATCAGTTATTAAGAAAAGTTGCATTGGGTCTCCTGCATCTTATCAAACTAAACTGTTTTGCTTATTTATGTCTTTGTCAAAAGAGTAACAAAATATCACTTTTACCAATTCCTTACTCTATTTTTACAAGTAATAGCGACTAATATAGAGACGTGTAGTGTGTTTTGGTGGTAATATATGAAATGTACTTAATATCCGCAGAAACACTCGCGCAGTATTTAGTTTTGCTGTGAATTTAGTAGAATGAAAACATGTAGAGAGACCAGTTCTTTTTGGGGAGGTCCTGTGCGCAAACTTTTGTCAGTGTATCCGGCGTGTCACACGCTGGAGCTGGGTGAAGTGTACGAGTCCACGCCGCTCTTGCTCATCCCTCCAGGAAAGAGGATGTAAGCTACCTGAGGCTGCAGGCTGGCGGCAGACCAGGCGCTACAGTTACACGGCACCACGTACCCCGGGCCGGAGGGGGACGGGTGGGTGTGGGTGTGCTGTCCGTGGCATGCCAGCCCCCCGATCCCTGCGGTCTGGTACCCGAACGTGTGCGCGCTGTAGGGCAGAGCGCCGGCGGCCAGCGCGTGCGGGATCTCCGCCATCCGCTGGACAGCTCCGGTGCTGAACTGCGCCACCGGCTCCAGCAGCGAGAAGGAAGAGGGGGAGGAGACGGGAGCGAGGAAAGCTCGGGCTTTATCCCCCGGGACAAGGAAGGAGTCCATGGAAAATCCCTTCAAATGCTCCGCCGAGTCTCCGAGTAAAGAGGGCAGCGGGAACACGAAGCGGTCCCTCTTCAGGAGGCTCTTGGGCTTACGCCGGGGTCTGTACTTGTAGTCCGGGTGCTCCTTCATGTGCTGAGCCCGCAGCCTCTTGGCCTCGTCGATGTACGGACGCTTCTCAGAGTCGGACAGCAGCTTCCACTCCGCGCCGAGCCTCTTGCTGATCTCGGAGTTGTGCATCTTTGGGTTCTCCTGGGCCATCTTCCTCCTCTGGCCTCTGGACCACACCATGAAAGCGTTCATGGGTCTTTTGATGTGATCTAAAGGTTTTGCCATCTCAGAAGCCTCCACATTAATCACTCCTACTTTAAATGAAGTCACCTCTCCAAGAAGCTCATGCTCCTCTCGTGCGTAAAAAGAAAAAAAAAGTAGAAATATTTTCTGTCTCTTTGGTTTGAAAATATTAGAAACTGTAATTCCAACTCGACTGAAGCATTTGCACAAAGTGGAACGGAAAAGTACATAAAACGCAAAGCCTGGGTGCATGAATGGGAGTCACACAGGACCAAGTTGGAAGCTTGTTATGGATGTTGCCGGGCATGTCAGCCACTCATCACCACGCCACTGTCACGGCGGGCCAAGCCAATGGGAATGAGAGAGAGCACTGTAATCCCTTCACAAAAAGTGACTGTACAACATTTCTGAGGGACTCCCTCCTTCTCCCTCTAGGACAGTTTAGTCTCTAAATATCTACGGAGGCAAGTGCAGGCAGGCAGGGAACCAGAGAAGAGAGTAATCTGCTGCAAAACACATGCAGAGAAGTAGAAATCTGAAGGTTTTGTTATGGTTAAAGAAGGAAGTGATTCTGCACTGCAGCACCTCTAATGACCCCTGTGCTCAGTAATGAACTTCACAAGTTTATTTTAAAATATAACCAAAATCTGTAATAATATCACAATATAGTTTATATGAAATAATGACATGATAAAGCCTGTTTTTGTGACCTCCACACTCCATGATAGTAAAACAGTGCCTCAGTAGTTTTCTCCAGCTTCAGTCCCACATGCAAAAATAAAAAATAAAAGCATTTTAAAGATGATTTAAATAATGCCCTAGCACAGTTAAAGGTGCTGTATGGCACCTGGTGGCACATGGCTTTGTTCACTCAACAGCAGTAAGATTGGTATGAGCACCTATAACATAATAAGTGCAGAGTGGCAAAACAAGCTCAGCAGTGGGAGAACTATTATGGTTGCTAGCTTGCAGTGCAGATAGCTGCTACTGTGAACCATAAGTGCAAACTGAACTGAATCGCAGCTGACACTGGCGACCTGTCCAGGGTCGCACCTCTTGCCCAAACCATCACAGGGCAGACACACAGAGACAGACAACCTTATTCACTTCTACGGGCGATTTAGAGTCACAATTAAACCTTAGCTGTGTGTTTTTGGACTGTGGGAGGAAGCCGGCGTACCCGGAGAGAACCCACACACACACAGGGAGAACATAGCAGACTTTTGCTGTGAGGCATACGTGCTGAACTCTACACCACAGAGCAGTCCACCCTGTTAGTACCAGGTTTCATCTTTTTTATTATTATTATGAAAATTACAGACAAACAATTTAAAGTGTTACTGGTTTATATTCCACCATGGAAGTCTAACCCCCCTCTAATATATCAGAAATAACATTCTTAGGGAGAAATATTGAATCCTGGTGGAAAATGGGGTCAAAGACTAAAGACTAAAGACTGTCATCAGGCTGAATTCTACATTTTTAATGGCACACTTTGCAGGAATTGTCAATTACTGTTTGCAAACACAACATTTAAACTTGGTCCATCCTTTGCGCCTCAATGAAAATTAATGCAAACCCAGAATCACTCTTATTTTGAAACAATTTTGTTCACCTGGTGTTGTGTTTTCTAGCTTCGTACACGAAGGCTCACGTCCAGAATGCATCAAAATATAAAGGAAAGACTAAATACAGACAGAGGGCCTCTGTAGGCTACATACACATCCATACACACGTCCTGACTCATAAGTGATGAGTCTATATATTGTGTTGTTAAGTGCACCTCCCTCCTCTCCACAAAGTTGTTAAAACTCCCAAATTCTGCCCCAAAGACGGAGGACACGACCCTGCAGTCAACTGAATCCAATGAAAAGTTGGAGGATGGTGAACGTACTCCAAACTGTTCTCTATCTTTGTTGCAAAAACTCTCTCAATTTGTACTCTTACTTTTTAAAAGCTTCTCCTCTAAACGCACACAAATCACTTATTCAATTCTTTCCCATGAGGCCATTCAGGTTTGTTCTGTATTAATATGTGTACACGCAGCGGCTCGCCTCTCCCTCCTCCGTACTCTACAAAATCAATATTAATCACAGACATCATTCTATGGCCCTGGGTGACTCACTGGCTGTTACAGTGTTCATAATTACTCGACCTTATCTGATCAAATATACGCTTTAGCCACCTCGTCTGTTATTGAAATGACATTGATGGGAAAAGTCTGTGCGAAAACTTAAATATAAATTACAGGCAGAGTTGTGACTGCTGTTGTAGGAGCTGATAGGTAACAACACAGGATTACTGTATGGACTCAGGAAGCTCATTTCACAAGGATGAATTCTATACAGTCATTCGGGGCGTCTAAGTGGAAGCTTCCAGGCCGCCTCAAAGGCAGCCAAAATGGCGTCTGTAAAAAGGATTATTACCATGACAGGAGCATGATGTGTCTGCTGGTAGACAGACCTGTGGCGGTGAGCTGAGGGGCTCTGGGTTTAGGTTTTGGCAGTGGCGATAAACTTTGATATCAGGGTACCAGCGAGGAGGAGGCCTTTATTTCATTTACCTCCTACAATCAGAGGCACCGCGGGCCTCTTCAGAGGCAAAATAAATGGACATAAAGGATCCAGTGGTGCACGCCGCATCAGTGGTGGGGATGATAAGTCGTTTTGGGAGAGTGTTTTTCTCCGGGTTTCCTCGGAGCACAAAGGCTGGAGGGATAAAGTGATTGGCAGCAGGGGTCAGACAGTTGATCTGTCTCCTCATGGCTGCGCCGTTATCTACTGTGCTGTAGGTTCAGGCCTCCGCACACAGGAGGCTCCCTCCGCCACACAGAGACGATGATTGCTTCCACAGAGGAACCGTGTTTTTAGAGGGTTTTTTTCCACAGTGAGAAAAAGAACAACAACATACCTGAAGGGCAGTACGGAGAATTCATCATCTATCAAGATTTCCTTTTATTCTGCTCAAAGCCGCTTCAGTTGGGAAAAACACTATGTGTTTTTGTGTACGAGTCTGTGTTTGGTGTGACTTCTAAGAAAGGGCAGCATTTCAACTCTGCAGAGATGAGGGGGGAGAAAAAAAAAAGGGTAATAAGAAAAACTGCCAGCAGCACAAAATGGCTGTGGTAATCCGGTTATCCCCCGGGCTCTAAAGATACTGGTCCTCTCCTTAGGAGTCTATCTTTTCTTCTTATGTCAAAACTGTCCTCCATGCACTCAGGTGGATTAAGGAGTCACACTGTAGAAAGAAATTGACAGGTACAGAAAGACCTGGGGGTGAAAAGGGAAAGAAAGAGGACACAGAGCGGCAGGCCGGGCGCTCGGGCCGGGGGAGCGTGCCAGCGTCTGACAAGAAAAGAATCATTCGAGTCGAGTTCATGCTGGAAAAAAAAAGCTGATGTTTCCTACTAATTTACTGCATCGATTGAGGGAATAATTAGTGGCAGAGCTGATTATGTATCTTATGAATGTGTTTCCTTCTTTTCTCTGAATGTGTCTGACTGATGCGTTATCTGACTGAGGTTACATTGGGTTTAATGGCAGCTCCTCAGGAGAGTCCAATAACTCTGTTAGAGCAGATTACATTCAGGATGGATTCTATATGCATATCATGTTCCACCGCTGAAACGGCCTGAACAAAAGGCTTTTTTAGAGGGAGAAGCTGCTGCGGGATATGTCTTTTTTGACATTGCCCGGATGATTAGCCAATAAAGAGAAAATTAACTGGTTATGATAGTTTAATCACAATTTTTTCAGGCACAAATCTCAACATTACCTGGTTGATTTTGTCTTTTTTTTCTGTTTTTCTTTATCATATGTGATAGTAAACAGTATATATTTGGAAATTTGACAAGCATGATCTATTTATTTTTCATTATGTGCCACTTATTTATTTGTGTTGTCATTATTCTTATTTATTCATTTACATTATGGTTTGCTCTGCTTCATTACCAGATGTGCTGTCATTTAATTTAACCACTATTGCCACAATCCACTCTGAAGAGGAGCACAGGGAGGAGAATATATATATATGAGATCAGAGATAAGAGATCCCTGATGGGCATTTGGTAAATAAAAATGGCAAGTTTCTATTTTGGTGAATGAAAAACACTCACATGAGTCTTACTAATTAGGAATAGCATTTAATTAGGACCAGTGCCATTATTCATTCTGACCATCAGCCTGGTTCTCTTATTTAATTCCTTTGTTGCTTTCTAATATTTTTTTTTGTATTGAAGAAAAGTAGGCCTAAGCTGGTTTTTTGGCATCAATGCCACTTTTGTTATTGTCTTTGAATCAATGTAGATGAAATGAAAGCATTCATCTTCATTCAGGTTTTCTTAGTCAAGGAAAGAGTCTGCTGAGCCTGGCTGCATGGTGCCAATGTGATTATAACAGGATATTTACTCCAGCTAATGGACCTGCTGCCCAGCTGGGAAGCAACTAAGCAAACAAGAACGCAATTATCTGCCAATACTTTGTGACCTACATTCAGGTGAATATCGTAGAAAGAGGAGATATCTAATGCTCCTCCCCGGAAACGTTAGTTTTTTGAAAATATTTTCACTTATTGTTATTTGGATGCAGTCTGATTTTATTATTTTACTCAGTGTCTGAAGCTTTTTGGATGCACATTTGATCTCATCATGTTAAACCTCAGTGTAGTTTGTTTAATTGTTCTCTGTATGAATACACACTTTTAATAGATGAAAATCTGTCATCTGAATGTAGTGGTTTAAACATACGCTGGATTTACTGTACCTATTATACAGTAGTGGGCTGGTGAATGGGTTTTCATCTGATTATTGGGAAAGTTCAGATGCTCTCATACTTCAAATTCTGTCCTTTCAGCCCAAAAATAAATAGACTGAAATTCAAAACTACATTGAAGTCTAACAAGAGTTTCTGACACTTCTGAGCGGCCCATTAGGAAACATTTCAGGGGGAAAATCCCTGAGATTTTCAGTGCTCTGGGGGGGATTTCACTAAATCTTGTGCTTATTCTCATGATACTTAGGAAAAGTAAAGCGGGTTTAATAGCTTTCCCCCTGACACATTGATGGTGGAATATGCTTTGGCTCTGCGGCAGATAGCTCCAATCCCGAGAGGTTGAGAGAGAGAGAGGGAAACAGATCTGCTGCCTGCCTGTACACTTTTCATAAGGCCCCATCTAAACTAAATTAATACACTTCCTCCAACATCTGAGGATAAACCTGAGGGCCACATTACTGTGGCAGCCCCTATCAGCCGGCTTGTAATACAACCGAGTCAGCAGTCAATGAGATACATTTGCAACCAGGCATTTGTCAGCGACTCTGAGCCACAGAGGCAGGAGATTTAAAATGTCCTGCAGTAAATTAAGTCCTGCTTGAAAAGTGAAAGGTGCCGGCTAAGCAGGCGGCTGCTTACTTTAAATGACAGACTGGTTAAGGGGGTGATGATGGTGTGATGAAGGAGGGAGGAGGAAACTGAACCAGGGGCGAGAAGTTTTCTTCCTGATTACGGCGCCAATGCATTTTTAAAATGGAAAAAATATCTGAGTTAGAGACCGTAACAGCTTTCTCTGAAGTCATGATATCTGAAGTCAAAGTGTGGAGACACATGGATTACTGTGCTGTTGTGAAAAGTGTAAAGTGACGTGATGAGAGACTTTAACTAGTTATTTTAATCAACTATCTAGTTAAAAGATGCTACCTAAAGTTAACGCCATCGCCAATAATTAAGAAGAAACTAATCACAGAAAGATTTGTTGGGATTCAGTGAGAACCTGAGAAAAATCTAACAACACCTTCAGGTATATAAAAGATGACTAAGATTAGAGCTATTAAATTCAGGGAATAAATCTGTTTTTTGGTGTCTGCTATTTTGCCTTTTAAACTGTGGAAGTATTTAATTTAAAAGTCCTTGAAGAGTTAACCACACTTGCAAAATATTTTTTTGTGAGAATACATTTTTTTAGGCTAAAATCCTCAAGTAATAAATGTGAGTAAACCTAAACAGCCTAAAAAGCAAGTATTATTATTATCATCACTGACCTACAATCAGTGGTGGAGGAAGTATTCAGATACTTTACCAAAATAAAAGTCCTAATACTAGATTATGTTATTATTATATTATATCATTAGATTATTATTGGTTGAGGTGAGCTGATTTTCAACTATTATTGATTATTGTCAGGAGCGATTGATCTGCGTACTATTTTCTCCAGTATTTGTGTGTTTGAGTGTTTGGTTTGTAAAGACTGAAAGAAGAAGAAAAATGTGAGAAATGTTGATATAATTAATCAGAGCCCAAAGAAACAAACTCAAGTTTTTTGTCCAAGCAACAGTCAAATCAAAAAAATATTACAAATAAATTGAAATAATTAAAATGAAAAGCAGAAACTTTGAACTTTGTTTAAAAAAGTTACAATAAAAATGAAACTTACATCATCTATTAACATTTATGTTAGCCGTTTTTGTCGTTTCCTGCAGTCACAGTGTAGCTTGAGTAATTAAAGGAAACATGCGGCTGCTAACAAACTGCAAATAACAAGAAAAGGCACACAGAAATAATAGTGTGGTCCTTTGCTCTGAGGAATGGACTTACAGTGTGCATTTATAACTGAGAATTATCCATTGTCATTCATGGCAGAACAAAAAAACATTTGCCATATAAACAGGGTGGGTAAAGGAAAGAGGCACTTAAAATATATAGAAACTCACACACTTTATAGTACGAAGCAACTCTGCAAATGACAGAGCATGGCGCCACTAAGAGGCTTATGGAAATAATGGAAATAGTGTAGCTCCTGTGGCGATGATATGCCTGCTGTAACAGAAAAAGAAAGTGTGGTATTTACCGAGATATCTCCTGGACTCGTGTGAGGCAGAGCTCTGGCTGTCCTGAGCCAGACTGGAGGGAGGGGAGCCGAGATGCTGTCACAACAGCAAGCTCAGATAAGCCCCAACTGTGAGGAGACAGAAAGGCATTAAGTGAGCATATCTTTAGGTAGTCTGATGCTACTCCTGCACGGCTGGAGTGCACAGAATAAGTAAAGGCAGGTGATTTAGACCCAGAGGATATGAGAGTGTTCATTTATAAGCATGTTTTTTTTATTTTTTTATTTTTTTAGCTCTGATAAGTTTCCCCTGACACAGGTAACGTGGAGTCATAACAGAGAGGAACTGAAAGAAGCTTCAGACCCACAGAACTTCTGTGTTTACATCTTTTTTTACAAACTACTAACATCTTGTATGTGGATAGACCATACAAAGGCAGTGTATGTACAGTATATGGGGTAAACTATACTCAAATGACAATACCTGTGTTGGATATATATACAACAATAGAAGTACATTTACATGAAACAATGAACAAAACGCATAGCTGTAGTACTGCCACAGCCCACTAGAGAGCAGTACAACAATGCTCTATAAATCAGGATAATGGCACGTTGAGCTGTCACTTCCGTAGGTCTATATTTTTGTGAGAATACAAGTGTTAACGTACAAACAACAAAAGTGAAATCAATAATTACATACCGTGGTAGAGATAAACGTGTACTAAGGCAAAAATTGGGCTCGTCCGGGATTTGAACCCGGGACCTCTCGCACCCAAAGCGAGAATCATACCCCTAGACCAACGAGCCACATGCCTGTATCGAAAGGACATGTGTTTTTATATCGTAGGGAGGTGTTTCATACAAAGCAATGTTATTGCTTTAATACGTTGTCGTAAAAACTGCATAATATTTAAAAACCCCAACATTACCTTACCTATAAAGAGCCAACGCTAGTTAACAGTTATAGCTAGCTCGTAGGCCTAGCTTGCAAGCAGTAGCTAACTCTAAGTGCGAGCAAGCTAACGTTAGCTAACTCAACTGCATGAGGAAAAGTTCATGGCAGCGTTTAAATCAGCTTAAAATGGCAAATATCTCTTTGTACAAGTAAACAAGTATACTTGCAGCAATAAAACTCGTAAACGTTATTTACTTTCGATAACAAAAATGTCAGTTAGCGAGCACAAAGAGGAAGTTGCACTTAACTTGGAATCTGATGCCAAAACACTTAGTCACCAATGCATCTCCCATAGTGTTAATTCATTGAATAATAATAATAATATCAATAAATAAATGCTAGACATGAATTTTGACAAGTACTAAGGATCCTTGCCACCCATTTAGGACAGCTACCCCTAATGCAAGAAAATTAATGTAAAAACATTTTATGGTACTACAGTATATTAAATATTGGACTACAGCATTATATTAACATGGTAATAATAATTATAATATAGGGATTGCTGTATGTACCAAATTTTGGTTTGACCTGTCCATATTGACCCAGTAGACTCACTGGATTATTACTCAAATATATGTTTTTGATGTAAGTCTTAAATGTCAGAAGTATAAATAAATACTCCCATACATTAACAACGCAGAACTTAAAGCACAGGTACACCCAAATAAGAAGACAGCATTAAAACAAAATACCCCACTCACAACCATATATAAAAGATAAGTTTAATTCACCCCTAATATTAACAACAACAAATCCTGCTAAAAAACAGAGTTAAAGGGTTTTGCAACTTCTACAGTTAAAATGAAGGGATAAACTCTCACTTAGTGTATCATGATGGTTTCTTACATCTTTAAGGTGAATCAGCTGTACTTTTTTGGGCTCTGGTATTGACTGAGTTGATTGGATTACTAAGGCCTTCGACAGTGCAATAAGAAATGCAAAGTTGGGAAGTGTGACTTGCATGTCACACAGAGCCTCTGAGCCCATGGGCCCCTGGGCCTGGGGCCAGTAAGTCTGTTTGGTACGCCAACCACGGTGCTAGTATGATTCCAGATAGCAAGGGTGCACAAATTCTCCAGTTAGGCCGTATCTTAGTTTTGTTACCATGCCGGAATTTCTGACTTCAATTCAGTACAATATAGATATTCAATACCATAATCATACCACAGGGAAAATTTGGACATAACATAACATTATCTTTATTGAGCTATCACCATAACAAAACCTGCTAATTATTCAACCACAGAAAATGAAACAAGTTACAGGAAGACAACTCAGGTCAAACCCAGGTATTGATACTGTGGAAAAATTATATTGAAACTTTTCAAGTATCAATATGTATCCATACTTCTGTGTTTTTGACAATACTTGACTATGTGTGTGACTACTAAATAATTCTGGGGACACAAAATAATATTCTGAGTTCTTACTGCTCCCCTTGATAAATTTCATCAGTTAATTTTTTTAAATATCAGCCAGATACATAAATTACTTACATGGCTTCTACTGAACGTTATTGTTATTGCACATTGTGCTCTTTCTGAGATTGTTTTCTATTGCACAATGGGTAATTTCCATTATCCACGATGAGCCCATAAACATCTTCATCTTGAGCAAAGTTTCCAAGAGAGCCCATGAGGACAGCCTTAATGTGCAGTGCTGGCCCTGCTGCTCTCG
The DNA here is from genome assembly GCA_903364295.1 of Serranus cabrilla. NCBI lineage: Eukaryota > Metazoa > Chordata > Actinopteri > Perciformes > Serranidae > Serranus > Serranus cabrilla. The sequence continues at coordinate 119,422 of CAFUXE010000771.1, read as the reverse complement.
CCCAGTGCATTGTGGTCTGTGTGCTAAAGGAAGCTGCTGCACCGGAATCTGAAGAATTCGAGGTGTCCGCCAAGTCTACTGTTCATCGTCGGCTCTCTGTATCTCCAGCTGCACTATACTCTTTTGCGGACACACTGTAAGTTAACACTGCTTCTTACTCCATTCATTATTTATTAATAACTAAGTAATCTCAGTGCTGTGTTAATGGCGGAAGCGCGGGCGCTAACATTAGCTATTTAAGTTCACATCCTGCAGTAGAAGCTACTCGGCTAAAGTTAGTGGTTGACGCTATGCTAAGCTTGTCTTGTACCACTTTACTGAACAGCTAGCAAGAAACGCTAGCTTGGTAAATAGCTCCGATTTGGGCATCGTTTACAAGAACAAGAATTACCATTAAAATATGAGGTTTTGTGGCAGATGTCGGCATCAGCACATTTCACTCCCATTACCGTTATGATAGGCGTTGCTAACGCTAATTAACCAGCTAATTCCCATTCTAATAACGGAAACGTCAGCTAGCGGTATGCCTAAGAAAATGAGCTAGCTGATAGTACTGTTCGTTTTAGTTGGCGTTGCCTATTTCTTTAACTATAAGAGGGTGAGGCTTCTTAAATTAGCTTAAACTAGCTTCTAAACTAGCTTGGACACTTTGTCTAAGCAGCTGGTAAAATATACACATTTATATCGAGTCGTGTTCATCCTACAGAGTGCAGTGGGTGTGTTTCTGATTGGTTCCGATCAGTTAGTGTTTGAATATAACACACAGGTTTAACCATAACACAACAGCCAGCACCCAAGTCGAAAACATATGATGCCATTTGGGATTAATGGCATAAGCATGGCTTAATCGCTTATCCTCAGATCATAGCATTGTAGCAGCTGTAACGCAGGAAAAGCAGTTTTTTTTGTGGTGAGACAGATCACTCTCACAAACCATTCAGAGCACAAACCAGACTTCCTGTCTCTCACACACTCTCACAGTCAGGCCCGTAAGTATGTGCTTATATGCATTATCTGCATTTAAGAAATGGTCCACAGAGCCCAGAAGAGTTTAAGCAACAAATGAGTATGTTTCATGTGATGTAATACAGTCTGTACTGTCTTTCAGGTTTAACAAAGAGGAAAAATGTCTCAGGCCGACAAAATGAAAGTAAGTCTTGGAAACCAGAAATTTCATCTGCAATGCAACAGCATGCAGTAATACCAGATTCCTGCTTCTGCTTAAGTGACTGGTTTGTTAGGCTGATGGCTAAGCAGCATTAGTGATGAGAACATAAGCTGTGTTTATAGCTGGCTTTGTTTTGTTATGAATATAAGCAAACGTCTGCTGTGTCTTTTAATTAATTCTTATGTGTCATTTCAGTGGAACATTTTGTACTTTCCTGCTTTCTCTCACATTATTTCCTGCATTTTGCTGTTTAAAACACAGATATTACCCATTGAATGCTGGGTGGGACAGTCAGACATATGCTCATTGTGCTGCTCACCATCCTCATGACTCACTGTTGTAGCTTTATGCGGGTTGAAAGGCCCGAAGGCAGAGCCACAACACACTGCTTATCAGGCTTATCATGACCTTTGCTGAAAGGACGGGGAAGGGAGGTTCATAAATCTTGCAAGACTGTGTGGCCAAAAAGAGCAAACTAAAAAAAGCCCATGTAACTTTTTGTGTTTCACTTGACATTCACTGTGCAGCATTACTACGGCGGGGGGTTAAAAGCTGTCCTTATGGCCTACTTCTTAATGGTCTGACTAACTGTAGGAAAGAGCTGTAAACACTGGAATGATGGGTGGAGGGTGTTTTGCAAATATTCTTCAGAGGACTCACCGTAGTCCTCCTAAATACCTGTCTGTTAGTGAACAAATGTCTCTGTGGTTTCTACTCTAGCACTAATAATCAGTTGTCATGTTATTGCTATAAAGCCAAACTATGTTTGACCTTATCTGATTTTGAGGTGTGACTAAATCGATTTAACTGACATAATAATTCTGTGCAAAGGTGTGTTCTTTCATTTTAAGTTTTAATGTCCTCAAGACATGTTTTCTTAAAAAATCTGACCCTCGTCTTTTTTTCTTTCTTCCTACAGCAGGGCCAGTTCAACAACCCTGAGACCCCAGGGTACGTTGGATTTGCCAACCTGCCTAATCAGGTGCACCGCAAGTCAGTAAAAAAGGGATTTGAGTTTACGTTGATGGTGGTAGGTGAGTAAATCATGGTTGTTTTTTTCGAGCCTTTTCTCATTTTGTCCATATCTTCTTGTCATCATGCGACACTGATTTTATTTAGTTTGGAAAATGGTAGTGTATCCCAGTGATAACACGGTTTATGCTAGACAGCTTGAGTAAACATAGACATTTGAGGAATGTGTTTAGGCTCATAAGAGTTTGTTTCTATGATAAATTTATGGTGGAATCCTGGCTATGGGCCTGTACAATATACAGCTGTTGCTGCCTTTTCATAGTGGCCTTTCTAAATAACTGTTTTAAAACTCCTTCAGCTCCTTTTGTTCGTATGATAACAGGAAGCTTGTCATCTTCAGTAATGCATAGGTGTATTTCACTGTGCATGAATGCCTTTGCTGTGTAGAAAATGGCAGATGTCACATCAGTGTAGTTGCTCAGCTGGCGTCAGCTGCAGTGTAAACTCTTGATGTGAACACTGTGACTGTGTGAACCTCCCTGCTTGTTGGTAAGGGGGGAGGGTAGAAGCTCCCCTGAACGCTGCTCATCCTTTTGCTTTAAAATAAACCAGAGAGGAATGCAGCCAGTGTGCCTCGAGGGATTGATTCACAAAGTGGACAAGGCCTGCTGGACCCTCTACTGCAAGAACACTCAATGAGAGCTTATTTAACCTTCTGTGTGACTCGGGTTATTAAATACATCTGCGTTTTCCTGTACTTTCACATAGCTGCATTTCTCCCCCACAAAACTTAACTTGCTATTAAATGTTATAAGTTCTCTTTAGTATGCATCACTTTTCATGCTTGCATTAAAACACTCATTCCCCTAAAGCCTGTCTTCCTCATGCACCTGAAACTGTAGTGTGTATAATGTGTTGATTTTCCATACAAGACATTCTGGGAAAGTATAGATAGACTTCTGTAAATCTTTTGTTACGGCTCTTGGTGGGAACCACGGCAGCAGCATTCCCATGTCTCAGCAGCTGTAACTTTGTGACCATGAGATCTAAGGAACATAGTTTCTTACATTTCTTACTTACAGTTTCTTATAATGCTCACTGTTACTTAAGCTAAACTGCTGCTGTAGTTTTGATGTATTTCCCAGGCAGAAATGAGAACAATGCTCAGTGGGTCTTCAAAAATCAGTGGAAAGTTATTTTTAGTTGGATACAAGGCATAATCCTGGTCTTGGAATCAGGCCATCAGCTTTTATTTAAAACCTAATCACTCAGAGTGGATGTGAAATTGTCTGTCCAACTGTCTTGTGTTAAGAGTAACCTCTCACCTATTGCTGGTATATGGAGCCAGTTTCAGAGGCAGCCAATCAATATTGTGTTTTGTAACGTTGTATAGTTATCTCATGAATAATCAGGAGACATTAAAATCTCAGTATAATTCCACAGTATATCGTTTCTCACTTCAGTGCAGATTCTCATGTGAAGATGGAGTCGAGCTACAAGACAATATCCAGGATCTTAGTTCCTGCTGACAGTATTTGTTAGAGTGAAACTATCCCGTGTTCTCCTCGACTCGTAACACCTGAGTGCAGCTGACTGATTATGAACACTCACACTGTTTCCAGGGCGCTAGGGTTGTTTAATCAGCCACCTGACACAGTTCTGGGAAAGATTAATGCTGAAGTCAGATTTAGTGTCATGTATTTCCGTTTGGTGCGGGGCCTACTCTGCCTCACAGGCAGATGTCTTGTTTCCTGCTGCACAGTCAGGATCTCCTTTGTTCTACTCATTGAAAGTGAAGAAAACAAGCCTGACTGCGTTTTAGACGCTGTGTCATTTTTATTCACTTTGCTTCTCATGCTGACTGCTTCCTTTTCCTCTGTTGTCAAAAGGTGAATCTGGACTTGGAAAATCCACTCTGATCAACAGCCTGTTCCTCACTGACCTTTACCCAGAGAGAGTCATCCCTGGAGCCGCAGGTAAACCACACATGCATATAATGATCCTTCCCTTAAAGCACTAGGGGTGCCACAGTACCAGAAATGCAGTAGTCCGAGGGTTACTGGGCATCCCAGGTTCTGTTTGGTACCTGCAGTACTGTCACATTTTCAGGATTTTAATCTCCTGGCATCCTTAAAAAGTACTTTGTGAAATCTGTGTATTAAAAGCATGTAATCAGGGACGGACTTTCTCCTTACATTTCTGAGCTCTTGCACTTTTTCTTCCTCTTACAGAAAAGATAGAAAGGACGGTTCAGATCGAGGCATCAACTGTAGAAATTGAGGAGCGAGGAGTCAAGCTCCGTCTCACTGTGGTAGACACGCCAGGATACGGAGACGCCATCAACAGCCAAGACTGGTATGAGATCTTTTTAGGGCGTATGCTGATGAGAAGATGAAGTGTTATGAAGTCTAAATTACCCGGTTTCATTCCTGTGATCTTGAACAGTGATGAGCCACTAACTTCAGAGGGTTAAAAACTAAACACTTCTTCAAATGTTTTAAGCTTTAAAGAGAGTTTCTTCACCCTGGCATTTGATTTTAGTTTTTAATAGGTGTGTTACAAGCATGTTGTAATACTGTGGTAGATAATATAAGTTTAATGTGATGTATATTGTTCTAATCCAGTTTCAGCACCATCATCAGCTACATTGATGACCAGTTTGAGCGCTACCTCCATGATGAGAGTGGTCTAAATCGTAGACATATTGTCGACAATAGAGTTCATTGCTGCTTCTATTTCATTTCCCCACTCGGCCACGGGTGAGTCCTGCAATTACATACCTGCACATTTACTTTTTTAGGTTAGTAAAAGTTGCACTAAAGCTCCTTTATATTTTACCAACAATATTTGTTACACCCTCTTCAATCTTTCTTTTCATAAATACTCTCTGTCTCCGTCTGACCCTGTGCCTGCCTGTTTCCTGTCCTACCAGACTGAAACCCCTGGATGTTCAGTTTATGAAGGCCATCCACAATAAGGTCAACGTGGTTCCTGTCATCGCCAAGGCGGACACGCTCACCCTCAGAGAGAGGGAGAGGCTCAAGCGCAGGGTGAGGACAACAGAGTTACCCATTGTTCAGGATCTCTTCCAGTTCCTGAAATAAACAGTAGCTGTCATGTGCTCGTCGTCACTTGTTTAGCCATCCTGTGTATGTAAATACTGCACGCAACTACAGTACTATATTGAAACTGGGCTTTATGTTGAATTCATAAAACCAAAAGATGGCCGAACCATAACAGATGTGTTGCCTTAGCACATATTAAGCCCTGACCACAGACCTTAAAAGACCCTTTGTTTTGTCCCTGCCCTCTTGGTTAGATTCTGGATGAGATTGATGAACATGGCATCAAGATTTACCACCTTCCTGACGCTGAGTCGGATGAGGACGAGGACTTCAAAGAGCAGACCAGGATCCTCAAGGTAAGCTCTCTGCTCCCTGTAAAACCTTTCCTCCCTGTCTGAATATGAATTCCTTCTCGCCAAAGACGAGTTGGCCTTTTTCTTTTACCACAGGATTGTAAAAGTATCACAGATAAAAGCAGTCAGCTTTAAACCCTCTAATAAAATTCCATTTAAGTCATCCCATTACTCCAGAGATGTGTTTTAAGTGTTGTGATAATTTATGTCAGGGGTTGAACTATGACCACAGACACAGGAACTACTCTTCTTTTCCAGGCAAGCATCCCATTCGCAGTGGTCGGATCCAACCAGCAGATTGAGGCCAAAGGGAAGAAGGTGAGGGGCCGCCTGTACCCCTGGGGAGTGGTGGAGGTGGAGAATCCAGAACACAACGACTTCCTCAAGCTGCGGATCATGCTGATGTGAGTGGTGGAGGAGGCTAAAACCCTCTGCTTCCCTTCTTCTTTAAAACGTTCGTGATAAGAGTAAGATGATAGTGAGAATTACTGCTATACCAAACTGGGTACAAAGCTGTGGAAAGAAAGTGTAGCTAGCTTGGAAAAGTTGTTGGTTTGGCAGGACGCCTTAAAACACAATGAGAGTAAGTCTCCCCCTGCCAATGGCTTTTGTTAAGGTGTAGCTAATTGGAAAAGTGATGTAGCCAAGGCAGGAAAAGAGAAAAAACATCAATACTAACAACACAAGCAGCGTAATGTGGCTCAGAGACGTTTGGCTTAAATAAAGATGTATCCTACGATACAGTTCACTTCATAACCAGACACACACTGCCCACGAGAAGTGCATGAGTATTTATCTGTACCTGACTTTTCCTCAACCCCACAGAACCCACATGCAGGATCTACAGGAAGTGACCCAGGACCTCCACTACGAGAACTTCCGTTCGGACCGCCTCAAGCGGGGTGGCAGGTTGTCCTCCCATGGTTACGTTCTGCCTCTGTCTCCTGCGTACGTACTTGTCTGTCAGCTTGCTTTCCTGCTCCTCCCCCAACTCAAACAGCAAAAACTTTGATAAGACATATATAATGATTACAGCAGTGTTTAAAAATAACAACACAGAAATGCCAAAGTCAGGCAATTGCACGTTTCATAGGCATTGCAGTAATAAAACAGAGAAAACATCCAGAGTGTGTATATGGAAGCTGAGATATTCTGGCCCCACACAGAGGAGAACTGGGCAGATTTTGGGTCCCATTAGCCCCACACAGCAGTTGCAAGGATATTACCGACCCGAGGCTGGTCTGAGCAGATTATCTGCCCAAATGATCTTATAGTGTGAGGGGTTTACAGACATAATCTTGAAGGGGAAACACCATTTCAGTATATTATTTCCGTAGCAGAGGAAAGCTCATTCAGCATTTGTGAACATGAGCTACACCGTCTAAAGCCAGACACCAGAGAGAAGCAGGTGATGTCTGGAGCTGCTCCATAGACAACGGATAGGAGACCCACAGAATGTTTGTTTTCTTTTTTGTACCCAAATTAGTATTTTTCTATGTTGGTGTTCTCAGTTGTGAAACAGAAAATGTACCTTTATACCCTGAACATTTCTCTGGGTGCTCAGTGTCCTCTATAACATGTTTCCCAATTCATTGTCTATGGAGTAGTTCCACACTTTATACTTGATAAAATCACAAATTTGACTCTAAGCACTCAGTCCAATAACGTTCGTAAACGTGATGACATGTCTTAAAACCATAGGAATTACATATCTGAATTTTGCAAAAGGCGCGGTTACCCTTTAATGTTACAGACCGGATCGGACTCCTTCCTAATTTCGAATTCTTTGCTAATTACAACTTTTCATTTCTCGTGTCAGATGGACAGTAGAAAAGGAGGACTAGCTTGTGGAATTATGACAACAGTGAAAGTCCCACATTTTAAAAACCAATTAAGATTTTAAAAGTGCCAGTGTACACCAGGCATTACTAGATTAATTTCTGTAAAATGGATCATGTACTTCAAAATCAAATAATACAAATAGAAATTGTTTTGTTGTAGGTTCATACTGTGTAATGTTGTTGAACTGGTATCATTCTGTAGTACAGTAGCTCTAACTCATCATTTTGCATGCTGTCCACATCAGCCCGGCCGTGGTAGCGAGGCAGAAGTGACTTCAGTGATGTGGGCTGTAGTGGGTTGTGGTTCTACATGGTTAGTTGGTAGCTAAATGGCATGTGTAGTTTGAGTATCTGTAGAGGTCATAAACAGGATTACTGTGTGTCATTTAACATAGTGTGGACATATCATCATTTAACCCTCAATGTAGACCAAAAGGATCCTTTTAGACTGTCTTCTAAAGCCAACCCCGGATAAGGCAGTGGTTTTACTGTCTACACATTGCCTCGCCATCTGTCCAATGATGGCGGTCTGGTCTTGGTTTGTCCAATCCCATGAGTGGACTGTTGGAGGTACCGTTTTTTTTTCCTTTGGGGGAGGTAACGCTGTTCCCCTGACTCTCGCACTTGCTGCTTCTCTCTTGAATCTTCTGCTCTCATCTCTTTGTAGTTATTTGTTCTAGCTGCCCACTTTTCTCTTCTGCCAAGAAAAACTAACCCACTGACCCCTTCTTCACCTTCTCAGTGTGGCTTCTGTCATGTTTGCCTAATGCTACTTAAAATGGTTCAGTGGTACACTTTCAGGCATGCACACATTCTCAAAATTCTCAGCTGACTCTTACAATGCTTTATTAATCCTCACACAGTGTGATTTTACATGTATAATGTCTGACTCTGCATTACACTTCATGGTTCTTTTTTAATTGGCATATCCTCTGCAGAAATATTGGAGGTTGATTTTGTACCTTCATCAAAAGTAACTATAGTTGTGTTGATGCAGAAAAGGACCGGAGCCGGAGGAAATGGACAAGGACATGATCCTGCAGGAGAAGGAGGCTGAGGTGAGTTATTTCAGACTCAGCACGTCTTTGTGCTTATTAAAAGGAATTCATTTTTCATTGATCCAGGTTTCCTGAAAGGATTGTTTGCATTTTGGATAATGCACTTAATTTGCTTTCTTGCCAAGAGTTAGATGAGAAGGTTGATACTACGTTCATGGTTGTATGCCAAGAGCCCGTGGACAGTTAGCTTAGCATAAAGACTGGAGGCAAAGGGAAGTATGTCTGCAAGATTTCGACGAGCTGTTTTATGGATTTTTAATATTTTGGACAGAGCATTGATCGCATCGCATCACTTTTCAGGCCTGGAGACTCCCTCCACTTACATGCAGCCTATGGTTCTGACTATAGGGCTTCACTTTTCGGACCCAAACGTCTTTTATACAGCCTAAGGGACAGAGTCAGTCTGGCTGTTTCCCTTTCCTTCCAGACTTTGTGCTAAGCTTCATTAAACACTTGCTGTCTGTATCTTCATATTTTGCATACATTCATGTACTGTGGTATCAATGTTCTCATTCACCTCCTGGCAATAAAGCAAATACATGGTTTCATGACTGGTTTCTGTCGAGTTAGTCACTGTGTAACCAGTTGTTTATGATCAATTATTTATGACTGGAAAGATATTAATGATGATGTATTTAACTAGACACCTCAGTCTCTCATCTGTTTAAGTGAATGTGCTTTGTCATACAAGTTGATGTTTTGTGTCACACAGTTGAGACGTATGCAGGAGATGATTGCCAAAATGCAGGCCCAGATGCAGAAGCAGGGAGACGGAGAAGGAGACGGCCAACATGTGTGAACAGTCTATGGTAAGAGTAAGACTCATGGATACACACAGGGTCCACCGGGAGTGTGTGTGACAAAAGTTCAGAAGAATTGACCTTACGACAAGAAAAAGTCAGGAAGCTTTTTCAATCTGTGTGAAAGTTCTCATGACAATAATGCCAGTTTAAAAAAATGAAAGCTGCAGTGTGTAAAGGTTGTTACTGCATAATTTCCTGCACTGGTGACTCAAATAATCAATGAAACTTGGTTATCTGCAGATGTGAAGCCTGGCTTGATTTTCGTCATGTTTGTCTTTGCTTTTCTCCTGTAGGTGTTTGAGCCGCTGCTTGAGTTTGACCAGAGAGAGACGGACGCTGGCAGTGAACGTGTAAAGGCTGTCTGGTTATTGACTCGTACTGCTTGCCACTATTTTTATCCCAACCCTTCATGGGATCTGGAGATTTTTTTTTTTATACATACAGTAAAGTATATTCAAACAGTGTTATGTTTATATATTTTCACACAGTTCTTTTTCTTCATTGTTTTATTTTGAATGAAGTCACATGACCCATCTTTTAAAATGGTGGCATATATCTTTGATACAAACTGTTTCTTTTCCATTTTTTGTTCCTTTCTTTTTTTCTTTTGCTATTTAGAAAACCAAAGTACTGCTGCCTGTATTCAGTGCTATTAGTGCTAAAACATCTTTTGAAGTACGTGCTAACATCGCTCTGTCAGAGAGCTTCATTGGGAGAGTCGGCTATGGTGAAAACTAGTAGCAGAAGTAGCTTTTTCTGCCATTGTTATGCCATAATCTCTGTATTCTTTTTGTCAAGAGAAAATGCAATTTCATATTCCCTCTGGTTAAGAAATGACCACACAAGATTCCCCATTAAACAGCTCCGTGTTAATCATATTAACCTCCTCATCTGCATGCGACTCTCGACCCGTCTGGTCAAATTATCAGGTGAATTTTCCCTCTGGTGCTGTGTTTGGATCAGCCTTTCCCTTTACTGTCCAAGACTTATCCATTAGTGCAGTTCTCAGATCAGTGTCTTTAATGGCATTCAAGTGTCGTTAAGTTCTTTTTGAGTTTGATATGAATGAAATAAACTGTGACCCATGACCTCTTACAGTCTTCCCGTAGACCTGAAAAATGAAGGACGTGCAAATGAGGTGTGAAGCCTCAGTTTGGTGCTTTCAATCAACTAGAAGTAACTATTACGACTCCGTGTTTCCTCCACGCTGTAAAGTGAAGTCATGTGCCAGGGAGCATTAACTGTTGTGAGTTTTCTTTGATGCAGTGAGATTTCAGAGGTCTACTCTTTGACCTGTCCCAACTGCTGAGTACTTTGTGGTTTCAGTGACCGCAGAGATTAAAAGTGACCCAATGAGGTCAGTGTAGCCAACATTTCCCTCACCAGCCGAGATGTGAGTTCTTGACATTCCTCTTTGTGCTGTTTTTAGCCAATATTAAAGCACCAAATATTGTTCTTGATGCATATATTGTAATAAGTTTTATTAAACTTTATTAATCTCTTCTGTGATCTGAGCCTTTTTTTTTTGTTTTTTGCTTTTCATGTATCTACCTCCCACCTCTGAGTGTCTCAACATACACACCATTTTGTGCTTTCTGCTCCCTGTGTGTTTAATTTCAGTGAGATTAATTGTCTCTGACAGGCAAAACCACTATGAACCTGCCCTGACTAACCGGGCGTCTGTAATTACAGTACAGTGTAAGGAGAGGTTAATTACACCAGACCCGCAGCCTGCAATCTCTTTCTTTTAGAAAGCAGAGGAAAAAAATAAAAAAGGTAATCCACCGGGTTGTAAAGGGTCAGGTAATTTTGTTTATACTGCATTGCTGGAATTAATATTATATACTTCATAAGCAAAGTAAAGTTTTAAACTTAACACCCTTTGTTTTTGTTAGGGAGCTTTTTTTTTTTTTATCCATGTGGGGTGCAATACTTTAAGAGTTTTCATTTATTTACTTCCGTCCTTGAGTGTTAAAACATTTCATGCATAAATGAGTTCACTGAAGTTTACACTCAGTGTCGACCCAAATCTTCAACGAAGCTTTCCCTTTTAGTAAATACACATTGTGTATGTATTTAACAAATGAAGGGATTCATGTGGCTTACTAATTGTGTTGCCCTTCAGCCTTGTTGTTAATGTTAGACCTTTATTTTGAAGAGACTTTTTATCTTTTTTTCTGTTGTCATGCTCAAGAACGTACATCAGCTACACACCTACAATATGGTAAAACGTTTGTTTCACCTAACACGTTCATGAATATCCATTAATGTAATTAATTCCCATGTAGTTTCCACCTAAAAATTCTGCCAGTTTAGTAATGCTTGAGAGTTAAACAATCAACAAAATAACAATTAGCCAATAAACAAGACACTAAAGACGACAACAGGACATTTTCCATAGACTTTATTATAGTTTTTTCTTCTCAATCTAACAGGTATACACAACGCTCTAAATGTCATGGCTTTTTTGTTTTAAATACTCTCCGCTCTTAAAGAAAAACTGTAA